>OY101448.1:78359791-78729535 GCA_956483635.1 Panzeria rudis
ATAAAGCATTTACCGCTTTTATGCACTTGTTTTTATTCGTTTGTTATATAAAATACACCCAAATATTTTTTATATAAGCAATTCCCGCTTATATGCACCAAAAATCGTGCAGATTTCGAAATGCACATAACCGATAAATACTGTAACTGTATTACTGGCTATAACTATATTACTGCTTAAAACATGTGTCAACAAATATGTATATATTATCTATGTGAAAATAGATAAAAGTTTTTATTGCAGATTCAAAAAATTTATTATATTTTTCAATTTCAAAAAGAAATGGCTTCAAAACGTGGCCGAATATTATTTGGTAACTTTTATCCGTTTTTGTTATTTTAAATTTCTTTCTTCTTATTTTCTATTGTTTCAAGTGACAAACAAAAACAAACCAATAGCTCTCAAGTAAAACAAAAAACGAATAAAAAAACCTTTAACCAAAGAATAGAATAAAAACTTTTTTGGAAGTAGTGAGCCATGTGCCTTTTGTAACCGTAGCTTAATTGCAAACAAACTGTTTTAAAATAGTATGGACAAGATCCATATTTTATTTTTATAGAACCATACTGTTATTGAATTTTCAAATATATCATGATTGTAGCTAGAATTTTTTTGCCAATAAACTCAATCATATTACAAACAATATAAATGCTAATAATGTCATGATTAAATGTAAAAATAAGTTTTTGTCGTTAACTAATTAAGGTTCACAGTTGTTTAAAATAATAATATCTTATTTGTCACAACCATAAGCAATATCGGGAAATATGGCAGTGTTGGCGCAACCATGCCACAACCATATATTTATCTGCGTGCACCTTTTTGTATAACAAAGCACATTTAAGTTTTATGTTATAGATAAGTAATACTATATATAACATGTTTTAAGCAGTAATATAGTTATAGCCAGTAATACAGTTACAGTATTTATCGGTTATGTGCATTTCCAAATTTGCACGATTTTTGGTGCATATAAGCGGGAATTGCTTATATAAAAAATATTTGGGTGTATTTTATATAACAAACGAATAAAAACAAGTGCATAAAAGCGGTAAATGCTTATAACCGGTGTGCATATAAGCGATAAATACTGTATAACCATTTAAGACCATAAAAAATGTTCCAACCACGAAATAAGTCCACCGAAAAATTATCATTTGACGTGGGTTGGCATTTGAAAACAGAAAAGAACAAAGAAAATCTATTATAAAAATATTAAATTGAAAAGGGTTGAATTAAAATTTAATCGATAAATTTATTTAAAAAATTTTATGTTGTATTTAAACAACATTCACTTTATTATTATTAATTTAATTTTCTAAATAAAAGTTCTTTTAACAAAACATTGGGAATATAAATTATTAGGATTTCAAGAAGGATTTACGTAGATATTATTTTCCTTTACTTTCTATTGACTCCGGTATTAATTGCGCTTTTGATTTCTTGGTATTTAATTATTATTCAATTCTTAACTCACATTAAATTTTATTGAAAATAAAGGATAAATAAATTTTAATATATAGCAACAGCAATTAGCATTAAGTTCCATAAAAAGATTTTTGCTTTAAGAAAATAATGCCTAATTTATTGCCTTATAATTAACAATATTTGCATAATGAAATTTTGTTTAATACATGTGGATATTTAAACAAGTTTTATTTTAAATTTACCACTTTGCTATTGAGGAGAGATATAAATTATTCTCTGCTATGCAAAAGCACAAACATTGATTATAGTAAAGAAAATTAAAGAAAAATAATTTTAGAAATAATTTAAGAAAAATAACTAGGGTTGCTATTACACTGTCTGAGTTTTCGTCTGAAAGTAATATCTAAAACTGAAATATTTAGGTTGTTTCGCAATCTATTGTCATTTATCAGAATTGAAAATCGATTATGATTTTATTTGTTGTAATGAAACCGTCTTGGTTTTCTTTTGATCGATAATAAATAAAAACCATGTTAAAATCAGCTTTTATGTTTTGTTTACATTTTAAAATATCATTATATGCGCTCAAGTACCCAAAAGTTTTTACAAATCTTTACTGAACTTTACTGCATTTTACTAAATTGCGTTCGTTTAGATAAAACACAGTAAATGAGAACGCAAATTGAGAAGTCTAGTAAAATTTAGTAAAACATAAACATATGATTCAAAAGGTAAACAAACAAAAAACAAAACTAAAAAAAATTTATAAATTTGTTTAAGAAATTAGCGAAATAAGAACAATTTAATTAAGCTGGAACAAAAATAAAAATTGAATAATTGTTATGAAAACTTTCGCTTGTTAGTTCAAGCATGTATGTACCTTTAAAACGGAAATACAAATTTTAGAAACCATTTGCTTTGTTTTGTTTGTATTATTTTATTTTATTTTATTTTTTTGTGTTCTGAAAGTACTAAATAATTGTCTACTTAGTACCGCACTTGTTTTTAGGGTAATCAATAGCAAAAGCACATGATCATGTACTTTTGAATAAATTCAACTAGACAGAAATTACAAAAACCAAATGCAGTATAAAAAAACAAATGGAAAATATTACATAAAATGAATTATTTATATTTTCATAAAATTTTCGTGTTATAAAAAGAATTGTATCGAATACCAATAAGAAAAAGAGTTGAGTAGTCAAAAGTGTAAATGTTTTTCAGCACTACATTTATTTGCCATCAGCTGTTTCCTTAATCTTACGAATTTTTACTATTTTTCCGTTCGCGTATTTTTTTGGGCAACAGATTTTTTTGGGAGTAAATTTAGTAAATTCAGTTTACTCACTATTTACTCATTTACTGCATTTTGCTGTTAAAGTAAACGAACGGACCTATTTGAACGAGCGACGTTACAATTTCCCCTCGAAGTTTCCTTATAAGCTTCTGTGCCTTTTAAAGCATGTTTTTTTATTACATATAAAATATTTTAATTTTTCGTCTGAGCTCAGTTGAAAAATTAAAAATTGTATATCAGACATATCAGGGTTGTTATGAAATCTAATTGCTGTCAGAATCAGAATTGAAATCGAATCAGTTCCAGTTCGCAATTTACTCTTGAAGTAAACACATGGGTTGTTTTTCCGTCGGCCAGTGAACAAAATAAATTTAAGTAG
The DNA here is from genome assembly GCA_956483635.1 of Panzeria rudis. Taxonomy (NCBI): domain Eukaryota; kingdom Metazoa; phylum Arthropoda; class Insecta; order Diptera; family Tachinidae; genus Panzeria; species Panzeria rudis. Next base: position 78,362,896 of record OY101448.1, read on the forward strand.
TATAAAAATATATCAAATAAAAAAAGACAGATATTCGCAACAACAAAATATTGGCAATTACCGTTTGTTTAATATTTTATATTTTTTCTTTTTTAAATGGTTTTATTTAGCTTACTGTGTTTGTGGAGTTTGTGCGTAGGTGGAGTTTTTGCATGGATGGCGTTTGGTTCAAATCTAATAATTGAAAATTTACCCCCTTCCTGTTGACCGATTGATCTGAAATTTTATAAGTTCTTTTAATTTTGGTGACAATTTAATATTGTGATTAGAAAATTGGACTCTACCACACCCATAAAAAGTAATATTTTGTTGTTCCCCCTTCCCTTTTCTACTTACAATGACCATACAATTTTGTAATAAAAAAGTGGGTAGTGACACGCCCATTAAAAGTAACACTTAGTTTTAACCCCTTCCTATATACCGATTGATCTGATATTTGGTGGACACATTTACTTACGATGACTATACAATTTAGTAATTACAAAAGTAGCCGGTGGTACGCTTATAAAAAGTAGGACTTAGTTTTAACGCCTTACTGTTAACCCATTAATCCAAAATTTGGTACACGCCTTTACTTTTGATTACTATACAATTTTGAGATTAGAAAAGTGGGCTCTATCACGCCAATAAAAAGTAATGCCCGATTGCAAAACAAAAAAACATGTGTCAACTTATATGTATATATTATCTATGTGAAAATAGATAAAAGTTTTTATTGCAGATTCAAAAAATGTATTATATTTATATATATACATATATATATATATATATATATATATATATATATATATATATATATATATATATATATATATATATATATATATATATATATATATATATATATATATATGTATATATATATATATATATATATATATATATATATATATATATATATATATATATATATATATATATATATATATATATATATATAAATATATATATATATATATATATATATATATATATATATATATATATATATATATATATAAATATATATATATATATATATATATATTATATATATATATATATATATATATATATATATATATATATATATGTATATATATATATATATATATATATATATATATATATATATATATATATATATATATATATATATATATATATATATATATATATATATGTATATATATAAATATAATACATTTTTTGAATCTGCAATAAAAACTTTTATCTATTTTCACATAGATAATATATACATATAAGTTGACACATGTTTTTTTGTTTTGCAATCGGGCATTATTTATATATATATATATATATATATATATATATATATATATATATATATATATATATATATATATATATATATATATATATATATATATATATATATATATATATATATATATATATATATATATATATATATATATATATATATATATATATATATATATATATATATATATATATATATATATATATATATATATATATATATATATATATATATATATATATATATATATATATATATATATATATATATATATATATATATATACATATTAATTTTTCCCTTGTTCCTTGGAATATAAATCATGCCCAATTCTTTCTTAATATAACGTTACGAACCTTGACCTAATAATCAATTTGGATTCGCAAAGCAAATACGTTCGAAATAATCATATTATATAACAAGTTAATGTTAATTTTTCCCTTAGTCTTTGGAATATTAATCATGCCCAATTCCTTCTGAATCAAACGTTAAGAACCTTAGCCTGATAATTGATTAAATCGTCTAAGCATATGCTTTCAAAACCAACAAAAATGCATTTTATAATTCCTCAGTGAGAAAAATTTTAAGTTATATTTGCAGAACTTTTTGTTTTCTACTTCCAAAGTATCAATAAGTTGGCTCTTTCGACTTTTCAGGAAGTGATTATCAGGGCTCGGACTTTCATGCAACTGAAAGTAGATTTTAAGCGCATAAGAAATGTACTTCTACTTAAAAATGAAAAGTGTGCGTAAAAATATACATTTATGTAGCACAATCAAAGCACCAAAACTAAAATGGTATGGAAATTCTTTTAAAAACTTTTATTATTATTATTAAAAAAAACATAAAATAAACATAACAATTCATGTAATAGAACTAAAAAACTATTTCAAACAAAAATAAGAAAATTTTGTACCTAAAAGATCCGACCTACTAATAGAAAGCTACTGTTTACGTATGCGATAAAATATGTGAACGACATTCTTAGGGCGCATGAATCTATAGTACATCGAAGAACTGCGTTTAACATCTACTGCAGTTAAGGAAGCGTATTGCAATTATGATATTTTTATCGGCGAAAGTTTGCTTTTTAATTAATTTGAACCTGACTAGAGTTTCTCGGAAAATGTCGTTGTCGATGTTTTTCTCTATGATATTATTTATCTTTATTTATTTCTTCTGCGTTTAACCTTTTACATTGTAAACTTCTGTAATACTTTTGTCAAAGTGAATTTACTGGTTTGCAATGTGAAGAAAAATTAGGGTATGTTCCACTTTCGCACGCCACTTTAAATTAGTTACTTAATATTTTTATAAAAATTGTAAAATATGCAATAAATTGTTGTTTATTACTCCAAAAATATGCATTTATTGCTAAAATATGCACTTACCAGCAAAATATGCAAAAATATGCAACTACATATCTATGCCAAACTACTTAAAATTTGATGACTCTGATAGATAATTAGTCAATACCTATTTACCTGTCACCACAGAAAACATGTGTTTGCATGAAAGTCCGAGCCCTGGTGATTATGAACAACATCTACAATTAAAAAGTTATATTACTTATGTATACAAAATAGAGGCTCAATCGAGATATTCGCAAATACTTACGATACTACTTAATGTTTTTTAAGCAAATGAAATAATTGTTATGAATTGTCATATTTTTTTCATAAAAAATAGCTCTTAGAAGTAATTAGAAACCAGGTCCTTTGCACTTACTAAAAAGAACATACAAGAAATCAAATTTTCTTAACATCATGAACATGACTTCGGATCCAATGAATAGGCTTAAAAAGAAAAGAGCTTCTTACAACAAAAATCCTATGTAAAAATCATTAGAAATTATCCCGAATTCCGAAACTTCCGGATCACAAGCTCAGTATCTTATTGACTTCCATGGAAGCTCTTTTTTTACTAGGCCCTTTAATATTATTGATTAAGTTTGCACATAGATTTAAAAGGCAATTTTTAATTTTCTTCTTTCTTCTTCTATCCGCTTAACTCCTATCGGAGCATAGGGCCTCTCCAAAGTTTCTCCAGTTTATTCTGTCGGCTGACTTCACTTTAATCTCGTTCCACGGTATTTCACCCACGATAATCACTCATAAATTTTCTTTTTATGACTATATTATCGATAGTTCAAACGTCTATATGTGAGTTGTATATTTTATGTGTTAACTATGTACTATTTATAGTTTAATACGTACATATGTATATACACACATCGCTTAACAAAAATATTAAATATTTTGCTGGTATAACAAGAAAGAACTCATGTGTTGCCTTAAAATAACTTTTTCTTCATTAAAAATCATGTTGGTAGCACTTTTAAAAGAGAACCACGTTTCCATAACTACAACCAGTAATTGCAACTTAGCGCTTTTCGCGCTAGACTTAGCACTTTTTGACGATCCAAAAAGAGCATTTTTGTCTTTTAGCGCTGGCGCTTTTACTTTATTATTTTTAGCGCGTTTTATATACAACAGTGAATATTAAGAAATTTTGTAAAGAGTTTGTGGTAAAGAGTATGAAAAATATCTTGACAATCTAAAACTTCCAGTTTTGTTATTGATATATTGATCTTTCATTTTCAAACGCTGAAGTCGGGAGAGTATTCAGTGCAATTGATTTTTTCAAAAGTAATATAAGATATATAATGTATATAATTAATTACTACTAATTTATTAATACACATCAAATATGGGTTAAATATAGAATATTCGTATTGTAGTAATTATTCCATTGCATGTTTTCACAAAAATTAATTCTCTTGAAACATTAAAAAAAATATCAAAGAAGTATATAAACAAAGTACTATGACCTGAAGATGAGCGCGAGAATGATACATTTTTATTTGAACAATAAATAGATGATATAAAATATTTCTCACATAAATTTATTATTACACATTATATTTAATAAATTAAATTAAATAATCTCGAATGTACAAACAACGTAGAAGAAACTAATGAAATATGTATATTTTGTTTAAGCTAAGAGTTTTTGTCTTATTAAAATTTAGTTCTTTTTAGCGCTTTTCGACTAATTATAATATAGCTTCTTTTAGCGCTTTTTTGGGATAGTGTTGTGCGCTTTTTGCTTTAAAAATGTTGGCATCGCTGACTACAACGAATTTGTTTTGTATCAAACTATATTTTTTCCATACAGTTTTACAAAATTTTTTCTTTGTACAATAAAAAAAAGTAAAAATATAAGTTGATAACAAAACTGTCACCTTTTTCAAAAGAAACTTCCTTTAACTAAACTCGTGCATCAGAAACAGCATCTAAGCTAGCCAACTCTGAACTATGTACGAGTAACTTTCTGGTCAATCGAAGTTGCATCAATTTGAAGAGAAACTTTTATACAGTTAAAGTTTTTGCGTATAAACAGAAACTCACACTCATACCCAGGAAACATTTTTACCGGCATGTCTACGGTCAAAAAATGTCTGAAACTTTACCAGACACTGAACCGAGTTGTCTAAATATCTGAGAGCGTTTAGCAGAATAGTCAGGTGTTTTCTTGCGCGACATTTTCTGCACATTTTCTGAAATATTATCCTATTGACATCAGACTAGTTTGCACATGATCTGAAGTCAACTTGAACTTCGCCGCTGACTTGTTTATCTGCTAACCATTTGATCCATAGTGTTAACCCCACTTTTATATTTATTATAAAAATTTATAACATCGCGTTTCTTTTTAAAATCGTCATTTACAGTTTTATCTGAATGCATCGTTAATACTAGAATTACAGCTTTATTGTCTTAGGTACCGTGATTTATTTGCTGCCTTGATACTTGGCGTTAACGGTTTATTTTTTTTTTATCGTACCAACAACAATAAGATTCCATGACAAGAACTACTTTGCTAGGGGTAGAGTAGAAAAAAATTACCCATGCAGATATTTCTTCCAATCGCGCGCTATGGAGATACTAGCTCTTTTAGAACCCTCACCCTAATACTATTCGCGGGTTTCATTCATTTTACCAATGTAATTTATACCCTGAAAAGGATACGCGTTTTTAGCGTTGCAAATCCAATATTTACTTCCATACAAATTTTGATTATTTAAACAGTACAGTATATAGGTACCCGGGTACCCTGGGTGCTAAACAGTGTCAGTAAAGTTGGGTATTAACACACTATAAAGTTTAACGCAATAGAAAATTCTAGAAAATTCTACAGAATTTGCACAAAATCCTCTTGGACATTTCGGCAAAGTTCTAAGAATTTCCTCAGAAACAGAGGTCAGCTGTCTTGTCAACTACTCATATGATACGAATTCAGTACCTTGTGCAGACTTTCTGAGCAACCTTGGAACGAAATCAGCAAAATATGTTTGCTGGTACTTGAACGAAAAGCAAATTGAATGGAAATGTTCTTTAAAAATATGAATATAAACATAAAAAACAGTGAGTTAAAAATATTATAGCAATAGAGTACAAAGTTATTAAAAACTCAAATACATGAAAAAGAAAATTAAGTTACCATATGCTGGAAAGACTAAAACTTCATTGGGTAGTATGAATAAAAAAAGTGTTTGCTTCTTACTTAAAAATTTGTTTTCAAACCCAAAATTTTGGGTTTTATATTCAATAATTTCCAGAATTTTTTATTTTAAAACAAATTTTTTAGTAAAAAGCTGAATCTTTTTTTTATTCATACTACCCATTGTGTTCATAAAATTTCTAGGATATAATAACACTGTGGAACAAATTCAAGTTAGCAAAAGTTAGGTCGATTCTGAGAGTGAGGGGTGAAAATAGAGGCTAAATTAGAAGACCCGTATCGCGGCGTTTGTTTATGTTAGTTCGAATTTTTTTTAATCGACCTTCGAACTTTGCAGACAAATGCCGATTTTCAGCATATTGTTTATATGGTTTTTTGGCTATAACTCATCAACTAATTGATATTTTTTAAATCTGTAAAAGCCAAATTATTGCTAGAGACCTGTGCAACAATTAAAATTTTTTTAAAAAATTGATTTAGAAAATTTTTGTGGTGCTTATAAAACAAAATATTTGAAAAATTATTTTTTTTATGCTTTTTGAAAATATTTTCAACAAAACAAAACAACAAAAGGTGTTTTTATACCAACAAAACAACTTTTTTGTTTTCAACCACTGCACAGGCAGCGATTTTTTTTATTTCGTACGTAAACTATGCCCCTGAAAAAGTTTGGTTTAATTGCTATTCAACTCTTATGCAATGGAAAAGTGGAAAGAAGAAGGCTATGCCTTTTGGTATACCAATGATGTGGTTAGATAACAGCCCGCATCAAGCATGAAAAAAATAATTTTTCAACATTTTGCTTCATAAGCACCACAAAAATTTTTTAAATGAATTTTTTTTAAAAATTAAATTGTTGCACAGCTCTAGTAATAATTTGGCTTTTACGGATTTAAGAAATATCAATTAGTCGACGAGTTATAGCCAAAAAAACCATATAAACAATATGCTGAAAATCGGCATTTGACTGCGAAACTCGAAGCTCGATTAAAAAAAAATTTAACTAATATAAACAAACGCCGCGATACAGCTCTTCTAATTTAGCCTCTATTTTCACCCCTCACTCTCAGAATCGACCAAACTTTTGCTAACTTGAATTTGTTCCGCATTGTAATAGTATTCTAAATTTTCTGAAAGTTTTATAACCCTCAAGGTACATGAGGTGCAAAAATATATTGTAAAAATTTTCCTAATATTATTTTTCACTCTTAGCTTTAAAGGGATTTTTCTATCAAAGCAAACAAATTTCCCTCGGAACAATGTGTTCCGATTTCAAACTGTTTTTACGGGCAAAGGTTCTGATTATTGATCTTATATAAGTTTTGGCAAAGGAATCGCATGGCGTGCACCGTTTTTTCAGATTGGATCGAGATTTCGAGATACTGGTATTTTGATTTTTTTTCTTTATACCTTATTATCCGATAAAAATCTATATTATATGGAAATTATGTGAACAGAAAACGGTTATATATATATATATATGTTTACATTAGAAAGATACAATAAAACAATTTATTATCAATATTAGTATTTTTAAATTATTTTCGACGCTATTTTTTCCACATGTTGACTACTTTTTTTCTACTAAAGTTTTTGCTTCTAATCATGGTAATTGCAAAATAAATTGTTACCGCTTGCTCAAATAACCCTTTCAGATATTTTAAACTGGCTCTTTCCTGATTTTTATTCCAATATCGAATATCACATATTCTAATATTTTATATTCGAATATCATGTTCGAGTATTTTTTGTATAGCGAGCAGTAACGACATGTTTTACCATTAACTTGATTCTGATAAAGATTTCAGTATAACAATAGTAAGAAAATATAAGAAAACTGTCACAATTAAATAAACATCGAAAACGGCTGAAAAATTAATAAAATGGATGGTATTGCTTTGTTGTATTTTATATTATCTAAACATAGCGATATAACCCTTTTCTGTTCATATAAGATCGATACTAAATGAATAATACAGTATCCAAAGAAATATATTAAAATACTAATACCTCGAAAACTCGAGCTAATCTGACAAAATAGTGAATGCCATTAGATTTTTTTATCCTAAAATTATATAAGATCAACTATAATGACATGACCTTTGCCCGAATTTTCGACTAGCACAGTGTAATTAGAAAAATGAACATGAAAAATGACAATTTGATAACAATGCACAGGTGTATTTAACCAAGTGGGAACCTTCCATTTACAAAAGGGAAGAGGGTATATAATATATACAATAATAATAAACATAAGACATCCTAACGTGGGAAATTTTATTTCTACATTTAATAAATAAATGAAAGCTAAATCTCGCTGGAAATTAGTGCAAGCAAATGTATTTTAATAATGTTAATATGTAAAAGTTATTAATACTGTTATATTTGTACAGGCGTTTTAAGAAGAGCAATTGCCTATTTTTTGTTGCACTAAAAACTTATAAATATGCACACAAATCTAAAAAATAGGCTCTGAAAAATATACATAATTCACTATCCTACACAATCGCGCGATCTGCCAAATATCACATGTGTGCTAAAAAAAGTATGGTAATGTGGACTAAAAATGCAACTGTATGAGTTTCATAATATGATAGTTTCCATGCGATCATGCATATGTGTTATATATGGGCATACTGCCGTAAAAGGAAAATTGCAGTAAAAATAAATTTTTACTGAATACTGAAACAAATTTCAGTAACCAGTAAAAAATTTATTGGTTACAGAAAAAAGTTTCAGTAACCAGTAAAAATTTACTGGATACTGAAAAAAATTAAGTAACCAGTTAAAATTTATTGGTTACTGAAACTAGTTCAATTTAATTTAATTAATTTCAGTATCAGTAAATTTTACTGATTACTGCAATTTGTTTCAGTAATCAGCATTACTGGTTGCCGCAATTCGTGTCAGTGCCGGTAAAAAATTTACTATTTTCTCTTAAATTCGCTACTACTTATCTCGCTGTATTTAGTGGTAATTAAGCTTCAGTAAAGTAAATATGAAATATTTCATTATTGCAATTTTTTCATTTTGGTTTCTCATTTAATTATAGTTTCTTTATATTTGAAGTTTTTTTTTGTTGATTTAACAATCTTTTTTTTTTGTTCTTAATTTTTCGTTTTTTACTGTTTTTTTGCGATTGTTTTTAGTTTTGGTGATTTTTTCCGTTTTGGCGTATTATTTTTGGTTTAAACTTTTTTTTTATATATATTTTTATATATATTTAGTTTCACCGATTTATTTTAGTTTTGACGCTTTTTTCGGTTTTTGGTAATTTTTTTAGTTTTAGCGATTTTTTTGGGTTTGATACTTTTTTTCGTTTTGGCGATTTTTACGGTTTTTGGCGTTTTTTTTTTAGTTTTGGCGTTTGTCTTTGTTTTGCCTCTTTTTTCGTTTTGGTGATTTTTTCCATTTTCGGAATTTTTTTTTCGTTTTTTGACGATTTTTTTTTAGTTTCTTGCAATATTTTTTGTTTTGATGATTTTTTTGAGTTTTAGCGATTTTTTTAATTTCGGTGTGTTTTCTTTAAGCGGTTTTTTTTTAATTTTGGCGATATTTCGTTTTGAATTTTTTTTTAATTTTGTGTTTTTTTTTAGTTTTGGCGTTTCTTAAAATTTAAAGATATTACCTTTTAAGGTTTTCAAGATATAGCAAATTGTCTGAACTAAATAGTCAAAATTACATTAACTGATAGAACAACCTTTAATTTTTATTGTTTCAAATATCGGTGTTAATTGGTGTAGTCTATTCTACAGACTACACTAATTAACACTAACTTGGAAAATTTAAAGTGTCTATAAGTGTATATATATTACATTAGTATTTCAACATTTTTCGTTGCTCGCTTTAGAGCACCCTTTAATTTTTAGCTGGTATATATTTGATGTTGTAGAGGCAAATAAAAATAATTTGAATTTACATTAATTCAATTATTGAACTAGAAAGCCGAAATAATAAAAAAAATTTTCAGACTTTACCTATTAGTTCAAATAAAATAAAAATTACGCAAATTTTTACATATTTTGTGAAAATTTCAGGTCCGCAGCTCTTACGGTTACCGAGAAAACAGCCTGTGACAGACAGACAGTCGGACGGACAGACAGATGGACAGCGTAGCGAAAACAATAGGGTTTCTTTACACTTTTGGTGTACGGAACCCTAAAAAAACAGGTGTAAAATTTACTACCTTTTCTTCATATATTTTATAATATTTCACGTCGTATGTTAAAGGTTAATAAAACAGATTGGCGATTTTGATTTCAGATATTAATTATTGGCCGGCAAAGCAATACTATACAATATGATAGTATAATATTATATAATAACACACGCTGTCACACTGAAAATACTCTTAACCCTTGAAGGTCATACTTCATCGAATCGACGACGCATGTTAGAATTTTTCAGTTTTTTCTCTGGTAAATATTCTTATTTTATGCCCATTTTTCGTGTAGGACTTGAGGTTGTCGTGCTTTAGGGGTGTGCCAATTTTGATCTTGCTCTGCGTTGAGAAAGTAACTTTATTTTCAATTTGCGTCGTCGAAACGACGAAGTATGACGTTTGTGTAACTTTTAGAACTTTTGGATGTGTGCTTCATTGTAGGTTGTTTGAGTAGTTAGCTCTTAGTTTTTAGGTCTATAATAAAAAAAGAGAAGTAGGCTTGATCGACAAAGAGTTCGAAGGTTTTTTTATGTATGACGGGCAGTGTGAGTTGGATATTGATTATAACGGCATATAAGACATAAAATAAGAAGAATCAGAAATTGGATGTTAAGTAAAAGATATCACATATCACCACAATAGTTCAGAACGATATATTTTTAAGCATTTTAAGAGAGAAACTAACTTGAAAAAATCTTAAAACCATTTAACTAATGTTGTATTGTAATTGATATTCCAGAATAGCCATCAGATAGGCAATCTGTCAATTCTATAGTAGTGATGCTACGAATATTCGTATTCATATTCGAATCGCCGAATATTCGCCTCTTTCATGATATTCGTATTCGCCAAATTCAAGCGAATATTTCACAATATTTTGTGAATACGTTCACAAAATAATACATAAAAAATACTGAAAATTAAACAAAAAATATTAATTTTTACTAAAAAAAAAATAATCTTATTTTAGTACAGAAAAAAAAACAAAATATTGAACTTCAAAAATAAAAGTTTTGAAGTCTTTTCTCCATCAAGCCTATTGCGCGATGTGTAAATAAGCTTCGACCACTAAACAATCGCTCGCTCGGAACACTCGCCGCTGGTGTCACCGGGTATAGGTAAAAGAAGCTCGTATTTTCCTTTATTTACTTTCCACCAAAAAATTTAAAAAAGTGCCATTCAGGTGCTAAGTTAATAATTTCAAGCTCCGTCATCGGAATGTCATAATAATGTTAAATACCTATAGTATTGTGACAGTTTTTCTCAATTTATTGTCATTGACGCAAAGGGTAGATTTTTTTACTTAAATTTGAAATATTAAGTGGTACGTACTAACTATTCAGATTGAATATTCGTATTCGTATTCGAATTCGAATTCGGCGAATATTTTTTCAGATATTCGTATTCGTATTCGCGAATATTAAAAATTGATATTCGTAACGTCACTATTTTATAGTATAATTAATATGACCTGTGACTACGCATTTGTATTATTTACGCCTTTAACTTATTTAAAATAAAGGCAAAGATTCTAAATCAACACAATATTCACTTAAAGTGACATTTTTTCAACATTTAAAGTCAGGTGATTGATAGCCTTGAGGTACCAACATAGAAAACATTAATACGCGAGAATATTAAAAATTAATCGCCGAATAAGGAAGAAAATAATAAAACGATGCCACTAGTGCCAAAATACCAGAAGCGGCAGCAATATGCAGTTTGGCATTCTTGTAAACTGCGGTTGACAATCAAAAAATGTGATAAAAGCCGATATGAGGAACCCCGAAAAGACTTTAATGCCTCTTACATAAAATAACGACTGATGCTTTTGAAAACGAGTACCGATCTTGTTTAAAATATCAATTTTAATATTCAAATATATTTTATCGGTTATATGCTTTTAAAGTTTTTGTTTTCTACAATTTTTAGGCTCTGTTCTACAAATAGCACGTATAAAGTACTGCGGTGAAAACTTAATTTATGATTAAATAAAAATTAAAAAATTAAATAATTTCTTGTTATAAGTCGATGATATATAAAACGGTTCCATGAAAAATCGCCCAAAACCAAATTGCTCAAAAATAAAAATCAAAAATCGCCCAAAATTTTTCCATACAAATTTTAGGTGATTTTTCATAAGAAAAATCGCCCAAAAATTTTGGGCGATTTTTCATTTTTTTTGGGTGATTTTTCATTTTGAAATTTTCGGCGATTTTTCATATTAAAAATGTTTCCATGAAAAATCGCCCAAAACTAAATCGCTCAAAAATAAAAATAAAAATCGGCCAAAAATTTGTTCATACAAATTTTATTTTATTTTTCATATGAATAATCGCCCACAATTTTACACCCAAAAATACTGGTAATCATCAAAATCGAATATAGAATTTAAAATATTATATTAAATAATTGAAAGTTTCTCCAATGTGTTCCATCTCCACCATTATTTGGCTTCTATAGCAGTAAAAGTGGCTTAGAAAATTGTCGTAAGCGAAGCAGATAGTTTTTAAATACCATAGAGTTCAAAATTCTTCCACCCGGCCAAAGGCCGGCTACACGAACAGTCGTCGAAATCTCGGCTTCGCAATATTAGGAGCCTTCGGAATGCTTAATTTGGTACGTCCCTTCGACGAATGTCCGTGTACTCGGCCTTTCGCCGGGCGGAAGGATTTTAAACTGTATAGTATATCAAACTTCCGCTTCGCTTACGATAATTTTTTAGATTACTTGCCTTTGGAATATTTAATTTGAAATACTCTTTTGGCGGACGGAAGGACTTTAGACTCTATGTGATATGTAAAATTTTGAGCTGCGGTTTCCTTGACGTCTTAATTACTGTATTATACGTTTATAAATTTTTGTTGTATCTATGTATGATAATTATCTAAATTACCCTTGGAGAGCCATACTATAATTTTTGGTCGATGGAAAATATTGCAATTTTTATTTTTTATCTTTTATCTTTTTTTAATATAAAAATTAAATTAATATAATTTTAAATTTGTTTTGTGTTTTTTAATTTTGGGCGATATTTCATTATTTTTTTGGGCGATTTTTCATTTTTTGGGGTGATTTTTCATTTTTAAATTTTGGGCGATTTTTCATTTTTATTATTGGGCGATTTGGTTTTGGACGATTTCTCATGGAGCCATATAAAACAAATATTAAAAAAAAATCAATACAAAAATTTTTTTGTAAGTGGGTCATTTTTACTGCCACCTTTAATAAAACCGTCGCATGGTTGGGCCTTTTGACTTTTTTCGTTGCAAAAATCATAAATTTTAAAGTAATAAAAATATTTAAAAATTTTAAAAGATAATTGAAAGAAGAGTCCTCAAGCTTCAATATACATGATTTACATAGTCATAGGCTAGCCGCGGCACTGTGCACAGTGTCGACTTTAGACTGTTTTCATTACAAACATCATAACTTTTAAGGTAATAAAGGTATTTTAATAATGTATAAAGCATTTGAAAGATAACCCCTGCCAAGACTATTGTTTATGTATAACGATATAAAAAATTATTTGCTTTTAAAATCTTTTCTTCTATTCAAATAGTTATTTCCAGAAAATACTTCTTTGGGCCCTCGAAAACAATATTTGTTTTATGGCTGCTTAGGGTTCAGTACACCAAAAGTGTAAAGAAACCCTATTGTTTACGCTACGCTGTCCGTCCGTCTGTCTGTCTATCACATGCTGTTTTCTCGAGAGCCGTAAGAGCTACGGATAATTGAAATTAACAAAGTTAGTGTATTATTATACAGACAGCACTAATTAACACTGATATTTAAAAGAATAAAAATTAAATGGTATTCTATAAGTTAATGTAATTTTGACTATGTAATTTAGACAATTTGGTGATCTTAGAAACCGCAAGAGGCAAAACTCTTGAAATTTTAAAAACTCTAAAACTATAAAATTCCCAAATAAAAAAATGCCAAACGGAAAAATCGTCAAAATAAAAAAAGCGCTTAAAGAAAAAAAAGCACCAAAAGTGAAAAAATCGCTAAAACCAACAAATCACCAAAACTAAAAAGATCACAAAAAACTAAAAAACTGGTAATATCAGAAAAAATCACCACAACGAAAAAGACACCAAAACTTAAAAAATCGCAAAAACTAAAAATATCGTCAAAAAGCAAAAAAAAAAGTCACCAAAACGAAAAAAGCGCCATAACAAAAAAATAAGCGCCTAACCTTAAAAAATTGCCAAAAACCTAAAAAACGTCAAAAAGTGCTACAACTAAAAAAAATCGCTAAAACTAAAATAACACCAAAAACTAAAAAAAATCTCCCAAAGCCGGAAACAGCAATATGCAGAAAGGCCCAAAATTGTTGGGTGATTCGTCATAGTAAAAAACACCAAAAACAAAAAACAGTGCTCAATCGTAAAAAAATAACCGAAAAGTGTGATATGAAGAATTGCCCGAAGTTTTGGTTATTTGTTCATTATGTAAAATTACCAGACTTTTAATGAATAATCGCCCAAAAAATTTTTTTTCAACATTTTGCGAAAATTCGGCATTTATTTATTATAAACAAATACCAAAATATATAAAAATGCTGAATGGCCCAAATTCGGTGAACAATCACCCAATTTTATTACAAAAATTTTTGGGCGATTCTTCACTTGGGCGATTAACCATATAACCGTTTATTAATTTAGACCAATTGGTTTTTATGAAGAATCACCCAAGTGAAAATAATACATATCTGTAAATGAATAACACTGGTTTACAAATTTTCAATTGTTTGCCATCACCTTAAACATGAGATGTTTTCGAAGCTAATTTTGGGTCACTGAACACGAATATGACTTTCCTTTACTTTTATCCAGAAGCGTTTTCGAGATATCCGCAAAAAATGTGTATTTTTTCAGTTTATAAAGCTATTTCAAAAAATCTCGTGAACAGCTTATTTGTATTTGAAAATTTTGCACTGCTGAATAGATATGCTTTTCTTCTTTCAGCCCATATTCACTATGTGTTCATCGGATCAAAATTTACTGAGTTACACGTCTTTAGGTTTGGAAAAATTAAATTTGTTCTACGTTTTTTCAAAGTTTACAATTTTATGTCGCCCGAGTAAGTTAAAGTAAAATTTTTAAAATTTAGCTTAGACACACATCTTAAAATAAATTTTGTTCAAAATATAGCAAGCATAAAATTGGTTATATCGGACAATATAAGAGAAAGTTACAACATATTTAGTGAGCACGCTCAAATTTTAATTTTCATTCGTTGGTCCTCAGATTAGTAAGAGTTTCTGCTTATAACTCCCAAAATTACCAAATTATTTGTATGAAAGACTTATTGCAAAACAAGTGGAAAAGTTTTGCTATGTGGTGATTTTTGCGTATTAAATTTGTTCTTAATGTATTAAAATCGTTCATTATTGAAATTCTTCAGTTATATTGGAATTTATGTAATTAATACTTAGCAAGTATACAAAACTATGATTTGCTTCCCATAAATAGGTCGATTTCGAAAGGGTGCACGCCGACTAAAAATTATAGATTCGATAATTTTTTTTCTGAAATAATTTCTGTGAAGATATCTTTTACACATGTACATATATAATAATTATATGATGCTTAAGAAAAAAATTTTATAGAGAAAACAATTGCGATATTTTTGTTTTGGAAAATAATATTCATAAATTCCACATTTTTCGCTTTCAAGTTAAAAATAGTATACCGATTGTCAATATTGTTTCCTTGTTAGTTACACCCCAAAATTAAAAAATAAATAATGGAAATATTCTTCCAGAGTTGGAAAATATACTATTTTTAACTTGAAAAGGGAAAATGCTGTTTTTATGATAATTTTTTTTAACAAAAAAGCACCATAATTGTTTTCTATATATTTATTTTTTCTTAAGGGTCGGTCATATAACCAATATATACATTTCTAAAAGGAATCTTCACAGGCATGGTTTTAAGAACTTAATCGAATTTACAATTTTTGGTGGGCCTACACCCGTTCGAAATCGACTTATTTTTGAGATTTGTTAAGACTTTCTTAGAAAATCTAATGATTCTTAGAAGCAAATCATGGTTTTCTATACTTTCCGAGTATTTACAACGTAATTGCCTATATAACTGCAAAATTTCATTGGAAAATATCAATAATGAACGATTTTATAGAATTAAAAAAATATAATATGCAAAAAACACCACATAGCACAATTTTTCTACTTCTTTTGTAATGAGTCTTTCATAAAAATTTAAATTATTAAAATCCAAACACAGGGTTGAAAACTACAAATAATTTTTGAAATTTTGATATGCTATATGTCGACCTTTCTGTTTCAAGCGAGTAAAAGCAAAAACTCGTACTGATCTGAGTACCAATAAATGAAAACAAAAATTTCGATGTGTTCACTAAATATGTTGTAACTTTTTCATCTTTTGTCCGATGTAGCCAATTTTGCGATTGCTATATTTGGAATACAATATTCTTTAGAATGTGGATCTAAAATAAATTTTAAAAATTTTGTTTCGCCGCACTGGGCGACTTCTTAAAATATTAAATTATGAAAAAAAAACGTGGGAAAAGTAAAGTTTTTTTTTCAAATCTAAAGGCCTGTAACTCAGTGAATTTTGATCTGATCAACAAATTTTTAATATGGGCTGAAAGAGGAAAAACATTCAAATGAGCCTTTCTTAAGATTTTTGAAAATAAACTGAAAAAACATGTTTTTCGCGAATATCTCGAAAACGGGCTTAAGAAAATTACGTGACCCCAAATTAACTTAAAAAACATTTCATTTTTGAGGTGGTCGCACAAAAAGTTAAAAAATTTGTGAACTAGTGTAATTGGCCGCGAAATATAATCCATATATAAGTTTTTTTTTAATATTATACCTTATTAGAAAATAATTAGTTTGTTTTCATTTCCTGAAAACTTTAAAATTTCAGATATGTGACCTTTTTTAAATTTCCGATCCAATCGTTTTCTGAAATTTTTAAAAAATAATAACAACGTAACATGTCGGGTTTAATTTTTCTCACAAGTATTAATACTTGTACTATAGTGTGTGCCAAACGGTAGCAAAGTACTATTGTAAGTAAGTTTTTGACACTTTTTCACTAGCCTTGGGGGCTAGTAGTTATTCTTCAACTTTTTGGCGATTGAGTACTGTTTTGGACGTTTCTTCATTTTGCCGTTTCGGGCGATTTTCATTTGGGCGATTTTTCGTACAGCCTAATTAATCATCTATGAAAAATATTGTTATATCACGGCAAAATTAGAGGTAGCTTTCTGTGTTTTGGTCTTCTGGTTAAATACTTTTACTAACACGTTAAACAACACTTTGATCCATGTCAAACTGCAATATTCCGTACATTATAGAGCAACTTGAAGCATTAAAACAAACAAAAAAGCATATAACAGCATTGTCATCACAAAAGATATACTACGTTAGAGAATTTTTAAAAGTTGGCTTCAACGGTTTTAACTATTAATATAAATACACCACATCAAAATATATTGCCCAAAGTTAATTAATTAAAACAAAAGAGGGATGGTGTTGGTAAATTACGAGGTTATCAAAAAAGCTAAGAACATGTTCACTATTACGCTGCTAGAAATATATGTTGAGGTCTTAAACGACATTAACAAAATAATATAAAAAGCAAGAAGGAAGGAAACGAGAAAAAGAGCGAACTCCAACATACTGAAAGATGATATAAAATTTAATTACTTGGTAATTTTGACTTTTATTTATGATGGAGGCAAGGATGTGTATTAACATACCTACACATATACATACATAAATATGTATATACCCACATAGCATTTTGTAGATTGTCTTGCCACAAATCACCAAACTGAGTCTTTTAAGACTACCTTAGATGATCAAAAAGTGATTAGTTGCTCGCTAAAAACTAGACTCGAAAATGCAGATGCTCGAAAAGTGACTATTTTCAGTAATTTTGTATTAACATTGTGCTGTCGGTGTTGTAGGCAGATCCTTAGCTGAGTGGTTGGCGCGTAAGATTTCAAGCCTGATGGAGCTTGGTTTCAGTCTTAGTTGAAATTAATTTTTAATATATTTAATTTACTGAAGAGTTCCGGCAGAAAATGAGTGCACTCGAATATGATCAATAATTTCACAAAATGGTAGCTGGGTGGGTACACACCAATAGATGAGTTTTGTATGGAAATAATTTTTGTTAATTTATTTAATGTTTCCAACATTAAATGGAATTTTGTTGAATTATATATTTTTTATTTTTATGTGTCACTGGCTTCATTAACGAAGGCATTAAATTTAATAGATTTATATATGTGCAGCAACGACAACTGGCACTATTTTATTCTTAGTGCTTTTTATTTAATCTACAAGCGAAAATTTTTAGATTTAGTGAAAAATTTGTAGACTTAGCGGTAAAAAATAGTTGAAGTCATTTTTAGGGAACTATTTTTCAGCTGCTTCTAAGGTATCAATAATTATGTATTTTCGACATTTCAGGAAATAATTATAACAGCTTACAGATAATTAATAGAAATGTTATTCTACTTCCGCAATCATCTCTGCAAAGACATTTACTCTATCAGCTACACTCTATACTATTGTACGTATACGTTAGCTTCGTATCGTTGCTTTTATATATGATGATGTGGCTGAGATAGTAAGCGCGATGCTCTATTAAACAGTTCTTCAAATAAAAGTCCTGCATTCCAGCCCAACTCTTGCCAGCCGCCAAATTTTCAATAAAATTAATTAAATAATGGAAATAAGGATTTAACCAATGTCTATATGCATTTCATTGGTAATTTACCAAATAGTCAGTAGATTTCAACCACACTTTTGAAAAGTTCTAAACCTCTCATTTTATGCACAGACTTTCAAAAACTATTTGAGAATGCACAAATAATTTAAATTTGTAAATCACGAAAAAATAAAATAAGTGTGGTAGGGTTAGAAACTTATAAAAACTCCAAAAAACAATTTATATTCAACATGTGTCTATTTTGAAGAATATATTAAATAATAAACTGATTAAATGCTTTGTTTTGGACTTTAGTTTTAATTTTGCCTTATAAATACTTTTATTGGCATGGGGGAAAAATAAAATAGATGCACATCGAATATAATTTATTTGTTGGGTTTTGTATAAGTTTCTAAGCCTACTATGCTTATTTGATTCTTTTGTGACTTTAAAATTTTAATTATGTTTGAATTCTCAAATAGCTTTTGAAAGTTGGTGTATAAAATGAGATAAAAAGTGTGGTTGAAGTCCACTGACGGTTTGTAAAACACCAATGAAATGCATGTAGACATTGGCCAACCTCCAACAAATAAATTCTTATTTAAAATAAAATTTGAAGAATATTTCAAATAAAAAATTTATATATGCTTAAGTTATGGGAATATAATTTTTACATACGAGGGCGGGTCAATAAGTTCCTGCTCCTGCCAACAGGCATCTGCCAGTTGAACAAGCTGTATCACTTAGTTTGTGTTTGACAGCCAACGATAGCAGATTACTAAAAATAAATAAATAAATCAATAATAAATATATAAAAAAGTGGGCTGTACATTTGGTCAGACCCAGCACGTGCATGTATTTCGACGCGCTGAATCCGAATCTTAGGTTCGTTTGACTCATTACACCTGAAACTTCGAATAAATAGCGAAAAACTGAAGTTTTCGAGATTTACCAGAATTTTTCGAAATTTACAGGGTACAGGGGACCTAAGATTCGGAATCAGCGCATCGAAATACATGTAGGTAGATGGCTCTGGTCATATCCTACTTTTTTTATTTATTTATTTATTTTTATTCATTTATTAATTTCTGTGAGTAATCTGCTATCAAAGGATCTCAAACACAAACTATATGACGCACCCAATTTAAATTTTGCTGGAGTCTACTGGCAGATGCCTGTTGGCAGGAGCAGTGTTGGCCTTACAGCTAAAAGGCGGGAAATTAAAAAAATTACGGACTTATTGACCGGCCCGCGTGCTATACATTACAATAAAAATAAATATATGCTTGGACAAATATAATTTGTAGCAGTTTCAAAATATTGCATTTTCCAAACACTGTGAATATGACTTCAAATTCTTTGAATAGGAATAAAAATAAGTTCAGTAAAATGAGATTGGCTCGCACACGAAGGGTTCCGTACGAATACACATACATTGCTTTTTGTTTTTGCCCTTTTTTAATTTCGGCAATTTTTTCGTTTTGCTTTTTTGTTTAATATAATTTTTTTTTATTCTTGAACTTTTTTTTCGTTGATTTGGCGATTTTTTTTGTTTTGGCGCTTTTTTCATTTTTGTGATTGTTTTTGTGTTTTTTTTTTGAGATTTTTCATTTCCTGCATTTTTTTTTGTTTTTGCCAATATTTTTCAGTTTTGGCGATTTTTTAGTTTTGACGTTTTTTAACGTTTTTTTTGTCTTTTTGACGATATTTTTATTTTTCGCGATTTAGTTAAGCTTTAGGCAGTTTTGGTGCTTTTTCGGTTTTGGGGATTTTTTCGGTTTTTGGTAATATTTTTAGTTCTAGCAATTTTTTGTTGGGTTTTGACAGTTTTTTTAATTTTGGCGATGTTTTCGGCTTTTGGCTATTTTTTAGTTTTGGCGCTGTTTTTGTTTTGACGCTTTTTTTCGTTTTGTGGTTTTTTTAGGTTTTAGCGCTTTTTTCGTTTTGGTGATTTTTTTTTTAGTCTTTTTAGTTTTTTGTCGATCTTTTTAGTTTTGGTGATTTTATGCGCTTTAGCGTTTTTTTTATTTTGGTGATTTTTTCCTTTAATCGCTTTTTTCATTTTGGCAATTTTTTGCTTTGATTTTTAAATTTCAAGACTTTGCCTCCTGCGGTTTCCAAGATACAGCAAATTGTCTAAATTACATAGTAAAAATTACATTAACACATTTTAATTTTCATTGTTTTAAATATCAGGGTTAATTGGTGTTGTATATTCTACAAACTACATCAATTAACACAAACTTTGAAAATATAAGTGTCTATATATAAGTGTCTGTATATTACATTATTATTTCCACATTTTTCGTTGCTCGCTTGATTTAATTTTTAACTGTCATATATTTGTAGGGGCCAAATTTTAAAATTTCAGGTCCGTAGCTCTTACCGTTGCCGAGAAAACACCCCGTGACAGACAGACAGCCAGACAGATAGACGGACAGCGTAGCGAAAACATTGGGGTTCCTTTACACTTTTGGTATACGGAACCCTAAAAAACTTCTTTCAATGAAAAACCCATTTAAAACTGATTAACTGGATTCGAACCACTTCCGGATCAGAAGCCCACGATGCAATTTAATTCTTTGGAAGTTCCTTTATCACTGGGGAGTTATGTGTATAAATCAGTATAATCAGTCGTGCTCCCACTACTATATTCCGATCAATTTGCAGTATCTTTGTTACGCCCTTGGAGTCCTAGTTAACATCTTGGTGCTACTACATGTTCTGAAACAGAAACATGCGAGTATACATAGACTTGAAAGGTGTTTATCTGCTTGAGCACATTTTTCTGCCACACAATTCAGTTCATAAATTCAACACGTTTGCATGTGCAAGCAACATGAAGGTAATTTATTATGCGATAAAATTTATATTGGATGCGGTAATATATGAAGAGCACGAGACGTGGGTCTTTTGTTACTTATATGCAGCGTTACCGTTGTGTGACTAAAGTCGCATTTTGTCCCTTTTTTGACCGTCTTGCCAATTTTGTTCCCCCTTGCTTAAATCGTATTTTTTTGTAACTTTTCATTATTTTGTGCCGCTTTTGCCTCTTTTTAAACAAACTCAATTTTTGTTTTTAATTTTGCAATAAATGTACACAGATGCCCAAGCTTTTATACGAGTATATGTGTCATGAAGCCGAGCTATAAACATGTCCCCCCCTGGCCGAGCACTAGTATCTATTTTTCTAAACTCTCAATAATTTTTAAGCCGATTCACACTGGTCTTTTAAAATTAAGTTTTTATCATAGTTGTATTGGCTAAAACCAGATACAATTTTATAGCGCTATGTAATTTCAGCCATCTTCATTTTTTACACAGTCCGCAGTGACTTGTGAAAGTCAGATAATTATTACAGTTTTCATAAAAAGTTAAAAAATTTAATATTACAGAAAAAAGCAGATTGCTCCAACAAAGGCAGCATTTTTATTACTGTTGCAATAGTTTGCAGACCGGTTGCACAAATTTACTGCATTTACGAATTCACCCATAAAAACCCAACGGTTCGGTAGATTTGGAGAATTTTCGAAAATAAAATATTCGAAATAACGGTTTTTTTCAATAAATTCCAAGCTACTAAAACGATCGAATCCAAAATCGAATCTGCTCTTAAACTTATAAAGCATCGACTGCTTCTAATGTGATTTAGATCGGTTGAATTGCTCGTGAGATAACGTTATCGAAAAATTTCGAAAAAAGCGTTTATTTATCAGCTCTAAAAGTTATTTTCAAATCGATTTTCAGGATTAATTTATATGAAAAACTGTGCCAATTGCCGCAAATTTAATCTGAATTGCCGCAAATTTCATCTAAGTGGTTCGAGAAATACCGTGGTCTAAATGTTTGAAAAAAAATATTATTTTTTCTAATTACTTCAAAAAAGTATGGATTTTCCAGCGCTTTGAGCTTGAAACTAGTGGGAAGTTCTAGGGATGGCCTGCAAGGTCAACAATATCCCATATATTTTTAATTTAATAATGTATACAAAATTTAAATAATGATCTTGTACCTCTTTGTCCTCTTCAGAAACAATTGTTCAAATTTTAACTTAAACTCTAAAAATACTTTTCCCTAAAATAATTTTTTTTGAATTATGCTGTTTTTTTTCTGTAAATACATAAGTTATATGAGCCATGTGCCAAAAACAATAATAAAAAATGTATCCTTATATTTTTACAACCTCTAATTCTTTAGAAAATGTAGGTACTTCTTTATTATTAGTATAAATTTCATAAGCTATTTTCTATTTTTAGTAGCTATCTATATTTTTTAAATTTTTAACATAAGATATTTATTTTCAATTGGTTGGGATTTTTGTTTCTGCTTATATATTTATATAAAAATACCTTACTAAATATGTTTTATAAGCTTTATTTTTAAAAATTAAACGATTCCTTTGCAACATTTTTCCCAGGTTATTTTTTGTTTGTTTTGCTAATGGAGCAGCAGATGGAAGGTTAACCAATATTCCAAGTTATAATGGGAGCCAAACATTTGTAAACTTTCTACGGATACACTACCATTCACGCTGACATGGTACCGACTGGAAAATTTTTTTCACCAACTTTTCATATAAAACTTGATATGGTAAAAAGCACTCTTAAATGTTTAGACACAAATGTATCGGCAATAAATTTTCTGAAAACACTGTTTCCAAAACGCAGCGAAACCAAGATAAAAGAAGGTATAAATGCTTCTAACTATAAAATATGTCGTTGGTTTCATGACAAATAAATTTTAAGAATTGTGTCTTTTCATTACAGCAGGTACTGTTGTTTGTCCTGATACAAATAAGCTTATGCAAACACTGAATTTTAACAAATGCTCTCACCAATGGAGCTGGCCGCATGAAAAAGCACTGAAAACGTTATTTACAATGTCATAGGCAAATATCGTTATCCTATTGCTTGAATATGCATCGACGCCATACTAAGTGCTTTTGAAAAATTTGGTGAATTTGAACAAATGCTCTCACCAATGGAGCTGGCCGCATGAAAAAGCACTGAAGACGTTATATACAATGTCATAGGCAAATTTATCCTATTGCTTGAATATGCGTCGACGCCATACTAAGTGCTTTTGAAAAATTTGGTGTTCTTATACCAAGAAATATTTGCTCAATTCAAAACCTGTTGTATGTGTTGTAGATCGTATAAATGTTGTTGGTAATTTCCAAATAAACATTTGCTTAGAAACATGTTCATATGAAAATTAGCAACAATATCTTTACGATCTACAACACTTACAACAGGTTGTGAATTGAGCAATTAATTTCCTGAATTTTTACATGGAATACTTCGAGAATTATGGTGAAAAATCTCATCAGATATGTGAACCTATTGAATAATGCTTTAAAGGAAAGATTATTGAGTCTCTTATAAGGACTGTAAAAAATAAATGCTTGCTAAAATATTATTTCTATCAATAGATGTTTTATCTATAGCTTCCCTGCGGGAAATGTTGTATTGGCTTTAACATAATTGTCCGAGGACTGGTGAAAAGGGAATGGTACAAAATGCTCGCGACCAGTGAAAAGAGAACACATCACGAAACTAAAAAAAAATATTAGCAAAACAACCTCAGATTTTTTTCGGAATCAAAACTATTTGTTTAAAGTAGCCTAATTTGACTATAATTGAAAAAAAGCATCTTAGGAGAAGTACCTTAAATTTGGGTCTAGAGCCTATCACTGAGTATCTTAGTTATGTAAATTCACCCCATTCATGTAAAAGTTACCGGCCCCTTTCATATAAAGTTCCGGAAATTTAATCAGTTGCCAGTTATTGGGAATCAGTGGCGTGATCTGTCTTGTGACAGGTTCTCTTCCCTCTAGATTTTGTTTTGTATGTAGTATTTACCATTCGAGATTTCCCGGGAAAAATTCCCGCGATCCTGCACATTTTTTGGGGAAAATAAATTCCGGGAAATATGTGCCTGAATTCCCGGACTTTTTTATATTAAATATTATGGCAACTTTACATTGTAAGCACACATTCTTAGTGCTGTCTTAGAAAAATAGTTTATTGTCACATTTTTCTAAGAGCGGTAATTAAAATAATCACATTTCGTGAAGAAGTTAAAATAACAGATTTTCATCATTTTAACCCTTAAGAGAACACCAGGTCCTAGCCAGGCATTTTTGAACTTTTTTTAATTTTTTTCCTAGATAGCATCGACAGACCCTCCCAATTTTTTATGAATTCCTCAATAAAGGTGTTTTCTGTGGAAAAAGTGAGACAAACAAAAATTTTTCTGCCTGTGGGCGTGGCAATAGTTTCCAAGCAATTTTTAATCATGTTTGTACCACCAGGGCCTGGCCAGGCCCTTCACTATTGTATATAGACTGTTGTACATAAAACCAAAACAAAATGTATAAAAAGCACACGCAACACATAAGAACTCTTTTCTTAGTTTTATTTCGAAGAATGGTGATTTTTTATAACAAAATTTTCTTTCTGTTAGAGAGTGTGGAAGCAAAGTATGATAGTAATTTTTGTGCTTCTATATAAAAAGCAAAATCCCTTTGTTTACAATATTTTATCAATTAGTTATTTAGTTTTGTGTTGGCAGTTGACAACTTTAGTGTATTACAATGAATGCTCGTTCCGACGACAATTCGATCTACGTTCCGGGGCGACTCGATTCCCACTCGACCAACGATTTTCAACCCAGTGACAGTTGTACAAATTGGAAGTTTTCTTGGAAAGAACTCTCGACAACCGTAGAACTGTTACACCAACAACAACAATTAGTACTGAAGTAGATATAAATCTTGTCCTAACTATTTTTAAAGGCTGGCAGAGGAAATTGACAATGTGACCCATGGAAATGAAGATAATAATATAGAAGATGAATCTTCGAATATTGAAGAAAAGTGATGAAAATAATAAAAACGAATACCAAAATCAGAAACTTTCAACTCCAATGGTTTTTTATTCGGAAGGATGGAACGTATTAATGGTAGGGGTGGAGTTACAACTGAAGATATTATTGAGCTAAAAATATTCAAGAGATTTTTTTCAAATGACATAAAGCACGTGCAACACAGAAACATGCTAAAAAATTTTCTGAAATTTTCAACAAAAGTAATGTAGATAAACAGCAAGTTTAGAATCCAATTACTATGGAAGAGTTAGCTGGTTTGTAGGAAGCTTGATTAATGCTGGAGTAACCCAAAAAAATATACAGCCTACCTGAGAAGAGATTTTAAAATATCTTGGTGGTTATACGATTTGATGATAGCCATAATAGGCCATTCCGGTCTCAGTGTGATAAAGCAGGTCCTACACGAGATACATATTTGGAACTTACTAAATAAAAACCTGAAAAATTATTATAGACCGCATTTTAATATTACGGTAGAATACGTAAAAAATTACATACGCAACTAGATTCGAATGAAAATAATCGACATAGAGGAATCCAAATTGATTGGAAGTCGAGCGACTAGTTTTCTTCCGATTACTTAGATTTTCTATCGACATTGTGAAACAGGTTATAAATAGATTTTTTTATATTGAACTGTTATATCTAATTGTTTTTTAAAATATTTCGTTGTTTTTCTTACACGAACATATCGTCACATAAAATGCAAAAGGGCCAATCCACATTTTTTTTTTTAATTTTCACGACAGATAAAAAACGTAATAAAAAGCAAACTATTGTGATTATCAAAACAGTCTTTTCTAAGAAGTTTCGTTAACTAAATCTAAATTAATGAATATAACCTGGAAAACTATTTTTTAATCACAATAGCTTACTTTTTATTCAGCTTTTTACCTCTTCTGAAAATGTTAAAAAAATGTAGATTGGTCCTTTTGCATTTTATATGACGATATAATTTCTTGTAAATATTAATAAAAACTAGTTTATTTAAAAAACCAAGGGTACATTTGATTGATTTTCTTGCGGTAGCTATAAAATTCCATACAAAATAAAATTAGTCGCAGCTAGGCCCTGGAGTTCGTTTGTGTGAGTACACTTTGGTGTTTGCTTAAGGGTTAATCCGTATCCATACATGGGTTTTCGGGCCTATATTTGACCGATATTTTTATAAAAAAAACACATTTCGTAAACGAGTGACAATAACAAAACGGCACTAAAGGCTATAATAAGGAAGTTCAGGCCTATATTTTGTGAAAATATTAGATTGTTATTGTTATCCCCACTTTATTCCTACCGCCTGGAGGCAGTAAGTACTAAGTCCTTTATGAATTAAGTCCCCATAAAGAAATGAGCTGAGTCCCCAAACTTTCATATGGTGGACACGAAGAACGATTTTTGGGACTTAGTTCATCATTTTGGGGACTTAATTTACTTTTAACTTTGAGGTAAACAATAATGTGATAACCCAGTACACAAAAATTTACACTTGCGTACACGGACGGGTACGCTCAAATTCAATGTCTATGACAGACCATAATATAAAAGTAAATTTTTTGATACCAGCTTCACAGCAAAGCACAAGTGCCAACAATATGAGCCAACATCAAGCTGAAAAAGACAAAACGACAGAAAGTGTCCCCCTAGAAACTGATTCAAAAAAGCCAAAGATCCAAATGGGTATTGATCGTTATTTTAAATTGGTAAATAATAAAAAAAGACAAAGAAGTCCAAGATCGAAAAACCTCGCTCCATTGGCGAAAATGGCCAAAGATGGCAAATCTGATGCGGCGCTCTCTGAAAACCGCTTTTCACTTCTACAAACGACGAAGACGGAATCACAATTGTTAGATCAAGCAAGCCGCCCCCAATATACTTAAGAGAGAAAAACTCAAATGAGCTAATTAAAAGGCTACTACAATTAATCGATGAAGAGGCGTTTTACGTGATCCCGATAAAACGCGGTGCGATTAATGAAATAAAAATTCAAGTAAATGAAGAAAAGCATTACAGCTCAGTAGTTTTGGAGTTTGAAACACAAAATAAAAATTGTTACACCTGCCAATTGAACAGTTCAAAAGGCCTCCAGGTAGTGATAAAAGGCATCGTTTCATTCCTGGATCCAGAAGAGGTAAAAGCGGGTCTACTAAATAATAATTTTAAAGTAAAAAATGTTACTAACATTAAAAATAGAAAGCGACCTCCCCAACCACTATTTCGTGTGGAAATGGAACCAGGTGATATGAAATTAAAAAAAAATTAAGTACACCGCATTTACAGCTTAAGATATTTGCTGCACCGACGAGTTACCGTAGAGGAACCACACAAGCGAGCAGGACCCATTCAACGCCTAAATTGCCAAGAATATGGCCACACCAAAATATATTGCAAGTTGCGCACTGTTTGTGTCATCTGTGGTGAACTACACAGCACTGCCAATTGTGATAAGCAAAAAGATGATTCCAAAATTAAAAAGTGTAGCAATTGCCATCAAAATCACACTGCAAACTACAGGGGCTGCCCTGTCTATATACATGTTAAGCAGTCTTTGTCTAACAGACGTAATCACACCTATGATAATACAAATTATCCCCAGTTGCGCCAACCAGCTACCAGCCGGCCTTCATACGCCAACATTTTTAAGGCTAACCAGCCCATAGCGCAAAACATACCAAACAGCCAGTTATCGCACGCTAATGCTTTGAAGTCAACCCAGACCACAGCTCAAAAACGGCCTCTTGCCGACGAAAACAGTGGTTTCAATTTTGATCGACTTGGGGCTTCAATAGAAAATTTAATACAAGCCGTAAATTTTTTTCCAACCAACATGACCTGCATGATGCAGGAAATGTTGAAAATGCAGTCTACATTATTGCAGGCTGCATTAAACAAACCATGAACTTAAAATTTTTTTTCTGGAACGAAAACGGCATCCGCCGACATAAAAACGAACTAGAACACTTCATGATGGATAAACAAATTGATGTTATGCTCATCTCTGAGACGCACTTAACTGCTAGAAGTTTTTTTTTAAGTCAACGGATATACTCTCTACGACACAAAGGACCCCCAAGGTAGAGCTTGTGGTGGCTCGGGTATACTAATAAAATCGCGATTAAAACACTACTTAATGAGTGATCATTGTGAAGATTATCTTCAAGCAACTAACATCTGCATTGAACTTTTCATCAAAACCTGGTGATTTCATCAATTTACTCTCCTCCCAGGTACTCTATTACAGAAAATCAATATAGTATATTTTTTAATTCACTAGGCCTACGCTTTTTGGCCGCCGGCGATTACAACGCTAAGCACACGTTCTGGGGATCTCGCCTCGTCACGCCAAAGGGTCGCGTTTTGTTTGACACAATTTCAAAAATGCGGTTATATGTTATATCAAGTGGGCAGCCAACTTACTGGCCAACAGATCGCCGAAAAATACCTGATGTTATTGATTTTAGAGTGGTAAAGTGTGTGCCCAGCGAAATGATCCAAGTTGAAGCATCTTTAGATTTGTCTTCAGATCACTCACCAACTATTGTCACTATATATTCACAGACAACATATTCACCCACCTGTGATTTAACGATGACAACCACACGTATAAATTGGTTGAAATACAAAAAATATTTGCGTGCTCATTGCCCAGAAAATATTCCATTAAAAACGCCTGCTGACATAGATGACTCTATTAGAATGTTTGACGCAAACCTTAAGCAAGCTGCTTTAATTGCTACTACTACAAATCGTCAGGTGAGATATAATAACATTTTTTCAGCAGATGTAGAAAGGCTTTTATCCGAAAAAAGAAGAGTTCGTAGAGAATGGCAACGCTACAGATCCCCACAGCTAAAATCTAGGCTGAAGGAATGTACTAAACAGCTGAAAACTCTACTAGAATATCAAAAAACCGCTTCTCTTCAAAACTTTCTAAATGGGCTCGACGCAACACCGCAAACAGACTATTCGTTATGGAAAGCAGCCCGAGGCCTCAAAAGACCAGTGATATATAAGCCTCCATTGCGAGCTTCGAATGAAGACTGGGCAAGAACTGACGCTGAAAAACGTACTCTGTTTGTAAACCACTTGCAGAAAGTATTTACTCCAAATAAGTCTGATACTATAGTTGAGCTGCCACCAGTCCTCGCTATACCAGATGTTACTTTGAGGTTCAACATTCGTGAGATTGAACACTATATTGCGGGCTTAAACTCGAAAAAAGCCCCAGGCGCTGATAAAATAAGCAATAAAATGCTCTTAGAGCTACCCTATACTGCAAAACGGATAATTCTATTTATTTTTAACAGTATTTTGCGCCTCAAATGCTATCCCGCAGAATGGAAGGTTTCGCTGATTACCATGATACCTAAACCAGGCAAAGATCATACGAAGGTGGAGTCCTATAGGCCTATAAGCCTGTTGTCTAACATGTCAAAACTATTTGAAAAGCTACTTATGAGTAAGCTAACACCCACACTGAATCATACTGGATGCATTCCAGACCACCAATTCGGTTTTAGGAGACAACATAGTACGATTGAGCAAACACATAGACTCGTGAACGTGGTTAGAAAAACCTTCGAAGAAAAGAAATATTGTTCTGCGCTCTTCATCGATGTTTGTCAGGCATTTGATAAAGTATGGCACGCAGGTTTAATACATAAACTAAAGCAAAACCTACCCGAAAACATCCTTAAACTTTTAGAAAGCTACTTAGCTGAGCGAAAATTTGTTGCTAAACAAGGTAATTTTCAAAGCCCTCCGCAACCCATTGAAGCCGGAGTTCCTCAAGGCAGCTTCCTCGGTCCTGTATTATATCTGATATATGCCTCTGACTTGCCGGTATGCAGTAACATACACATATCAACATTCGCTGATGATACAGCTTTTCTAAGTGTTCACAAAAGCCATCAAGAAGCCACCCGCAATTTGCTAGATTATATACCCCAGTTGGAACAATGGCTAAAACAATGGCGGATAAAAATTAACGAACAAAAATGTCTACACCTTACTTTTACATTGTGCAAAGAAACCTGCCCACCTATACAAATAAATAACCAAACTATACCTCAACACACTGAAGTAAAATATCTCGGTGTTCAGCTTGATCGTCGTCTAACATGGAAGTCATACATAAATGCAAAAGTGACCCAAATGAAATTAAAAGCAGCTCAAATGAATTGGCTAATTGGAAGGAACTCTACTCTAAGCCTAGATTGTAAACTTCTTCTATACAACTCCATTCTAAAACCAATATGGTCCTACGGAATCCAGTTATGGGGCACTGCCTCGGCATCAAATGTAGAAAAAATTCAAAGGCAACAAAATAAAATACTCCGTACGATTACAGCAGCCCCATGGTATGTCAGAAACAAGCGAATTCATAAAGACCTAGATGTGCCGCCGGTTAAGACAGTGTTTTCTAAACACGTGACAAGCTACATAAAAAGACTTGAGTTGCACCCAAATCCCCTAACCCGAAACATCGTTAGCTTTAGAGGCCACACTCGGCTGAGAAGGAGGGACAGTCTTGCTCTCAGCCGAACACGAGAGACGTAAACAACCAAACAACCAACCACTGAAACAAATATTTTTGTCTGGCATTGGTGGGACTTAAAAATTAAAATTTTAGAGTTAAGATTTGATTACTTATTGTTAGTTCAATTTTATTGAAGATACAATAAATAATTGTAACCGAAAAAAAACTTTGAGGTCATATTTCATAAACTAGTTTAACAACTTGTGTTCTAACAGGTTTTTATTCCTGGGATTTCGAATACCTATTTCGCTGAGTAAACGTTCTCTGGCAATTTGGCCTTCGGCCGACACCAATACTTTTATCTTCTGGCTACGTCGAATAATAGCTTCCTTGAATAAAAGTGTTTTGCCTAGCAGGCCTAAGGCCGGACTTAAGGATTTTCTCTTCTAGGTATGTCTAATAGTGGCTTCGCTGCGTAAAAGTTTTCTAAATTTTTTTCTAAATGTATGTTGGACAGTTGCTTTGCCGAGTAGAGGTTTTCTGCCTAGCAGGCATTCCGCCTGCCTTAAAGGTTTTTCCAGTATTTTGAATACTGGCATCCCTGGGTAAAAATTTTTTGTCTAGACAGCCTTCGACCTGATATAAAACTTATCTAGAGGCTAAATTGATAAGCCATTATTTGACTTAACCAGATAAGAAAACTCTTCGTTAAAAATACCTAGATTAGAAAATTCAAAAAAACCTTTAGTCAGCGAAGATACTATTCGACATACGAGGAGGAGAAAACCATCAAGCCCGGCCATAGGCCGGCTATTCAGAAAACCTTCACTCAGCGAAGCCACTATTCAGCATACCCAGAAGAGAAAATCCTTTAGCCCGGACGAAAGCCGGCTCGTCACAAAACCTTTACTCAGTGAAACAACTATTCGACATCCAAAGAATGTAAGCAATTAATACATTTTTTTATTTAACTTTAATAATGGCATATATATTTTAAAAATTGCATATGAATGAATATGCATTTTCTTGTTAAGGACTATGTATGTATATGCAAGTATAAATACATATACATATTGGGTCTGATTGTGTAAAGCGTTGGCGTAAGCGCCTAAATCATTTTTTGCAGTAGATTAAAGAACATGGGTTGAGTGTTGCTTTAATCTATTACAAAGAACGTCGTAGGCGCTTACGCCAGCTCTTTACACAATCAGGCCCAACGTATTGCAAATTATCGTATAAAAAAATTTTGCTAGTGGCATTTGCAAAAGACTTTTTTACGTTTTAAAATTTTTTTGTTTTTAATAAAAGGAGTAAAAAACAATTGATTTATGAATTTTAGTCGAACTGCATGGTTTTATCCAAAGTTATTTTATTAATCGTACCTATTAATGAAGTTTTTGTAAAGGTTCGGAACTTCAATAGCTATCTTTTCTTTATCACTATTCACTATTTTTTAAGCCTTTTTTCATTTCTGTCTTGCCAGCGTAAATTATCATCGATATTTTCAATGCAGGAGTTTTTTTTAATGTTTATTTTGCCCAAGTTTTTTGAACAGTATACAATCATGTTGTTTCAGTTATGAATTTTAATCGAACTGTATGGTAAAAAATAATTTGATCGAAAGATTAAATTAAAAACGAACTTAAACCAAACTAATTAAATAAGTTGGGAGTAAAAAAGTCAGAAGTTCCTTCATTTCTGGATTGAATGTTTGCTCATTATTAAAAACAACTATTTTTATTTCATTCATTGAGGTGTTAGTTCACCATGAACTAAGTCCCGAAATTTGGAGAATTAGTTCATTGGGGACTTGTCCGCGCAGGTAGGCACTATGTCTTCAATGAACAAAGTTCCCAAAACAGAAATGAACGACCGAGCAAAAAATAATCGAGAATTTGGAAGCAGAGCGACAAATGTATTGCCTGAATATAAGCAATAATGTATGGCAAGAAATGCTTAAGCTTCTTATAATTTTCTTTTCGTTCACTTAAAAATTTTTTTTAGCCATTCACTTACAGTGGTCCATTCAAGGAAGCGCTACTGTAAGGCAGAGATTATGAAAATAACACTTTACGAAGAATGACGATGAGTTACAATCTTAAAACGACAAAACAATAATATGATTTTATTATATACCCAATGCGCTGAAATAAGCGTTTAACAAGAAATGCTCCAAAGTGGGACATCGCGAACAAATATCATGCAATACGTAAGCATGTTTGTAAGCTACACCAACAAAACTGTCCTTTACAAATCTGCTTATCGCGAAGCAGTAGTTTTTGCTGGGTAAGTCCCCAAAGTCTTATATTGAGGGTAACAACAACGACTTTTGGGGACTTAGTTCACTTTTAGTTAAATTTTTGGAGTCCATGTTAATTTTTACATTTGGGGACTTAGCTCATTTCTATTTTGGGGACTTAGTTCATTGCGGACTTAGTTCCTACCGCCTAATTCTCAAGTGGCCACTTTTCGACCAATTAATTATTTCAGTTCATTTCGCTTAGCAATATGAAATACTCATTAGGTACTGCGCTATAAAATAAAGCATAAATCAATTCTATATCTTTTCTGCTTAAAAAGAAAGAACAATTATAAAAATGTCTGAGATTGGTAAAAGATTTTATTCCGCTGCCTACTAGTCAGAATATATACAACAGAAAATAAATATTTTTATTGAAATTAAAAAAGCATGCGACAAGTTTGTAAATTTCACTTGGGATTACTCTATGAAGAAATAAAATTATATTTTTTAACTAACGTTTAATGCACTAATAAACTTATTTAATTGGTATCATGAATTTTTATTTGTTTTTTGTTTACATAAATAAAATTAAATAAATTAAATAAAATTAAATTAAAATCGGCCACAGAGATCACAGAGTTTAATTCCGTTCGAAAACGGTATTCAATCCACATCCAAGATGTCAAGCCCTAAGCGGAGCATACCCAAGCATACCAGCGCCGCCAACACTCTGGACACACCTTAAAAATTTTCGTATATTATTTCCTTTTTTTAGACACCAGCTGCTACAAAAATGGGTGGATTGAATTCCGTTTCCGAACGGAATTAAACTCTGTGATTTAAATTTTGTATTGGGTTAGGAACTCCCGGGAAATATGAAAATCAATCCCGCTTTCTTGGGAAAAGAAAAACTCTATTTGTATGGGACTTGTAGTGAAATAGTACTTTAAAAAATTATCGTTTAAAGTCCAGTTTTGTGTGAAATTTTATCAAGAAACTAAAGCTATGGTCACATTTTACAAATATTTGATGAAATAAGCATAACCACAATTTTTCTTTATATCCATACATATAACAAAACTGTAAAAGGGGCGTGTCTGTACATAAAATATTTTTTTGAAAAATTTTATTACGTCAATCGAATCGGTGTAGAGCAAAAAACACCAACTTTTGGAATATTTGTTTGTCTCTCTGTCTGTCTGTCTGTCTGTCCGAATATGCACCAAGTATATTCACGAAATTTGGTATAAAGGTACTTTAGATTTCTGATTCAAAAAGTACCCTAATTTTTACTGCGATAAAGTATCTCATTTGGAAGTCAAAATTGAAAAAGAGCAAAAATAAGCAATTTTACTAGTATAAATGTTGCTGGAAATTAAAAAGATTTTTTACGTTGGTAGCACTGTTTATTTTGCATAACGGGAAATTTAAACCTTATCTAAAGAACTTTATATTATATTTTCTGGACCCTTTATAGTCATAAAGCGAACTTTAAGCGCGCGAAGCGGGCGGGCACATCTTGTTACAAAATAAAATCAATTATGCTGCAGAAATATATTTAAAATAATTATGGAATCAAAGGAAATAAAATTTTATTTTGTCTGTTGGTCACGATTTTTCGTCAGATATGTACCAAGTGTGACCGTAGCTTAAGTCTTAAGAACATTTTAAATTTTAGCTTGTTACTTGCGTTCGAGTTCAAGTAAATCTCACATATCCACACATAACATCGTATACTATTTTCAGTTGTTTTTTTATCGCAAAATAACTAATCAAAAATTTGCATACTGTGTGTTTGGATTTATTTTTATGTTAGCTTTTCTGCAGAACTGTAAATGGAATTTGTCAATTAAAACAAAATCAATTTATATTTTTTGGCAAAACAAAAAAAATTCAATTACAACAAATGACAATGATGCACTAACATATGAGCAAAAATAAATATCGAAAAATAAAGCTTGTGTACTCTACATTAGAACTTGTAGAAATATTGATTACATGTTACATATATAAAAATAAGGTGTAGGTTTGTTTGTTTGTTTGCAGATTTTTGATACGGCATCACGCCTAAGCGGCAGAAACGATTTAAATTAAATTTGGAGCACTGATAGACATTTGGCCCACAATTAATATAGGCTGCACTTGTTTCCCGGATTTCAGACCGGGAGGAAATAAAATTGGTCAAACCCTCCCACTTTGCATAACTGTGTCGTTTGTCAACCGATTTTCAAAGGGGAAACTTGACACACATCCCCGCCCCACCCACCGCAATGCTTAACTTTGTCATTTGTGAACCGATTTTCAAAATTCTTTTTTACTTCCAAAATCGGCGAGGATGCCTCAAAATGCCGCTGATATCCAACTACAGACTTATAACACAACAACTGACGAACACTTTCACGTTTTTACTTTCATGTAAGCTCGTGCACAAACATATAGGTTATGTTGACAAAAAATCTCTTAATTACACAAACTCAATAATAAAGTTAAAGACGAAATAAATAAAAATTGTAATTAATTATTATTTTCTACTAACATTGGGACCCAAGTTCCATTATATATCGTTTTAATAATTTTTTCATTTTTATATTTTGATTTAAAGTTATTTTAACACCGCTTTGGTAACACTTTTTAACACGTTTTTAAAATTTCAAGTTTGAAAGCATGTCACACTACCATTGTGGCCATGATTGCTTGGAGTGATTGATTTCATGATTGCTTGGGGTGTTGTCATTAAGAAACTTTGCTCACTTTTTTAATTTTCAAAATTTTTTTTCTTAAATTCCTGCCAAAAAAAATTTGTTTTGGGACCGGAATGCTCCCCCAAGCTATAACAATCGTGTAAATTATAAAAAGTACAGAATACTAGCTATATACCATTGCTCTTCCATTTCGTATCTTTAATTATTATTTTATTAATTTAAGATTTTTACTCAATGCTTGTTATTTTAATTTCCACTAGTAATCGAACAAAGCTAATTCATGTTTGAAATCCAACGCACCAAACAGTCGATGTAAGCCAATAGCATGAAGTTAACATAAAACTGCTCTTGAACTCTTTCGCTTTGAAAAAATATTATTTCTTTTATGGGTATGTATGCATGTATGTGTGTCATTTTTATGCATTTAACATTAACCCCCATATTCGTAAATGATTAGTAAAGTTAATGTGTACATTAACACCGGTTTTCCCATAAAAAATTCGTACAGTAAACCAACATTAACTTTAATAAATTTTTATGAATATGGGGGTAAATATTTAAAAAAATACACACATATGGTCTTGGCTGGAATTGAACATGTGACCTCCCGGTTAATAGTCTAGTACACTATCCACCACGCTACCGGTTTTGAATCAATATTAATATATTTTAAATAATAATTTCATCTTATTTTAAATACAGACTATTTTGAGTGCTTCTATATATGTTAATTTAACATAACAACAGACAATTTTGAAAGCAACCGAAAATCAGTATTAATGTGGACTTAGTTTTTTTAATATATGTATGTTAGAATCAGTTAAAAATAAAATTGCTTATTATTTTAAATGTTTATTCATTTACAAATGACGGCATACTTCTTGAATAAATTACATTCCGGTGTCTGCTCACATAATTTGCGCATAAATCGATTTTTTATTAATAGTAGGGGATCCAGAGAAAAAAATAAATACCACTATCTCGAAAGCTCGAATCAGTCTTACAATACAATTAACGCCATTCAATTCCTTGGCCTCAAATTATGTAAGTAAGATCAACTATCAGAACCTTCGCCTGAAACAAAAGTTCTTAATCCGAACGCAATGTTATTAATAGCGATGGCACCTGCTAATTACATGTTTGCTTTGTTATACCCAGTTAAATACTAAAATAATAACTGAAATCCAAAAAGAGTCAAACATCTAAAAAAAAACAGCAAGTTAACATAAATTTAGTAGTGATTTAATTCTCGTATTCAATTTTCACGAAAAGTTTGTATACATAAGAAATGCAATCATATTCAATAGAGCCACCTCACACATGGTGATAAGCAACATATACATGAGCATTGATGATAGAATTTTAGCGGCTTCCGAAAACAGCGCTGTTTTGTTCTGTTATACACGTTGAAAAATTAAATTTAAGTTAATTTTTCCCTTGTTCCTTATAATATTAGTCGTGTCTGATTATTTCTGAATATAACGTTACCAACTGAAGCCTATTTATCAATTTGGATTAAAAAGATAATAACTTCTAAATAATCATATTCTATCTTCTATACATAGGAAAAATTTTTCACCGACATGTCTAACGTCAGAAAAAATCTGAGACTTTACCAGACAATTAATCGAGTTGTGTAAATATCCTTCAGACATTTGGCAGAGTAGTCGGCTGTTTTCTGGTACGACGTTTCTGCATATTTTCTGCAATATTATCCGATTAATATTATACTAGTCTGTACATAATCCGAAGGCAATTTAACTTCCTTTAAGACATTTAACAGAATAGTCTGCACATATTCCGATCTACGTCCTACGACTTTTAGCAATCACTTCTGCATATTGTCTGATTTAAATTTCGTAATATTTCTCAATTATCTCTTGAGATTATATGCACATATATTTGAGTTTTTAAATTTATAAAATATGGGTAAATGTTTTCTGATGATCTGCCATAAGCAAAAGAACAACGCATGGAGAGTTTTAAACGACATTTATAATAAATTTCTAATTTTAGCTCCGACTTTTCTCCGACATTAATATATATTATATATATTTAATCCATTAATTCCTAGGAGGAACATAGGGCCGTAATAAACAAATTCCATTGAGCTCTATCTAAAGCTAGACGTTTACATTCGCTTCAACTTCTTCCGCGGCTTTTTAGCTCGGCAATAACCTGCCTCTTCCAAGTGTTGCGTGTACGTCCAGATCTTATACTGCTTTGTGGGTTGAATTCGACTGCTTTCTATATGTTGTCGTCTGCTGGCTTTCTTGACGTGTGGCCAAGCCATTTATATTTCCTCCACATGATGTCTTCGGCTATAGGCGGCTGTGCGGTTCGGAACCACAGGTCGCTATTACATATTGTTTCTGGCCAAAATACGCGAAGAATGCGCCGGAGACAACGGTTTACGAAAACCTGAAGCCTTTGTGAGTCGCTAGTGGAAATGTTCCAACTTTCACAGCCATACAGCTGAGTTGACTTTATATTGGAGTTAAACAGGCGCATTTTCATTCGAAGTGAAATATTCGCCGATCTTCAAATTTTGTTGAGTGTGCCAAATGCTTGTTTTGCTTTGGTACGTCTGTGCTGTACATATTGATGGCTACACAGAAAAAATTATGTTAGCTTTTTTTTAAACAAACATGTTTTTGAAACTGATTTTAAATCTTTATTATTGTCTCTATTTAGTTTGATAAATAATTTTGTTTGACTTATTATTTAATTTCATTCACCAACATTGGCGGTTGGCAACCTGATAAAATTATGAAATTCTTTGATTTATTTTTTATATTTCTCTAAAACATTTTTTGATTGAAACAACTTGTTTATTGAAAAAATCAGATTTTTTTTTTTCAAACAAATTATTAAAAATTTTTGCATTTGAATATACAAATTTCTTTATAGGACCTAAATTGAACAAATTTACATTTGATTCAGGGAATTTGGTATTTGAAGTGAAAAATTCGTTTTTTCTGTGTACCGCCGTTATTTAATATGTAACCTCCCAGATAGCAAAACCTTTGAACTTCTTCTACGCTGGCGTCTTCTAATGAAAAATTAGTACTGCAGGTGGTTTTCAGGCGCATAGATTTGGTTTTGTTGATGTTTATCGAGAGACCCGCTTCACGTGCGTGCGATGCGATATTACGCAGCGAATCCTGCATCTGGGAGAAGGTATGCGATAACAGGCAAATGTCGTCCGCATAATCCAGATCACTAAGCTTGTTTTGCAGACCAAATGTGATGCCCTGTTCTACACTTACAGATTCAGACATAACTACATCAAGGACTATATTAAAAAGCAATGGCGATAGGATGCAGCCTTGTCAAACGCCCGACTTGATTCTAATTTGCCCACTGGTGCAGCCCCCGTGCCGCAGAGAGCAGTGCGCGTCGGAGTATAACTGCTTCATCAAGTTGATAAGTTTTCTTGGAATACCCTTATACTCTAAGCTGTTCCAGGAAGATCAGGAAGAGGAGAGCTCGCCATTCGCTTGATTGCTCAACGATAATTCGGAGGTCGATGCAAGACCGATGTGGCCTGAAGCAAGCTTGCTCACTGCGTAGACCAGGCTCAACTGCGGCAGCTATTCGGTTATGCAGAATCTGAGCAATGACTTTGTTTATTGCATTTAATAGAGTTACACCGCTCCAGTTTGAGCATTCCATTAACTGCCTTTCTTTGGAAGGTTAATAATAATACCGTCCTTCATGCGGTTTGATAGGGTTTCGTTTTCCCTCTGTTTCATGTCCCTCTCGGGGATTGCGACCTTGTCGCGGGCTTAGTAGGTGCAACGATCCTGAGAGCGATGCCTGCGGCAGCTTTGTTACTGGCAGGGCCTCCCTTGCCGGTAAGGACAATGGAGAACATTTGAAGCTAACAGCAATCCAAAGCATTAGGCGACTTAGCCGGCTGGTCTTCTACCAACTAGACGTCCCGGGATGTAACCAAGAAAGCAACTTCAATAATCTTCGCTTAGAAGCCCGCCGATCTCAGACTTATATTTCTGAAGGCTAGACTGGTGGCTACAACTGGCAGCGCCAGTACCAGTCTACGACGCTTAGGGATAATCACCCGTACTTCCAAATTCTACTCAGCGATTAATGAAACCGAAAGAAATAATATCCAACGGAACTCTACGACGACGACTATAGGCATGAAAACACGGAAACGATTTGGAACTAGGATGTAAAAAGTATTAGATAACTTGGAATATTTTCTGAAATTTTTTGTCGACATTTTTCCGACATTGTTCAGACATCTCGAAGATTTTTAGAATTTTCTTAAACATTTCGACGTAGTTTTTAAAATTTCTTCAGAAAAAGAGTTCCGGTTTCTTTTCAACCACTCATATGATTTTCGGTATGTTTTCCGACCAACATCGGATACAAATTCGGCATCTTGTGCAGACTTTCTGCCCGACTTCGGACCGAAATCGAAAAAAATTATATACTGGGTATATGTAAAAATTAATCTATGTTTGTATGGTTGTTTGTGTGTATGTTACTTATAGGAGGTCAAACGGTGCTACCGATCGTTGTAAAATCTAGGAACTGGCAAATAAGCTAATTTTGAGGGGAATGGTGAATGGTGAAGGGGGGCGGGGGAGGGCGGAGGGTACACCATTTCACCATTCAATCCATTAGGTTTCCGAAATATGACGTCATGCAAATTTAACGAATCGTTAAATTATGAGTAAAGTGTCTTTACTATAACTTCTTTAGGGATTAAAATAAGGCTTTTAATTTGGTGTACATTTCGATTTTTTAAGCAAAAAGTTTAAAGGTCAATTCTGTAGGTCTTGAGCTCAAAAGTGAAAACATTAACAAAAATTTAAATTTCCGGAATCCATTGATTGTTATATGGGCAAAATGAATCATTTAATCATTCTTTATTTTAAACTGAGCTTTATGTTATATTTTTATCGAAATTTTAATATCTGAGATAAATGCTGCTGACAAAGAGCTGTCTTAGAACAGTAAACTGAGTCCTTTAATTCTTCGTATGAAATAAAAACTCTCTGCCCTTATATTCCTTGTTGTAAATGGCTTCTAAAATAGTCAAAATATATATTTTTGTATCTCACAATCCGTTTGTTATTTCAGTAACTAAATTTCAGTTGTTGAGAATGGCCTTTCGCCCTGAACAGAAGTATACTAGATAATTAAGAGGACGTAGTATAAACTATCAATATTTTTGGTCTTTTTCCACTGTCTTCAAATAATTTCAGCTGCTTTGTTAATAGCAGCATTTAAAGTTTCCTCGAAAGTATTCTCTTTCAAAACATCACTGTCGTCTGAAGTAATATTTATTTCTCCATTTTTTCGCCACGAAATGCATTATCGTGCATTTTGGTGCACATTGAAAAACATTATAGTTGCTTTTACTTTACATTATAGGCAACTTTTTCTCTCTTCACTTTGAGCCTTCGTTGGTTTCTTTCTCCTTACATAGATATT
This sequence comes from Panzeria rudis, assembly GCA_956483635.1. Taxonomy (NCBI): domain Eukaryota; kingdom Metazoa; phylum Arthropoda; class Insecta; order Diptera; family Tachinidae; genus Panzeria; species Panzeria rudis. Next base: position 78,404,340 of record OY101448.1, read on the forward strand.
ATTGTATAATGAACAATAATAATTTAAAGAAACAGGAGATTTTTTGGATGACAAAATCAGTACTTTTTTATGTATATAAATAGATTTTTAGTCCCAGGAATTCCCGGATAAAATTTCCGGGAAAGAGGGAGCCGAAAATAGGCGATTTTCCCGGGAATTCCCAGGACGGGAAAAAACCATAATTATTATCGATTTCCAGATTGCAAATTATTAATAAATACTTTGTATGGGGAGTACTCCTTGCGCAGGCCCTATTCTGCCAAGTTTTTAACATACTTCGCATCTTGCTCTAAAAGTATATCATACCAAATATGATTAATCTGACTGCAATATCTTTCAAGATATAAGATATTTACTTAGCATGGATGTCACACTGCACACTGTTATATCCATCAGATTGTATTGACATGGAAGCTTAAAGTATGTCCAAAGTTTTAATTAAGTTGATAGGATGTCTTGAAGTTCGCAAAAATTATTTCGATACATACATGCAAACAGGTCAAGCAAATAAAAGCGTGTTAAAAAAAGAATGATTCCATTATCAGCGGCAAAGGATTGCTGGGCAGAGGAACGAACCCCTAATTTAACGTACCTAGAATAAATAACCCTTAATCATAGCCGAAGGCCGGTAAGAAACATTTTATTTGTTTCTTCATATTTATTTCTTGGGGACTTATTTGCTGTTAAATCTGTGGCAATAAGGAATATATGCTTAAGTCGACATAAGCTAATTTTGAGCTAACAATACCGTTGCATTCTCCATCTTTAAAAGTACATTTGGGAAAAACTGCATTTATTTTGTACGATTTTTCAGGATTTTATAGCGAAATGACTTCCTGCTTATACCTTTTTAAGTTATAAACTCATATGGAATAATGACTTAGTCCGTGTGACAAAATTTGAATGATATTATGATATACGCATTCAACGCTTTGTGTCCAGTGGATCAGCAATTAAAATATTGCTAATATAATATCCTCGGGGGTATATTTTGGCGCAGAATATTAGGGATTTCTAGTATAAAAAAATACCCAATTCAATTAACAAATATCCGTTTTTGAGGAATACTTACAAATGTTCGTCATGCTTGAAAGTTTATTCAGAACTTGTGATTAAACATAATTCCATATGATTTTATAAAAAATGTAAAATGTTACTAATGAAATAATATACTTAAATACTTTCACTAAATACTAGTAGAGGCTTTGAGTGTCAGATGTTATATGTATTTTGGCACAGTGCAACTGTTGATGCAAACAAACTTTAACAACATAATTAACATCTTTCATTTCAATAACAAAAAAAATTTTCCAAGTAATTGTTTTGTGAAAAGAATAAAAAAAATTGAACATGGGCTAAAAAAACAGATAACTAGAATACAATTCAATTGTAACCTAAAAATTTAATTTTTAAGCATCATCAATAGCACTTCTATTAATAAAAAAAATGTTACTAATAAAATAAAAAACTTAAATAATCTCACTAAATACTAGTAGAGGCTTTGAGTGTCAAATGTTATATGTATTTTGGCACAGTGCAGCTGTTGATGCAAACAAACTTTAACAACATAATTTACATCTTTTATTTCAATAACAACAACTTTTTTCCAAGTAATTGTTTTTTGAAAAGAATAAAAAAATATATACTTGAACATGTGCTAAAAAACAGATAACTAGAATACAATTCAATTGTATTCTAAAAATTGAATTTTTAAACAACATCAATAGAACTTATATTAATAAAAACCAGTTCAAATGAGTTTTTGAAAAAGATGAATAATATAATATGGAAATGAAGACTTATTTTACTTAGAGTTCTACAACAGCAAAACGATTATAAAAAATATCCTTACACTTGCTGTAACTTGAAAAAATTAGATGAAGTATAACCTGAATGTACGAAATAGGAAGTGTTGTTGTGTGCGTATGTGAGTTTGGTTTTAAATAAGTGTACGTTTATTCAGCCATTGTCAAATAAAATTGTTACTAGAGTCTTGATTTGATTGCATACTTTTGTTCTTGTATCTGAGCTTTTTCAAACCAGAAGATAATAAATCCATAGTAAAACTTTATATGTAGCACATAGATAGTTACGACCGATGCATATTTATACATGCATATATCTTTATGTATGCAAAACCATACACGAACTTAAACCAACACCCAAACGCATATCTACTAGTTGTTTTCTTTCTTTAAAATTCACATGAAGTTTCTTTTGCAGCATTTAACAAATTTAACTTGTGTTCTCTTTGCAGTCATTGCCTTCATGCATTAGGGTGGTAACTTTTAAAGCAAACTTTGAAACCAAATTGCGTATCATAGTGATGAAAAGTGCATTTTAAGTATTGGCCTCCGGGAAAGGAAAGTATTCCATTAGTATATCAAAACGCCCAAAGGTGTTTCCAAAGTCAGTTCTTATTGATCTTTTATAGACTCTTAATTTGGTTTATGTATTATCTTTCCTTCATTAGGAATGAAAATAATATGTAATGTTTGAAACGCATCGAAATACAGCCCTAAGCCCCAATAAGTTAAATATATTCTCGATCCTTATGAACTGCTTAAGCCGATTTAGTGAAGTACGTGTATTCTTGCGTCTATCTGTTGATCTGTTCTTTCAATTGAAACTGTTTTTAAAAAAATTTTATTTTATTTCATTTGTAAAACACTCCTAAAAGTGCTAATAGAGCATCAACTAGCAACTTTTAATGTTTTTTGAATCAAAATTGTTATTAGACTAAGGATCTCAACGTTATCTTCAGAAAGAATCAGGCATGATTAATATTCCAAGGAAAAAGAGAAAAATTAACATCAAGTTATTTTTTCAGTCAACACAGCAGAACGTAACAGCGCTACTTTTGGAAGTCACTACACTTCTATCATCAGGGGCCTAATTCTTGCATTCTCTTACGAGTGAATTCTTATTCGAACGTGCGAATGACATTCGATAGCGAGCGAGCATTCGAACGCAACCTTGCGAGTTTTTACTCGCAAGCAAAAAGGCAATCGAAATGATATTTTTCAAGAATAAAAAAGGAGAGTGGTTGTTATAATTAAATATTATTGCATATATTTGCTATAAATTTGTCGTAACGCTGTCTTTTTCATATAAAATAGTGCTTATAGCTCTAAAACAACCAAAAGAAAGACAAATTTGTCACATTTTGTGTAAAATCTACTTTTTATGTTTTAGCATACATACATGCATATTTTTTTTTTTTGTTTATATATTTGCTTAATTCACAAAACGTCTTGTATCTTTGTATCGAGTGTAATATTGTATTGAATACAATAGTTGTAAACTTGTTGTTAATAATATTCATGTAAAAATTTTATTTCATATGTTTTGAAAAGGTCGTTTGCAGAGGGCATTTACATACACTCTCTGAGAGTCCATCAATACAATATTACAAGCATGGCAGAATACTATAACAGGTAGCCGCATAACTAATACAAATGTACATTTTGGGGAAGAAAGTGTCAAACATTAATAAAGAGGGTATGTGTGGCTTTGTATAACAGAAGCAGCAAACATACGCGCAACGAGTTATTTCACATATACACAACATTTGACAGTTCGTACCATGAAAAAAGCAAATAAAAAAATAAACAGCTGACGTTCCAGGGATACCTTGTATATTATTCTTCCATGATTACAAGCTGATACAAATTACACTCGGTGTTCACAAACAAATAAACAAAAATTGTATTTGATACAAAACGGTATTACAAATTGTTGTGAATTACGCAATTTGCTTTATTATCACACAAGGCAAATTTAACAGGTACATGCATTTCTACAACAATAACAAATTTGTCGCAAAAACTACCTTAACAGTTGTATAAAAAACTTTGAACGATGGGTGGAACTATCAGCGCAGACAACTGTTTAAGTAAATGTCAAAGACCATGCAGTCTGCTTATGGTGTTTGATAGTTTAAAAATACTGGTGATATTATGAGCATATCATCAACATCCACTAAATTTGAAGTTCAATCAGGGTAGTCAGCTGTGCTACTCATCCCACCTGCTAAAATCTCTGAGATATTTCTTTTTAGTATTGAACAACATATTTATTTACGCGTTTTACTACACAGAAACTCGATTCGTATCGTATCGAGTAACATCATTAGAAAATTTCACAATATCGAAATTAAATTCGATTCGAATGTAATTTCGATCACGATTTCGAGAATTAGCGCCCAGGGCTCATATGTATTTTTGCTTATCACCATTTGGGAGGTGGCCCTGTTGCAAGTGATTTCAATTCTTTTATATACAAGCTTTTCGTAAAAATTAAATACGAGAATTAAATCACTTAAGTGAATGTTAACTTGTCTCTTTATTGCAGACATTTGTAGTGCTACCGTTGGATTTTATTTTTCTTCATTCCCATTTTTCTGATTTTTTGTTCTACTTATGTAAAAATTTTTTGTTTTGATTTTATACTTAAGTATATATGAACATGCAAACATGTTAAACACACAAGCCAGCAGTTAATTGATTATTTGAAGTGATCATTGCGAACTTATTTGTTTGTGAATTCAAATTCCTTATTAGGCTAAGGTTCGTAACGATATATTGAGACAGAATAGGTATGATTCATATCCTAATGAACAGGGGAAAAACTAACATCAACTTAGTTTTTCACCGTACACAATAGAACATAGCAGCGCTATTTTCGGAAGCAGCCACACTTCCATCATCAATGTTCATTGTTTTTGCTGCATGCAAATAAAATAGAAATGGCAACTATTATTACGTGCACTATTTGCAAACAAAAATATTTGCAAATAAGCTCACTCACATTTTATACATCATAGTAAAAGTGCAAAAGCATGGAAGCATTTCTAAAAAAAATAAGTATAAAAAAATTTTTTTTAAATGGATAAAATTACAAATAATTATGTTTTTTTTTTATTGTGTTACACGTTTGGCTATTTATGGTCAGATTTCTTGATTCTTAGGATGCAAATAAAACCAATTTATTTCATCTTTTTTCTCAACGTTTCGTCAGCTTTTTTCCGACGTCTTCAGGAGAATTTTTATTTTTAAATTCTGGCAACAAATTACAAGTTTTTTATTATTTTTGGTCATATTTTTGTAATATTAATTTTATGTTTGACTTACGATCTTCAGTTACATTATTGAATAAATTATAAAACTGGACAGCACGAACAATTAATTGTATAATTTAAATAATAAAAATTAATGTAAAATATCACAGGCAAACTTAAAACTAATATCACAGAACTTCACTTGTCAAGTTATTGCAATTGAATATTGCAGTTTGGTGGTGTCTTTGTCTTCTTTTGTATTGATCGATTTTTTAATACGTTGCTGTATTCGTAGGCTTTCTAGTGTATATCTTTTATTCGCTCTCTTTTCTCTATCTAATATTTTGACCCCCTTAAAATCTATTTTATGTCCCGTTTCTTTCACATGTTGGGCTAGAGCTGTTGTCTCTTTTCCTTTGTTTATGTCTGCTTCATGTTCTGATACTCTAGTTCCGAGTTTTCGTTTTGTTGTTCCCACATATACTCTATTGCATATTTCTGTTTCATTTCCTTGACAAGTTATTTCGTATACAACATTGTCTGTTTCTAATTTGTCAAGTTTTGTTCTTTCCTGTGTAAAAAGACGTCTTAGTGTCTTGTTTGATCTATGTGTGACTATTGTTGTTTTATCATTTATCATCTGTTTTAATGTTTTGTTTTCCGTCAACTTTGGTACATATGGTACACTGTAAAAAACTTTTTCTGCTACTCCATTATTATTGTTTCCAGTTGCGTTTTTATTTAAGCATTTGTTTATTAGTTTGTTCGTAATGTATATCGGGAAGTTGTTTTTTGTCATTATGTTTCTTATTTTACTAATGTTTTTATTTCTGAATCGTTTGTCACTGATGTTGAGAATTTTGTTAATTAGATTCGTCACCGTATTTATTTTCATGATCATCGGTTGGGTGGAATGGTAATTTATTAATCTGCCAGATGCGGTTTCCTTTGCATACCAGTCTGTTATTAATTTGTTATTGTATTTAATTATTTTCATATCCAAATATGGTATTTCGTTGTTTTCTTCTATCTCAATAGTGAATTGCAGATTTTTGTGGTATGAGTTTAAAGTTTTTAATACGATTTCCATGTCCGCTTTTTTAATAACCGCAAATAAGTCGTCGACATACTTAAAATAAAAATTCTCCTGAAGACGTCGGAAAAAAGCTGACAAAACGTTGAGAAAAAAGATGAAATAAATTGGTTTTATTTGCATCCTAAGAATCAAGAAATCTGACCATAAATAGCCAAACGTGTAACACAATAAAAAAACATAAACAAACGAAATTGGTCACAAAACATAAACACAATAAATTACAAATAATTGTTTGTTTTAATTGTCTAAATTTTCTTTTCTCAATGCTTTTTGTGCAATAGTTATGTATTTTCTGTTTTTTATTAGCAAACATTTGTAGGCGTGGCAACCTCAAACATATTATTTGCAAATAGTGCGTTAAACGTGAATAGTTTGCGTTAGTTAATAAGTCGCAACAAAACATTATATGGCAAAAACTTACAGTTTTATTTGCAAATAAGTCGTGCATATATACGTAATATATGTTTAAAAAAATTTTATGTGCGAATAAAAGAACCGATCAGGTAGAGTAAATAAAGAAACAGTGATAGTTGCGCTTATAAAAAGTTATCATAATTGTCTATTAAACGTGTTCTGATTTAATTGGTCAAATATTTAGTTTAATTTATCTCAAAATTTAGAATTGAACTATGTATTTGCTCTTGCGTTTACTGAAAACTTAGTTTAATTGCATCAGAAAACGTTTAAGAGACTTTTATACTACATATTTTTTAATTTTAAAATTTAAAATTTTACATTAAAACACCCACTTATTCTGAAATTATAGCTCAACTAAACCAATCCTTGTTGTCATTTTGAAATATTTTTTTTACTATTTCTCTCAAAATAATAAAAAAAATTAAAAAAAAAAATAAAAATTTAGAATATGTTGTTCTCTATAAAATTCTCTATATAGACTTTAATTTTCTTTTAATTTTCTTAATTAAAAACTTATAAATACACGAATTATATTGTGAAAGTTGTACCAAAATACATGAAATGTACTTAAAAAAAGGAAGACAAAATTTATAAAAATTAATACATTTGACGTCCCTTTTCACAGTGTACGATTAAAAGTTAATGTGGATTTTATCGGCATACAAAACTTGTCGTTAAATTTCACCTTAACTCTTAGTCGTTCATTGTGAAAAGGGCCGCATATATCATAATAAAAACACAATCTTGATTAACTCTATTGGATTATATAAAAAATATACATACAATCATAGTCATATATATTTACACATTTAAAAATATCACTAAGCTTTGAAATAAAACAAAATTTGCCGACTGCATGAATAAGTTTGCAACAGAAAACCTTCTCTATTGCAAACCATAATCTGTATAGACTATGTTGCCTAAAAATTGTTTATATAAATTTGCTAGTTCTCGATTAAAATCACAAAAGAATTTTATATATTAGTTTTCAAAATTATCTACACGAACTTATTTCCTTTCAAAAGTGTTTACATTTACCCATCATTAAAACTAATAGGGTAAAAACATTTAAAACCAACTAATGAAAATAACATTTTGAGTCTTCCCTAGGCTTGCCAGACGGGCTTGAATGAGCTTGACTGTCCAGATATTATAAGTGCTCTCAAGTTATAAGCTTAAATGTAATTTGTCAAGCTGAAATTATATTTTTGACAGATGAAAAGAGATAATTTAAACAATTTTATGAAAAAATATTTAACAAATTTTCAGCCAAGTATACAATTACCAAAACTGTTTACAACTTAAAACAATGTTCATCTCGGTCATCACTCATAAATTGTCCAAATGTATTTTTATTATTGCTTGCAAGATCAACATGTAGCTCTCGTTGTTTCTGCATCTATTTTGAATGACTTAAAGTTGGAAAAAACCAGCCAATGTATTAAATTGTCAGTTGCGGACACAGGGAACGAAAATAGGATATTTCCAACCCAAAACGAAAAATATACCTTATTTCTGTTGAATTCCTGTAAATGGTAAACTAAGAAAAGTTTTGACTTTCATATAATTTGAAATTTTTATGAAATTTTAGGGTAGAAGTTTGCTAATGATTTGCATTAGCCCCAGCGAAATGCGCATAAGAACTAGCTAATACCCCTCAATAGTCACCCTGCGGTAAATTTGCACCAATTGCTTTGAACGTACTTGTCCTATGACTATGAAAATGGGAATTGTACAAAATGTGCCTAAGTCATTACCGGTGAAGAAACACCATATCACAAATCTGGATCAAAAATATTAGCAAAATAGCTCCACAGGATCCTCTGTGGCTGAGTGGTAGCAATGTTAGCCTGTCAGTCCAGATGTCGTGGACTCGATTCCCACCATAGACCCTAAATGTTTTCCGCAGACAAGCTAATCGCTTCGCGGGTTGTGTTTGCACAAAAAAAAAACCAAAAGTATATATGAGTTATGTTTTTATATTATTTATGTTATATTTGTAATATTCTCTGTTTAGCTCGCTATTTTATTTGGTTCCCGAAATATCGCGACTTTTAAATGGGATAGCTCATCCAAAATTTACTAAACTAACCTCGAAAATTTATGTATATATATAAAACTATTTATTCTAGATATTCCATTGAGGTGTCATATTAAAGGGTATAATACGTCCCTTAAAATGCCATGTGCTTTAGTTTTATTTTGCAATATTCAGAGGTCAAATTTTACGAACCTTATGTTCTCAGGCAATTTTCTCAAAAAATAGCGATTTTCTAAAAAAAAAGATATTTTGGTGATGAACTAATATTCTTTACTTCCACCAAGCATAAATCTGGGACTCCATACAGTTCACCAGTTATTGAGAAAAATATTACACAATAATATAATAAATTATGCTACAAATGAATATTGAAAAAATCTATTATTGTGTAAAATTTTTCTTAATAGCTCCTGAACTATTTCGATTCCCAGATTCATACTTGGTGGAAGTTAGGAGGAGAAGCCCATCATCAACATATATTTTTTTAAGAATTTTAAAAATACCATTTTTTAGGAAAAGGCCTGCAGACATAAGGTTAGTATAATTTGAGCATCAAATAGTGGAAAATAAAATCATGACACATGTCATTTTAAAGGCCATTTTGTGTCCTTTAATATGATACTTCAACGGAATATCTAGGACAAGTAATTAAAAATAACTAAAAAATAATTGTGTGCAGTCAGTTTAGTAAATTTTTCATGAATTTTACTATTTTCCAGTCGCTATATTTCGCGGTGCATAAAAGTTAGTCAGCCAAGATTTTGCACTACTGCTAGCTATAATAGAGGCAACCATTATACGTACAAAATTTTTATCAAATTCGGAATGGTTAACATCCAATATGTTACTTATGTTTGTTGATTATATTTAATTGTCAAAATTAAAAAATTTATATATCATATGTTTAAGTTTTTTATTAATAACTCATTGACTTTTTCGAGTCCCAGATTAATACTAGGTGAAAATAAAGAAAAGTAGGTCATATTCAACATAAATTTTTTTAAGAATATTAAAAATACTATTTTCCGAGATAATCGCCCGTAAACATAAGGTCCGTAAAATTTTACCTCTGAATATTGCAAAATAGAATTAAAACACATGTCATTTTTAGGGCCATTTTATACCCTTTAAAATGAAATTTTAATGGAATATCTAGGATAAGTAGTTTTGAATATACAGGGTGTCGCATTAATCAACGTCAAGCCGAAAGCGGATAATAGGGCAAGTAGTGACTGCTCCAAAAAAAGGTAGAATAAAAATCTATGTCACTTATTTTAAAAGGTGTTGCTAGTTTAAAAAAATCAGCCTGTAATGATCTTTCTATTGCTGTGACTACAAATCTTCACTTTACTTATTGTTTTTTCTCCTATATCATTGTCAGATATCCTTTTGTAAATGGCAGTTAAAAATTCGTACGGCACTGGCCTGATTTTCAAAGAAAATCTGACATTTTGCCAAATGACGTACCTAAATTTATTACTACTCCCAACTTTAACCGGCCGTGTTAAAAAAAATGTACTAGGTACATTTGGCAAGTGACTTTAAAAATTGACGCATTCAGCACGAATTCCAAAATGGTATAATACTTGGTCGATTTGTTTTTCAAACTACGAAAAAAAGCTTTAAAATAATACCTTTTAAAATAAGAAGTGACATAGATTTTTTCTTACTTTTTTTGTTGGAGCTGTCACTACTTGCCCTATCATCCGCTTTTGGCTTGACGTTGATTAATGGGACACCCTGTATGTATACATAAGTTTTTGAAGTAATTTTAGTACATTTTTTTATGATTTTTTTTCATTTTAAAGTCGCGATATTTCGCAAACCAGGCAAAATAGTGAGCTAAGATTTTGCCTTAATAATAGTTTTGCTAGAGGCATCATTCCAGGCTTGGTGGGGAATGATTACATTTTGTAATGAATTACATGCTCAAATACACATTACATGTAATTTGTAATTGGTACACTAAAATTACAATTACTTTTAATGTGTAATCGTCTGAAGAGCAATTACAATTACATGTAATTGTAATTGTGGCATGAAAAATTACAATTACATGTAATGGGTAGTTGATACATAGCAATTACAAATTATTTTAATTGTGATTGAAGATTATCAACTACAATTACATGTATTTGAGCAAAAGTAATAGTAATTGCTCATAAAGGGGTAATAATTACGTTAACAATAAAAATGACTATAAATGTATTTTATTACAAATAAAATCTATTATTTAGGATAATTTTTGCGAAGAATTTTAAACAGACACCTAAGTTCATTAAACATCGTTCAATACACATTTGTCGTGAAAATCGCGAAAATTCGCGAAAAATTTTAAATGACAAATGGCCATAAAATTCATTAAAAATAGCTAATATTTACGGAATGCAAAAAAATCGGCGAAAATCACGCAAATGACGAAAATTCGCAAGAACTTGCTAACATCAAAGAAACAATAAAGTTTTGTATGAACTAAAAATCGGTAAAACTGTAAAAAATCCAAGAACTGGTAAAAAATCACTATTATCGTGAAAATAGCGAAAACTCGCTAAAAATTGCAAACAAGCTCTAAATTGGTTAAAAATAGCTAAAATTGTATGGAATGCCAAAAACTATGAAAAAATCGCGAAAATTACGATAATTCTCAAAAACTAGTTAACATTAAAAACATAGAAAAGTCTTATAGTGATTAAAACTCGATAGAACTGTAAAAAAGCCAAGAACCGGCTAAAAAATTACTTATGGCGAAAATTTGCGAAAAATTGCATATCTGCAAAAATCTCAGAAAAAATCGCGAAAATTACGTTAATTCGCAATACTCGCGATAAAAGTATTTTTTTCAGTTTTTGGTTTTTAAACAGTTTTACCAATTTTTTAATCAATATCAGACATTTATATATTTTTAAGATTACCAAGATTTTGCGAATTTTTCCGAGCTTTTTGCATTCCTTACAATTTTAGCTATTTTTAAGCAATTTTAGGGCTTGCTTGCAATTTTGCTGTTTTTCGCGAATTTTCGCCATTTTTTTGCCAGTTCTTGTATTTATAACAGTTTAACCGATTTTTAATCACTCTCAGACTTTTCTATGTTTTTAATGTTAAGTTTTAGCGAATTTTCATCATTTTCGCGTTTTTTTCTGAGATTTTTGCATTCCTTACAATTTTAGCGATGTTTAATAAATTTTACGGCTTGTTTGCAATTCGGCAATTTTTCGTGTATTTTGAGAGTAAAAGTGATGTTTCGCCATTTTTTTTGCTGCTCGTCAAGCTTGTGAGTATAAAAAATTTAAGGGATTGTTTCTTATTCTCACAATCTGCAGAAATTTTTCGTCATTTTGGCTATATAAAAGTCTTCCAAAAACTTGAAAATATAATTGAGTATATCGTAATTAAATTAAATTTTCGTTGTAATTGTAATTGCAATCATGCCAACACAAATTACTTGTAATTTCAATTGGTATGATTGCATTAACAATTACAAGTAATCTGTAATAGGCTTCCTACAATTACAATTATTTATAGTTATAATTAGTGCTACAGCAATTACAATCAAAAGTAATTGTATTTGGTAGTAGTCCAATTACAATTACAAATAGTTTGTAATTGCACCAAGGCAATTACAAATTACGTGTATGTAATTGAAGTGAAAATGTAATCATTACTCCCCAAGCCTGCATCATTCGTACTTAATTTTTTAAAAATCGAAAGGGGTAAGGAAAACTGGTTGGTTGGTTTTATATATTTTAAGACAATAAAAAACGCGAAAATATAATATTTTGATTGGTAGCCGATAACATTACTATCATCGTTTATGATTAACTTAATCGGACATCCCGGTTTTTGGCAGGATTATCTCGCTTTTAAGAGGTCGATCCCGCCTGAAATTTTTACCCTTCTTTTTCCCGCTTTTTTCGAGTTTTAAAATTTCTATATTAATGTAAGAAAACATATAAAAAATGTGAAACATAAGAAGCCTTTGCCAAAAATTGGAAGCAATAAATACAGCACTAAATAATCTTTCACAAGCCAAAAAAGTGACTGAATTACACTAGTTTACACAAACAAACGAGCCTTGAAAATAAATTTTTTAAAGATTATTTGAGTTCACTGAAAACAAATATGAATTCCCTCATATATGCAAATATTTTTGCTCAACAAACGATTTCGGTATAATCGCGAAAAATTCGGGTGAATACTGCAAAACATTGTAATTGCTTTTACTGAAAAGTTAGGTTTTTTTTAAATAATTAACTAAATACACAACTTTTTCTCTTCATTCTTGAATCCAATATAATTTAATATACACTTTAAGCCTTCGTTGGTTTCTTACCCCATACATAGATATTATTTCCTATTATTTCCTTATGAAGGACAATTATTTGAAAAACTTGAAGAAATTTTTGGTGCCAAGATTAGTACTTTTTTATGAATATAACTAAATAGATTTATAATACCGGGAATTCCGGTATAAAATTCCCGGGATAACGGGAAACGAAAATAAGTGATTTTTCCCGGGATTTTCCGTCACGGCAATGCCAGGGAAACACTCATTGGGTTAAGGACTTTTAAAATTTAAAAAGCTTTATATCAAACGTTTCTTCAACATTCATTATTTAAAAACCCCCCATTAAGATATACCAAATTTTTAAAAACGTTTTGAAAGCCGAAAGTAAAATATAATTTTGTGCGGAATAGATGAAAAATTGTTAAGCAAAGTTACAAGACAATAAGTAAAAAAGAAAATTTTTTTTTCATACAAAATAGAATTTGAGTGAAAATATTCTTTTGCTACAAACTAAATAAAATCAATTTTGTATGAAAGATTACTTCGGATTCTTGCATTTACTCGTTTATATCTTCCTTATTTTAGTCAGATCTTACCTTTATAATTCGTGTGTTCGACACACAATTTGGTTTATCCTGTACTATTTATTAAATGTTTGTTAAATCTTAATGGAAAAAATAAAAATTATGAATTTTAAAAAGTTCATAAAATGCACTTAAAAAACCAAATTTCAGGATGATTAAAGATAAAGAATACTTCACAATTTAGATGCACTTGTAGCAGGAAGCTATGCCCTTTTTAATCAAAACTTGTTAAGAGGAGACTAAAACCTTTCGAATGACACCAAAATTATCTGTTAAACATTTATCTCATAAGTTAAACATTTATCTCATAAGTTAAACATTATCTCATAAGTTAAACATTTATCTCATAAGTGAAAGAAATTTATTTTTGCTCCTTTTGTACTTTTTTGAAAAAGGACATTTTTGAGATAGGCATATCCTTGCTCTAAATTGAACGAAATTTTTTCAAAGCGTTAGGTATATTAAAAGTAATGTCTGTACGAAATTTCATTAACTTACATATATTTTTCTCTCCGTTATAGTAATTTTTTATTTCAGGATATATGGTAAGGACACGAATCCTTGAAATTTAAATGGCCCAATGTTAGGTGTTATTATATTTTATCCATTAGAACATGTGTGCGAAATTTCACTTCTTTGCGATAACTCCTTCTATTTTTGGCTGCTCGTTATATGAACTCACTACACTGTGCGACGCGCTGTAAGGCTATTCAATTTTAAATATGATGAAATTTTTTCGATAATGGACGGGATGCCCAATATAGCGGGTCAATTTTTATTAAGGAAAAAAATTAATAAATCGTATAGCAGAAACGTAATCTAAAAACGATTCTAAAAAATTTTCGCCAAGAAACCATAAGTCAGAAATGACTTCCTAGCCCACGCAAATCACTATGTAGCATTATATACAGGTGAAAACAAGTAAAACCAATTAGACAGTTTAATTTTTCCTTCTGATTTTTATAAAGTATGGTACGAATGATCCCTATAGTGTAACTAGTACTAGCGCAAAATCTTGGCTCAATATACTTTCTGGTTCGCAAAATATAAGTACTTGAGAATTTCAAAATTCAACAAAAATGTATTAATTAATTTTAATTTTGTAACGTGCTTTTTCTCAAATTAATATTTTACTTTTACTAAAATACATTGAAGTTGATTATGGAGGGGTCTTAGCTAGTTCCTATGCGCATTTCATTGGGGCTAATGCAAATCGTCAGGGAACCTTTAACCAAAAATCTCATAAAAAAACTAAACATATTATAATAAACTCCTAATCATACGAATTATGTTTTTATTTTCTTTACTTGCGTACTACAACCGGTTGATTTTTTCACAACTCTAAATTGTAGTTGTAAAGGCAATTGAAAATATATATAAGCAACAACAGCTACAAATTGTATTCGCAATGAGCTGTGACGTCAGCATGTATTTTTTTGCGCGGGCACTCGCATATTTATAGTTAAAAGTTAGTTACTCTTTATGAATTTATTTATAAAGAGTATTCACTTATGAGTCAAATGAAAATACGTTAGAAATTGACTGAGTTATTCAATTTTATATTAAAACAAAATTTTTGCAAAAATGCGTTCACAATGTTTTTGGGTTCTTTTTGGTGCGCTTTCACTTTAGTGAAGCTTCTAGCATGATGCAGGCAGAATTTTATAAACACAAATCAGTGCGTAACAGAAAATTGGTACAACAGTGTTAGCCAAACTTTTTTGCTCGATTAAAATATTTCTTAAAACTTATTTTGCTGGGGGTATCCTAGTTAATATGAAATACAGCAATGGAAGAGAACTGGTATTTTATTTCCATTGTATATCTCGTATCCTGTAGTTCATATCACAAAATTAATTTTAATGCTGATCAAGATAGCAGCATAAACTAAATCAATAACAAGTGACTATAAAATCAATAAGTAAACAAATAAATAAAATTCATATATACCAAGAACAGCACAAATTAAAGAATAACATTAAATGAAAAATGTAAAAAACCCCCGAAGAAAATAGATGATAACTTCAAAACGGCTGGATCAATTTTCTTTAAACATAGGTTAGAAGATTTTGTATCAATTCACCTTTCAAACAAAATTTACTAAATTTAAATCGATCTAGCCGTTTGGGAGCTACGGTGTTAAAGACACACGGATTCAATAGGATACATCTAAAAAATATGTGAAATCTAAGAACACTCTGGATAAAGTCACATCTCAAACAGAAAAAATAAATCAAAATCGGTCCACAATGAAGCAAAAAAAACATCTCAGTGACAACAACCAATATATGTATCGATCGTCATACGTTGATAATACGTAACTGATTTTTACAACTTTTCTATTGAAGAAATTACACTATAAATGGGCCTTCGGACAGCGTTCCCAGCAACAAAATAGAATAACTGCAAATTATTTAGTAGATACTCTTAGACAAATTCGGATTTTCGTATTTTCAGGATAGGAACTTCTTTCCGCGATTTATATAACGGTTTCTGCGTTTTGTGAAAATTAATAAAAAACCAGTTTTTTAAAGGTATGACCATCTATATATTACTCCGTGAGAGAACAGTGCTGGCACAGTGATTAGAGTTGGTACAACGAGCCATTCTCTATTTTAAGTAACTAGACCAGAGCTTTTATGGGCCTTTAATACTTAATGTCATTGTAATTCCTTTCCCCATAATTTCCCTTAAAGACTTTTAATTTTATGTTAATGGTATCGGTCTGTTAATTGCTGTTGGACTGTTTGGTAACGAAGGAATAACATTGATCACTATACAGTCACGCAAGAGCGATTAATTGAATTGGTATCGTTAGTATGATATAAGCGGTTCGATTTTGGTTTTATTGCATATAATAGTAGGCAGATTAAAAATCGATTTCTGCAATCTACGCGGACTAAGGGCAAATTTTTTTCTCTATATACTCACATATGTCTCCATAGGCCAGACGTTTTAGCCTTATGTGAGATTCAGGTATCTGAGGATGCTGATTCAAATTACAGGCCTTAAAAGTTTAAATAATTAAATGAAATTTATTTGCTGATGGTTAAGCATTGTCTATATGCATTGTCTATATCCATTGTATATAAAGCACCAAAGAAATGCACATAGACAATGCCTAACTACACAGAAGAAATTATCATCGGTTTTTTTTTCAATTAAAGCTATTGTTTGGTATAGACTGGAAATATAATTATGTTATTAATTGATTCAATTAATTTCTTAATTAAAAAAGAAAAAAAAAAACTACAAAAATCGTATTAATTATTAATTGATTTTTAATTAATATTTTGTTAATATATTAATTAGTTCAATCAATTACTTTATTGTTTCAATCACGCTAACAGGTCCATACTGATGATTTTTCAGTAGATAAATTTTTCAGCAGATACAATTTTTCTAAACATAGTGGAGTTTGCTTATAACATTCACCGGCGATGGCGAATGGTTTTGTTTGCATAGAAATTATTACTCAAGGTTTATTTAACAGGTACGGGCATTACTAAAACAATAGAAAATTTGTTGTAAAAGTACCTTAACAGTTGTCAAGAAACGGGTGGTATTATCAGCGCAGATATCTCCAATTAAATGTCAATCACAGACGGAAGTCAGTATATCGTGTTTGATAGTTTGAAGGTAGTGGTAATATCATGAGTATTTCATCAGCAGTATTAAGTTTGGCGTTTAGTCAGGTGAGTCAGCTATCCTAGTGATCCCACCTGTTAGATGCGCCTTGTTATTACTCTTAAAGCAAACTTGGGACTATTAGATTTAGTATTAATACTTGTCAAAAACTCAAATCTTAAGTAAAAAGCCAACAGTGTGAAAACAAATTGCTATGATCAGTCAAATAATACGTAAAGAAATTTGACAGTATTGAGGTATTCGTCATTTTTAGGAAAATTTCTAAGCAATCGCATATTTCATTTAATCAGGGTTGGCTTTTGCACAACCAAACGTAGCAATAACAATAACAATTGTGTATTTGTTCGCCGGTATAAATAAAGAAAAAGAAGAACGAACAAATTTGCTTTATTGCAAATTATTTATGTTCCGTTTTATTTGGAATGTGATAGTGTAGAAAGAAAATGTAATAAAAAATTTTCTTTAGGATTTTTGAAAGTCAGACTGATTTTGATTTGATTTTCGTAGTACAAAATCTAATAAAAATCTCAAAGCTTGTATTACAATGTGAAATGCCCTTAGCAATATTTCTAGAATTATTCTGTCGACGTTTTGCTTTATTGTAGAGATGTTTATTGCTAATATAGACTAATCCGTAAGAGATCACAATTTTCTATAAAATTTTTGGGTAAAGGTTCCCTGATGATCTGCGCTTAGCCCCAGTGAATTGCGCATTGGAAATAGATAATACCCCTCAATAACACATATTTAGAAATATCAAAAAAAAATTTCGTTCCCTAGAACTGAATGTTTATTCTTACATATATAATTTGGACGCTGCAGCGCTGTAAGTAAAATATTAATTTTGGGAAAAAAGAGCAAATACATGATATGTCCATGTTCTATAAACAAACTGAAAAATATGACATTTTCAAAATGTACGTAAAACCTAAAGTCGACTTTAACGGCATAATCAGCATACAAAACTTTCCGTTAAAGTCCGCGTTAACTTTTAATCATACCAGCCACCACGCGTCGAATTTCTGTTATATATACATAGTCAACAACGACCCACGATGTTATTTTAGTCTGATCAATGCACTATATTGGTGCGGAGAGTGGTGCGGTGACTGGTACCTGTACTAGCTAATTATTTTTTGCTTTTAGTACATTACCTGCATCATCTATGTGTTTCATTACAATCAAACCATTTAACTTAACATCTTTTTTGCTCATTTTATTTTCAGCTAAGCTACGGTCACACTTGGCAAATATTTGAGGAAAAAACGTGACCAGCAGACAACCTAAAATTTTTTTTCCTTCAGTTCCAATGTTTTCTTAAATATTGTTTCGCTTTAATAAAAAATTAAATAAAAATAGCTTTTTCCAACATAATTGATTTTATTTTGTAATATAAAAACCAAGTTAAATCCCACTAACCTTGAGCAAAAGTAGTGGTTACGCTTATTTGGTCAAATATTTGTCAAGTGTGACCGTAACTTTAGTTTTTATAGTCATTGCCCCAAATTTCAAGGGCGGTTCATCAGAATAATATATATATTATATACTGTTTGACACTATGATTTTCATGCAGACAATATATTAATTTTAGATTAGCTAAAAAATATCTAAATAGAAGTAAATCCGAATTTGAAAGGCAAATTTGATACACCCCTAATCTAATCACAGGTAAATTCTACAAGTTCTTAAATAATTGTCATGCATACATGAATGAAAACTCTTCTGTACTTTACAAATGTCTGTCTTGTTCACTTAATTACAAAAATGGTTTGTTTAAAGAAAATTATAAAAAATGAAATAAAAAAATATGAATAGGGGGTTAAACAAAAAAAAGTGATTTTATTTAAAAAGAATATAGACATAAGTTCTTAAGTTAGAAATAAATATATTACTGGCAATAAATATGCATTTTCAAACGAAAAACAACATTGAATTGTTCTACAACAATCTGTCTATAATTTTTCATCGAAATTTTATTTAAATAACACGGAGTTTCGTATAATTACAAACAAAAATATTTTGTAAGTTTAATACACAAGTTTAGAATTTTCAAATATAAAATTTTAAAATTAAACTTAGACTTTTTAATTTAAAAGAGTAATAAAATCTAGGCGCACCGTATGCCAGGCCAAGTCAGGCCCCACGTGTGTATATTACTCGAAACAATTAGACCTGCTTTTACCCCCTCATAACTTTGCTTTGCTTAATCATAAAATAGTGAAGCTGCACGATAGGCCTCTGGAGAGGCACGATAGGCCTCTCCAGAGGCCTATCGTGCATGCTCTCTTCACTGACTTACTCACTCACTCATAAATATTATGAAGCACTTTCACTATAGCAATTAACCGAAAATATCTGAAAACCGACTTTTTTCTGGGGAGCTTGTGTGCTCTTTATTTTTACGGAGCACTTCCACTATAGCTAGAAAGCTAAAGTTTGGTATACGGGTGGGTCTTAACGAGAAAGTACTAAGAAAATTCTGAAAATGGACATATTTTATCTACAAGGGACTAGCATGTCCCTTTGTGTATGAGGAACTTCCACCATATTTTTAGAGCAAAAACTTGGTACGCAGGTGGTCTTGGTGGAAAAAAATTAATAAAAATCTGAAAATGGGCATTTTTTATCTATAGGGAACTAAGGTGCCCCTTATTTGTATAGGGTCTTCCACTATAGCTAGAGAGCTAAAATGTTGTAGTATACAAGTAGTTCTTTTTGAGTAAGTAATCAGCAAAATATAAAAACGAGAAGTTCTTTTCTACACAGAAAGAAAAGCGCCGTACTAAATTTAAGTATTTTCTAGTTACTTTGAGCTCGAGTGGAACTCAAAAATGTTAGTGCCAATAACACTAGAATGTACTTAAATGAAGCGAAAACGGGAGGAAATTCTTAAATTATGTAAAAAATCTTGAATCCAGCACAAAATTCGTAAATTGAGTACAAAAATTCTTATTTTAAGTGCGACTGTGTGTTGGTGTTTGTTTGCTTTTTGTTGACAGCTACAATTCACGGTTGTGCTCTTGTTATTGTTTTTTCTAGTTTATGTTGATTATTCGTGCAGTGTGTAAATAGACGACAAATAGCCGACAAACGTAGTAGTACGTGCCACTAACGTATACTGGCTGAGTTATCTAAGGCGTTGGCTTACAAACATGGTGAAAAAACATATATTTTGAATTAATAAAAGTAAGTAATAACAATAACTTAAAAATTTAAAAAAAAACCCCGAAGAAAATAGATAATAACCTCAAAACAGCTGGACGAATTTTCTTCAAACATAGGATAGAGCATTTCGCAACAAGTCACCTTTCAAACACAATTTACTAAATTAAAATCGATCTTGCCGTTTGGGAGCTACGGCATCAAAGACACACAGATTCAGCAATATACATCTAGAAAAGATGTGATATCTTCTAAACGGCTGGACCTATTTTCTTCAAACATAGCTAAGAGCACTCTCGATCAAGTAAACTTTCAAACAGAAAAATCAAAATCGGTCCAGCCATTTGTCATTTACGTGGACTCGTACAGACACACAGATACACTGATACACAGACAGACACTACAAACTTATAACACCCCTTTCTTTGGTCGGGGTCTAAAAATATTATATTTAAATTTATAAATTTAAGTCTGTTTCAGGATTAAAAATAAGCCTATTCGGGCTTGATTCAAGTACTCGAATGGGTTGATTCAAGTACCCGACGCGCTTGATTTAAGTACCCGATGCGCTTGATTCAAGTACCCGACGCGCTTGATTCAAGTACCCGACGCGCTTGATTCAAGCCCGTCGCGTTCTTAAACTAAGATTTTTTGGCTTAAATCAATACCGAATCAAGCTTAGTAAAGGCTTCAATTAAATATTTAGCACTTGAATAATTTGTACTTGAATCACTCTTTCTGTAATTGAAGTAAGTAAATGCGACATTGCCGCATTTTTGACACCGCTTGGGATTGATTTAAGTACGGATAGATTGGTTTTTCTTTTCTGTGTAGGAGCACTATGGTACGTATGTATATGGCGCAAAATTTTTTTTAGGATTTGATTGTATTGTACCCAACAAAACCTTAGAAAAAGTGGGATCCACGCAAAAAAATTAAATGTGAAAGTAAGGCAAGGCTCCTATCCAAATATTTCGGCCGTAAAGAGTAATAAAACCAAAATGAGGATGCAGTTTTTGATAGGTATAATACCATCTAATTTCTAGGCAATCTCTTAGCTTGGCAATATTTTTTTACATTTCTAATATGGGGAGGAATTATGGGACAAATGTTGCCAATGCAGCAGGTTTCCGCCAAATGGCAATTTACCAAATATGTTTTATTCGTTTCTGAACAATTTTATTTTTGTCTGTTACAGTATTTTAAAATAGTGAGCCGACTTTTGTTGCATAAGTAAGCAATTATTATTTTAATAAATTCCCATACCAACTAAAAATCTGTCTCTAACACAAATACAGCTTCCATTACAATAGCAAATCTTTCTTTTTGCCTCGTTAAGAAGTGCGCCAGCACATGGGTACAAAATAATTGGTAACGATCACCATTTTGGATGGCTGGAAACAATATAACAAACATTATAGTTACAACATTATAGTGACAACAAAAGGAACTACGCACTGCAATATTTTTTTTTGTTCCTGTATCCGTTGACACTTTATCATCATCATCGTCACTACACGTAGTTGTGCACTTTCGTAAATCTAGAGATAAAGGATACAAATCTCAGTGTTCTAACTGGAACAAACAATATATAAAAATATGATGACACATCATAGAATAATAATACAATATGAAATATTGAATAATAAACATGCGTTCGCACATATTCAGATATATTTGCTCATATGTATGTATTTGATTATAAATCCATATTTGTTTATTATAAATATATATGTACATTTTGTACTGCATAGTGGGGTAAAAGAGTTTTATTTTTTAAAACAATTTTCCAAGTTTTGGCCAAAATGTTTAAAAGTTAATGGTTCTATTATCTGATTTCAAACGGTTTATATCAGTAGAAACCATTGCAAATATAGATGGAAGCTCGAAATGAAAATGTCGATTAAAACATAAGCAAATAATTCTGGCAAAAAAAACGACTTTAGTACAAAGAGCAATATACTTGATGGCCTTTCATATAAGAACTTTTGAAAGTCGGTATGCAAATGGAGGAGTTCTGCTCTAATAAATATTTTGGATGGAGGCGTGGAAGACTTGCCCTGCCGATTTTCGTAGAAAAATTATGCGACCAAACTCTAAGCAACCATTCCAAACAAAAAAAAAAAAGAATTTTGGAAGTCGGCCCATAAATGGAGGAGCTATGCGATAATCAATATTTCGGGGGAAGGGGGAAAAATATGGTACCAACCTGCAAGGGGGCGTGAAGCAAATTTCCCAACTGATTTTTCGAAAAAAAAAACTATGGAGCAAAGCTGTAGTCAAACCCTTTCAAACAAAAAACAATTTTGAAAATCGGTTCACAAATCGTCGGGTGGTTACTGTTCTGCCGCATGGCACATTTTTACAAAAAATTAGTTACAAATCAGTTCTATATAATTAATATGTGCTCTTTTCAAGTCCGCAATCCATTTTTCGATATACTAAATATATTAAGAGATATCATTCCCTTTCATTGATGAATGTCATCTTTTATGGATTACACTAAGTGGTTTATATTTTGTGTTTGCTTAAACAAATACCTTACTTTTACCTACCTGAAAGATATAAAAAAAATTAGTGTAAAAAATGGTATATGGAGCACAAGACGGGCTCGTGTTATTTTAATTAAATCGTAATAACTTTTCATATTTTGAGCAAAAAGTTATAAGGACTTTACTTTCAAGAAGAATAGTTGGGCCACACTGCTAGCAAACCCTTTCAAACAAAAAAGGGTTTTTAAATCGGTTCATAAATGACAGAGTTATGCATGGGGAGGAGCAAATTTCCCCCTCGGATTTTCGACAAAAAATTTTGGACCAAATTTTGGCAAACCCTTTCAAATAAAACAAGAATTTTGAAAATCGGTTCACAAATGACAGAGTTATGCATGGGGGATCAAATTTCCCCCCTCCGATTTTCGAAAAAAAAATTATGGGACCAAACTGCAGGCAAACCCTTTCAAACAAAAAAAGAATTTCAAAAATCGGTTCTCAAATTACAGTTATGCGTGTACAAACATAAAAAAAGTAAAAAAAAAGAACATACACACGAATTGATAACCGCCTTCTTTTTTGAAGTCGGTTAAATAGAAAAAAGGTTTGGTAGTATTGTTTTCCAAGCAATGTATATGTGATGATAACGCTTGGGAAAATACATTTCTATTCTGCTGACTTTTCTCATTTATATCCCTCCTCCACAGTGTGGCGACAATTTATTTATTTTTTATAAAGATAAGTAACACAAACAGGCAATTAATGCCTACCAGTTAATTAATTAATGTGTTTCCTTCTTTTGGGAAAGGAGAGTGTAGAGAGACGGTTCTGCTACAATACCGACGAAGGAGGGAGCTATGAAGTGCATTAGGATATGTTAGTATTAATCGCTTCTGGTACTACCAAAGTGATCAGTGGTATGCCTTTATCACTTTAACAGTCCAACAACAACCAACACAATAACACACCACACGCACAAGAGAAAAATGCATGATGTTGTGGCTTGCGTGGAACTAGTGTTGAACTCAAGGCTTTAGGGTTTCTAGTCAAACGCGCTAACTACTCAGCCAAAAGCACCCTCACTTTTATTAGAACTAAAATTTTCTTTTCTATTATTTTCTGATAGATGCAATTTAGTTAGCGATACTGAAAATTTAATCATATAACGTAAAGATATTGCGGCTTAAAATGGATGTTATAGCCTTAATCAACGGTGTACATATAACGGGTGTTTTTTTTAGAGGTATAGAACTTCGAATTGAAATAAAACACAAGAAAATCGTTTTAATGTCCATCAATTTGGCTTTATTGGAAGGATAATTTTATGCCATTAATGTTTAAATATGATTTCGGGCATGTGGCCGCCGCGGCTGGCTCAAATAAAGCCAATTCTACAAGTCCAATTTTCAACCACTTTTTCGAGCATATGGGGCCGTATGTTGGCAATAACGCCACGAATGTTGGCTTCCAAGTCCCCTAACGTTTCTGGTTTGTTGGCGTAGACGAGCGACTTCACATATCCCCAAAGAAAATAATCCAATGGTGTCAAATCACAGGATCTTGGTGGCCAATTGACAGGTCCATTCCGCGAAATTATGCGCTCATCGAATGTTTCCTTCAATAAATCAATTGTGACGTGCGCTGTGTGGCATATAGCGCCGTCTTGTTGGAACCACAACTCATCCACATTCATGCCATCCAATTCGGGAACAAAATAGTCGGTTATCATGGCTCTATACCGGTGCACGGTGGCGAATCGATTCATTCGGGTCCTCTTCAACACTTTGCTCTACAGCGGCAATTGTTTCTTCGGTGCGCACTGTTCGACGTCTCTGCGGATGCGTATTATCACATAGAGTAAACGTAGTGCGAAAACGATCCATGGTTAACCGAATTAATTGCTCTGATGGACGATTATGTCGACCATAAAATGGACGGAGCTTGCGGTAAACTTCGCGAACTGAACCATTATTTTCGAAATAAATTTGCACGATTTGCAAGCGTTGTTCTTTTGTCAACCTGTTCATGATGAAATGGCAAACCAAACTAAATATTAATCACTTGACAGCTGACAAAATGGCCGCCAGTTAAAAAAGTGATGCCAACTTAAAGTTCTATACCTCAATAAAAAACACCCATTATTTACGAGTTCAATTCAGTACTAAAGGAAAAATATAGCAAAATACATTTAGAAATGATAAAATTGCCTAATTCACATTTTATTGTAGAAGTTGAGTATTGTACATAAGTTATTGATAATTTCTATTTAACTATTAGTTTAGCAACATGATAAGTAAAACAAAAAACTAATAAAAAAGCATTCAACCAAATAATAGAACAAAAAGTTTTTGGGAGTAGAGAGCCATGCCCCTTTTGTAACCGTAGCTTGATTGCAAACAAACAGTTTGAAAATAATATGGACAAGAACCATATTTTATTGTTATAGAGCCATACTGTTATTGAATTGTCAAATATACCATGATAGTAGCGAGCATTTTTGTTTACCAATAAATGCAACCATGTTGCAAGCAATATGCATGCTAATAATGTCATGATTAAATGTAAAAATAAGTTTTTTCTCGTAAGCTAATTAAGGTTCACAAATATTTAAAACAATAATAACTCATTTGCCACAACAATAACCTACATCGGGAAATATGACAGTGTTGACGCAACCATGCCACAACCATATCTTTCCTCCGTGTGTTATATGTCAATGACCAATGGCTTCACTGTACACAGTGTTTTTAAAATTAGTCTCTTGTATTTGTGTGTAAGGATTTTGATATATAGTAGTTATCATCCGCTTCTCTCTTCGAATTTGAGCACTTGCATGCGTGCATAGCTGTATGAATGATTTTTCATTTTTATTGTATTTTAAATGCATAAAATTGTTTATTTGTCATATTGATTTATGTATATTTTTAGATTTAATGATGATATTTTAAGATAGTGTACTAATGCACTAGGTTTGTTAGATTTTCAAATATTTTTGTTATATCCTTGATTAATAAATATAATTTTGTGTTATTGAAAAATTAATAATGTAGAAAAAGATTTATATTTGAACGAAATATAAACCTTAGTGAGCCAGTTATTTAAAAAAAGCGGTTGCAAGACAAAGAAAATTAAATCAAAATAACAGTTTTGTTTGCCTTACTCTACGGCAAGTCAAATAAATATTCGCCAAGAAATCCTAGTACGAGAAAATCGGCATGAAGCTTTATTGGGAATAAACCATCATATCAATGATTACGAAGCAATAATGTTGGGCATGTGGCCGCCGCGGCTGGCTCGAATAAAGCCAATTCTACAGGTCCAATTTTCAACAACTTTTTCGAGCATATGGGGCCGTATGTTGGCAATAACGCCACGAATGTTGGCTTCCAAGTCCCCTAACGTTTCTGGTTTGTTGGCGTAGACGAGCGACTTCACATATCCCCAAAGAAAATAATCCAATGGTGTCAAATCACACGATCTTGGTGGCCTCATCACTGAACAAAATTTTGCGATGAAAATCAGCATCGAGATCAATCTCATTTTCGGCCCATACACCAAAATCACGACGCATTGCATGGTCTCGCGGCTTTAATTCTTGCACAAGCTTGATCTTGTAAGGTCGCAAGCCAAGATCTTTGCGCAAAATCTTCCATAAAGTTGATGGACAAAGCTCCAATTGCTGTGCACGGTGGCGAATCGATTCATTCGGGTCCTCTTCAACACTTTGCTCTACAGCGGCAATTGTTTCTTCGGTGCGCACTGTTCGACGTCTCTGCGGATGCGTATTATCACATAGAGTAAACGTAGTGCGAAAACGATCCATGGTTAACCGAATTAATTGCTCTGATGGACGATTATGTCGATCATAAAATGGACGGAGCTTGCGGTAAACTTCGCGAACTGAACCATTATTTTCGAAATAAATTTGCACGATTTGCAAGCGTTGTTCTTTTGTCAACCTGTTCATGATGAAATGGCAAACCAAACTAAATATTAATCACTTGACAGCTGACAAAATGGCCGCCAGTTAAAAAAGTGATGCCAACTTAAAGTTCTATACCTCAATAAAAAACACCCATTATAATTTTTTCTAATGTGCATTGGTTTGATGTTGTGTTAGTTGTTGTTGGACTGTTTAAGTGATGAAGGCATAGCACTGGTTACTAAAGCTGTAGTAGAATAGATGTTTGACTTCTGCACAATATGCAGCCGTGAAATAATGTGTTGTTATTGCTTTTGCAAAACTTTCCATAAACTCATTAGATAAGGGTTGTATTTTCTACGGCTTGTGATATAGTGTAAAACAGCTATGAGCGGTACCGGCAGCGATTAACGCTGTTTTATGCTAATGTTATGGTGGAGCGTGAGAATTTTTTTGCGAATTTCAACTTCGAATAGCACTAAAACGTTGCATTTTATTTTTAGATACGTGAGAAAAATAATGAAAAATAATTGGAACCTACTTTTAAGCCTCTACCGCAGCATCAAGATGTTGAATATGAGATCAAATCGATCAATTTGTGAAACATCATATGATGCAACATTATAGATTCTTTATAGCTGTTATAACTCATTACACTCAAAATATTAACTATTTTTATATATACAAGCAAGGTTAGATTTCAAACCAACTTTAGATGAAATAATAAAGCAAATTTTCGAATTTCTAAGTCATTGACATATCTTGCAAAAAAATTAACATTTTCTAAGCTAATTTGAGGTCGCTGAACACGAAAATGATATTCAGTTATTTTTCTTAATCTGATATTCGCGAAAAACAAGGTTTTTTTTTGGTTTATTTAGTTTTTGCGTTTATTGGCGAAAATTGCTAGAACGGCTCATCTGAATAAAATAAATTGTACACTGTTGTTAGATATCTCTCTATTCTTCCATTCAATATACTGGTTGTGCCGATCGTATGAAAAATATATTTTTAGGCCTTTTTCCAAAAACTATCATTTTAAATTGATCCATTAAGATGAAAATATATACTGAGTATATTTTTTGACTATATTTTAAAGATAATTTTATGACGATCACATGATAGATGCAATAGCTAAATTCTGATAAAAATAAGAAAGTTATTAGCCCTTAAGCGAAAACAGCTAAATTATTTTTTAACTATTTTTCAGTTTCTATCAAAATTTTTTTTTGTATGTGAAATAAAATCAGCCTTTTTCACTTAATAGCTTATATCATATCTTATCATAGCTTATCATATCTCCTCGATTTTTAAACTTTTTTCATTAAAAAATTTATTAACATTATTTCTATATTAATGAAGCAAATTAAAGTAGAATTCATATAATTTCTCTAGCTTCCAGCCGTGGTATAGGGCTAGAAGATATGTAGAAAAAAATTTATAAAATTTTTTGTATACAATTTAGCTAAATGCAACATTCTGGAGGTATTCGAAATGGATTGGACGAGTTTTTGTCTTCATACACCAACGCTCCACTCTAATGTACATCAAGGTGATCTAATTAATAAAATGGCTACAAATAAAGCTTTAAGAAAGTTAAGGCGTCTACGTAACACTGCTGTAAAATTAACATAACGCAGAGTTGTAAAAGAATTAGGCTTTCTCTTTCCACCTCACGTCACCATCTCTTTACTCTTTTCTGTCCCTTTCTCAACAAAGGTAACACATTAATTAATTTACTGGTACACAGAAAAAAAATCAATCCATCCGTACATTAATTAATCTCAAGTGGTGTCAAGAGTACGGTAATCTAGGTTTTTCTTAAATCATGTACAGAAAGATTGATTCAAGGCAGAATATTCAAGTGCAAAATATTTAATTTTAGACTGATTAAGCTTTATTCATGTAAAACAATTCTTATTTTAAGTATGAATATGTTTATAAACTTTATTATTCAGGCTTAAGTTCGTTCAATTTAATTTTTACAATTAAATCATTTTTTATTAAGAAATAATTTTTTAAAGCATGTGACAATTGAAAAGAACAAATACCAATTTCTTGACTTTTGTAAGGGTCGAACTGAACATCGATGTTTTCGGGACTAGCCACAATCCCATCGTCAGAGCTCTCTATACTCTAGGCTACTACAGCCCCCAAAGTCAAGCGGGAAATATATGCCATTAAACCAGTTGCGTTAAAGCTCTATGTTTCCCGGCTTTAAGCTTATTTTATGGTGGCTTAGAAATTTACCATACTTGGCACTTATCCTAATGAACAACCACACTTTTGCTTTACTTTATATATCTCACCCAACATTGAGAAAGCTCCTTTCTCTAAATTTATAAGCCATCATAAAATAAGCTTAAAGCCAGGAAACATTGAGCTTTAATGCAACTGGTTTAATGCCAGATATTTACCGCTTGACTTTGGGGCTGTAGTAGCGCAGAGTATGGAGAGCTCTGACGATGGGATTGTGGCTAGTCCCGAAAACATCGATGTTCAGTTCGACCCTTACAAAAGTCAAGAAATTGGTCTTTATTCTCTTCAATTGTCACATGCTTTAAAAAATTATTTCTCAATAAAAAATGATTTAATTGTAAAAATTAAATTGAACGAACTTAAGCCTGAATAATAAATTTCTTTGGATAAAGCCCATATAGTTCGACTAAATACACACAATTTCAATTATGTTTATAAACTTTATACACAGTCGTACTCGTACTGTGTTGGTGTATGTTTGCTTGATGATAGCCAGAAATCACTGTTGTGATCTTGTTGATGCTTTTTTTCATTACGCGATCACAACCGACAATTGGCTGAAAAACGTCGCATTACATGCTAGATCCAAGCCCGCTGTATGTATACTTCCATCAAATCCCGCCACGTACCTTAACCAATCCCGGCGCGTACTTTAACCAATACCGTCGCGTACTTGAAGCAAACCCGAAGCAGGCTAGCTTTTACTTACTTAATCCTGGAATGGACTTGAGAATTTATATTTTTACTACTTATATAAATTTAATATATTTGCTTGTTTTAATTTAAGACTTATTTTTGTTCATTCCTGGTATTGAACTTAGCTTATTATGTTTTTGGTTTACCCAACGCCTTAGACTACTCAGCTAACTTAGTATAGAAAGAACGACAGCTAAAATCCAATATAAACCAGCAGCATGTAATACGACGTTTGTAGGCTAGTAGTCGGCACCTTACGAGCAAACAGAATAACCAACAACAAAACAACAACATAAGTCAACATGCGATTGAAGCTATCAATAAGCAAATAAATACGAACACACTACGATTGCGTAAAATGTTTATACTAATATGTAGTATTGCTTAAAATAAGAATTTTTACTCAATTTAAGAATTTTGTTATTGATTCAAGATTTTTTACATGATTATGCCGTTTTCGGCTTGGTTTAAGTATTCTTGAGTACTATTCGTAATCAAAGTAAGTAGAAAATACTTAAATTTCGTACGGCGTTTTTCTTTCTGTTTAGGCATTAAGTGCCTGATTGTGTTACTTCTCTTAAAATAAAAAAATATATAATATATAATAAAAATTACGTGCAAATGAAATTTTAGAGACCAAGGGTTAAGAAATAGGCATAAGTATGTTTTGAAAGATTTTAAATTTCCAATGATTGATGAAAAAACTGAACGGTGTGCTATTTTTGAACTTATATATAATGCGTTAACAAAATTTAAAGTTTTGATCGTACATAAACTAAAACGCTTAATGTTTTGAGTTTAAAACATTCTTTCATATAAAAACCAGATAACTTGATAATTGCTAAATTCTAATCACTTAAACTGAATTTTTGAGGAAAAGTGAATGAAATACCTCATGTTTAAATTAATATAACTTTACAATGCAACTTTAACAAATAAAATCTCTAATACAAGCTTATGTTGAACAATTGCAAAAATGCGAAAACAAAATTAATATACAAATATTTAAAATTACGCATCTTTATTGTTTTACAAAATTTCTGTTTATGAGCCATAGTGCTACGTATAACGTACCAAAAATTTGAGTTGGGACTCCATGGGTTAATAATAATGGATTCAGGTTTTACATTTGGGAATAAGGACCACGGAGCATTTGGTCCATGCTACCGGAATATATGATCAATTTAGGCAGGCTGAGAATATCAGAATGAGCCGTGGAATGATTACATCTGCATTACGGTACAGGTCAACTGGAATAATGCCATCGGGACCAGCCAATTTAAGCGGCTCAAAGCTATTGATGGCCCACATTGTTTTTCCTTATTTGGAGTAATTGTGACCGTGTTAGAACCTAATGATTGCATGGCTGTAAGTTCTCTCGTGTAAGGAGCGCAGGCTGGAAAGTGCGTGTCCATCAGTAGCTCTAGTTTTTCCTGACTACTGGTAGTCCAACCGCCACCTGCTTTCTTAATGAAACTTGGGACAGTTGAAAGAGTAGCCAAGATTTTGCGAAGACGGCTAGTCTCAGAGTCCTCCTCTACATTGCTTCAGAAGGACCTCATGACGTCGCTTTCGCATCCCTAATGAGGTTTTTGAACCAAGGCTTTTAGGCTGACCAGCTTCGTAGTCGTTTTGCTTCATTGAATATTCTGCGACTCTCTTTGCGAGCGTTCACTATTTCAAGACCCCACGATTATTGTTTTTCTTCCCACGCAGTACACCAGGTCTGCATGATTCGGTCACCGCTAAGTTGAAAGCATTTGTGAAATTGTCAACTGCGATATCAATGTCGTACCTATCGTTAATGATTGTTGATTGTGTAAGAAAACCAGAAAGAATAAGGTTTGGCTCTTCCCAATTTGTTCTCTTTCTATTTGTTATGGGCGTAGCCCTGTCTATTAGAATTCCTACAGTGTATATAGCGATGATCGGAAAAAGAACAATCAGTTGAGACCTTCACTTCCCTAATCAAATTCGTATGCATAGAGCTAACTAGCGTGGTGTCTAGAACCTCCTTCCTATTTGCTACAGTGAAAGTGGTTTCTGACCCAACATTTGAAATGTCTATAGAAATTTCAAATTCAAAAATGTAAAAGTTTTAATTTGTATTAATTTGTATATAATAAAAATATATTAAGTAATACATTTGACGCTTTTTGAATATATCCTACCGGGGTTTTAAAACGCTTTGGAAATTAACGATATTTTGTCGAATTCAATAAAATAGTGTAGTTGAAACGAAGAAACAATCTTATATATTAAAATTATTATTCGTTATTTTGACAATTTTATTATTTTATTTAACTAAATTTTCGTCAAACTAATACCATGAAAAATAACGATTGAATTTATTCAAATAGACTAATTTTCTTCAAATTGACTATTTTACTAAAATTTTGAATTTTAATAAAAAAATGTGTGTTAAATAAACGGAAAATGTTGTTAGTTGTATGATGGCCTACTTTTCTTCAAATGTGCAAGCCATTTTGCGCTTTTTATCTACCGATTTTGGTTCTGTGTAAGTTTTTACAAAGAAGAAAATCAAATAAAGACTCTCAACCTTGTAATGATGTCAGAGCTTCTCCATACGACGTGATGTGCGCTTGCGTCTGCTACCTGAAAGACTGGCAAATTGTGTTGGCTTGCCATTCGAATAGCGTCGCGAACTTTTGCGGGATGGGATTCGCATTCGTGTGCCATGTAACTTGAGATGACTATAATTGCGACCATAGCCAGGTTGCTGTTGTGGTGTCTTCGTCACCGAAATCAGATAACATGAAGATATTTAGGTTGCATCTGGCTACTATACATGCTCTGATGCTACCTGTATCATTCGCATGCTCTGGCCTGAAGCTTTTTGCATCTAGTTAGCAAACCCTGCCTTTATAAAAGCAGGGTTCTTGGACTAATGCGAGCTCCTCTCCTCTTTCTATTAGCCAAAGGAGCATTATAGCGGATACCGCTTTTTAGAGTGGTGAAGGTTGACCTGACCTTCACTGCCATGGCGTAACAGTTTGGTGGTGACGTTGATGAACTCTTCGTTAGAGTCAAGAATATCATCCTGGTCAACCGCCTCGTCTAGCTGGGCAAAGAATTCCCCAACCCAACCTAAGTTGGAGATGGTGTCCTCCTGAGAGGCAAGACTCGTTGTTTAGAAAAATAACACCCCCTCTGTATGCTCATAAATGTTCTGAAACAGAGACAACCTTCTAATTTGGGTCCTTATAGCGCTGTTGCACACCTGCAGAAGTGTCAGATCTCCTCCGGTTTTAATGGCTCATCGAGGATGCGAGCAGTGGCTCTAGGTCGACGTGGAAACTCATCTAGAGCGCCCACATCGAGTCTAGCTGCTTCCCATAGACCTTCCATAAGAGGGACCGCCTGCTTATATATAGAAGAATCCATCGCTCGTCTGAGAAAGTCTTTGAGAACTTTCCAGAACAAGCCCATCATCTTTTTGCGTACAATGTTCCGCTTAGCGTAGGTCATGGAGTAGTCTGCGTCACCCTTATCAATAACAGCTTGAACAAGGTGGCCTTTAGCCATCTCGCCGTAAATTCTGTGCCCCGATCTCTGATGTTTTTCTGCGGGCTGTGGTCCTTGCAAAGAGCACGCCCGGAGACGCTGAGGGTGGTTTTTGCAATTCAACGGAGTGTCTTTTGGCCCAGGTGAGGGATGAAAGTTCATCCTTCCAGTACCTTGCCCAGAACTTTTTTGCTGGCAAAAAGCAGTCTGGCAAAGGCCCTTCTGGCTATTGTTATGTGCTGTTTTAAATTTGTGTTGGGTTGAGATGCTGGAGACACACCACGGAGATTCGATTTTGTGGCCACAGTTTCCTTACTGAAGCGGGATGTGATACTGAAGAATCCGACTTCGGGGTCGTAGTTCCTTTTTTACAATGGGCACCGAGGTGAATTCCGCTTGTTCGCTGACAGCACCAAAACAGGGATTTTTAGCCATCGAGGTGGTAGCAAGGACCTTTGACAGCTTTTGAGGTACATGATTTTGAATCCAGAGGCAATCCGCTGTTGTTTGTTCTGCATCCTTTTGATGAGGGTTTGAGGCTCTGCTTAGCAGATGCCGAGAGTGCGCACTTCGAAGGGTCAGGTTTCTCCTTCCCCCTCCGGGTTGTGTGTTACAAATAGTAGCTTGTGTGTTACAAATAGTAGCTTGCAACGTTCTACCCCGGAACCCAGTAGCATTTGACTCCACATGGCCCGACGTCGTCACCAGGGGAGTAAGGTCTCCGGAGATAATATGGCCCTCAACCGTATAATCGAGGAGATTGTGTTTAGACATATGATTGTTTTGGTGGGGTTGCATTTAATACTTGCCGCCAAGTTTAGAAAACTGTTAAACAGGCAGACCACCAAGCCACTCAATATGGGACAGACGCTTGGTAGTCCGAAAAGGATCCAGACGACGTGTTCTGGTGGTGAGCACAATCTCAATGAAAGCGAAAACTCTAGAACCAGAAAACCTTTTGGCCATAATAATTGCAAGCTATCTGTAAAAGACTTGCTCGTTCGACATGGGCCAAGCTTAGGAGATACGATTTTTATTTATCCCCTTCATACAATATTCCAAATATCAGCTTAGCAATTAAACGCTGCTAACAGTCAGTGGTTCATCTAATGATATCCATATTTTTTGTTGCTTTAATTTGAAGTACTTCGACATATCACTGCCTCAAAATACGGATGTCGTATGTAAAAATGTCCTATTTTGAGATTATTCATAATAAAATTCGGATCATTTTAAAGATATTTTATGTTAAACATTGAAAACCGTCTCCTGAAAAGTTAAGTTTTGCTACGTACAACATCCGTATTTTGAGGTAATGATATGTATGTTTTATACACAGAAAAAATAAATTTCGTTTTTGACAACAAAAATCCCGACATTCAGTAATTTTAAAATTTCCTGTGATAAAGAATTCCGCTATATTGATAGTAAAATTGTTTCATAAGAAAAAAAAAATAACAAAAAAAAAATGTTGACATGCCTCAGATGCGAACCCGCGCTTCCTGGAATTCCCGGGCTTCTCGGACGGAAAGCACGGTCTCTACAGCCGATCCATGTACCAGTTATTTTTTTATGAGATAAAACTTGTTTTAAGTACTTATGTATGTATGTAAAGAAAACAAATAACCGGCATGGGAAAGAAATACATACAACGAAATATTGTATTAAGTTAATGAAAAGTTTTATTCAAATTCATATGTTTTTCAATAACATGGTATTATAGAACATAGTTCTTGTCTATTTTTTTTCTGTGTAAAGTGTGGGCATGTATTTGGTTCGCAAAACTGTTTCTGAGTATATAGAATGGTTTGTATATTTTTCCAAGAAATCTTTCAAGTCTTTATTATTAATTTTGTACAAGAGAATATTTGCTGCCAGAAAAGTTTTGCATAACGCCATATTAGATAAGTTAGTAGTAAGATCATTGAACATTTTAGTACTAGTTAACAATGATTGTGAACTAAACAATTTATTTTTTTCAGCAAAAGTGTTATGTTTTTGTGTTCCAAAATGTTGCTGAACGGTAAAGATTTTGCTGTGGTTAACAACACAATTGCAAAGTACACAAAACAGAACGGAACACTCAGCTCTTCAAATTCCTGGGTTACCTCTCACCATATAAGCATTAATGTATTTCACAATTTCTTTTGGCATTTTTAAATAAATTACTATCAAAAACAAAACATCCGAAATGGTTCAGTAACCGTTTGTTTTATAAAAAATCAAATCGATGTAATTTGTTTTAGTTCTTGTTGAAAACTTCAATATAGGAAAAATAGGAAAGAAAACGACTGATATATTTTTATATTGTAATTGCAACAGGATGACTCAAAAGCAGTGTTTTGCTAAAAAAGGGCTGCCAACCTGCGTTATATACAAATTTATGCAAAATATATAAAAATGCTTTTGCCCTGCTAATAACAATTAATATGTTTATGTATTTATATTTATTAAAGATTAAAGAAAACATTAAGTTCTGAAGAAACAAATATTTGGCCTTTTCTAGCCTTTTAAAATGACAAATTTAGCTACGTTTTTCTCCAGCGCCTGACGACAGTGCCGGGAGGTCACATGCTCAACTTCAGCAAGGACCACACGTGTGCTTTTTTTTACTTTTAATGTTAAATGCATAAAAATAAGTAAGTTTATGTTATCTTCGTTATGTTGGCTCATATAATATGCTTTAGCCGAGTGGTTGATGCGTTGGATTACAAACCTGAAGGAGCTTTGTTCGATTCCCAGTAGAAATTAATATAATCAAGAGTGAGTAAAAATATAAAATTAATAAAATAATAATTAAAAATACGAAATAATAAGCCTATAACAATTAAAAATAAAGCAAAAATCATTTATCTTTATTTAACTTAAGGTTGATAATAATTATGTAACAGTAAAAATAGCAGAAACAAGGGAAACATATTTTATTTTTACGGAAATCGCGATTAGTTCTTGTTTCAGTTAAATTGATCCAAATAAAGAAAGAATACCTAATTTTTTACGGCTTTAGGCCTGTCAATTTTTAAACATATAAGGTTTAAAAAACTTTATGTTAAACTTGAATGAAAACTAATTAGACCGATTTTTAATTGAATTTTAATTTATTTTATATTACAATTTTAGTTAATTTAACGTACAGAACATTTTGAGTGTACATATAGTTACATAAAGCTCATTCGCTGCAACGTTTGTAATAACTCTAAAAACTAGTTTTATAGAAAACTAGGTTAAAGTTTTCAATTTACACACAAGTTGATGGCAAAATGAAAATGTATTATTCTATCAAGAGTTGACTACACAAGATATTTATATGAAATTTTATATAGTATTATATTACTTCAAAAATCATATTTTTTGAGTTATGATGACATTGCTATTAATGAGATAGAAATGTGTTATTTAAGCAGAACTGAACTAGGCAATTACGATTGATAAACATATTTTTAATTCGGTTGTAGATAGGTGCAGTTTTTCTTAACTTGGGGCCCCTCATTAAATTAAAAAATTAAATAAAAGTACAAAATCAAATAAAAAACAATATAAGAAAAACGAGTCTTTGAGTATTTTAGAGAAATATATTTCGTTCTAGAAAAAGTTTCCTATCAAGAGAGATGTCCCATAGTATTGTTTTTGATGATCCTACGTTATGATTTACGTAATTTATTGTACATGCTTCACAATTTTCTCTAAATAAAATATAATTTAATTGCACAATTAAATACAAACCCGAACACAAGTCAAAATTATTTAATTTCTTTCGATTAAACGCATACAGATCGACAAAAATTCATAACTTAATTTATTTTTGACGTTGTGTGTATATAGTCGAACTATATCGGTTTTATCCAAAGAAATGTATTATTCAGGCTTTAGTTCGTTCAATTTAATTTTTACATTTAAATCATTATTTATTTTTTATTGAGAAATAATTTTTCAAAGCATGTGGCAATTGAAAAGTACAAAGACCAATTTCTTGACTTTTGTAAGGATCGAACTGAACATCGATGTTTTCGGGATTAACCACAATCCCATCGTCAGAGCTCTCTATAATCTAGGCTACACAGCCTCCAAAGTCAAGCGGTAAATATCTGGCATTAAACCAATTTATTTATATTTGTTTTAATAAAAATTGTGATAGTATATTTCCTTGCTTAATCGCGACTAATCGCATATTTTTTTATCGTAATCGGGATTATGAAAATCTGCGACTACTTGCAAACCCTGATTCCGATAATACTGTGAAACACTAAAACTATTCAGAGGTTCTCATGTACCAACTCCGATTGCATTTGACCCCATAAAGAACGAAAATACCTTTAGTTTTCCTTGGTCACTTCGTAAGGTGATTTTATAATGGTAATTGTAGTTAAAAAATTAATTTCTTAGAGTTTAAACTTCGAACAGTCATAACTTTTAAAAAAATATTTCTACAGACTTTGAAAGATGAGTATCATATCTTTCAAATAAAGCATATTTTTTGAAAAGCGGTTAATAAATGGCTAAGTTAAGGTAGTTTAAGTGTAATACGAACCAAATTTGTCAACAAAATTTTATTTTTAAAATTTTTTGTTTTGTGTTTTAATTTTTTTGTTTCTTATTTAGAAATAAGGCGGGCCACGCTAATATATTTCATCTTAACGCGAGAACGGCTTAACCGAATTGGATAAACCTTTAAGTCATCCATATAAAATTTTTTTATATTTCCAACTATTTCGGAGGTATTAAACATTTTCGTTTTCAAAAACTCATGAAAAAGTTTTAGGAATAAAATAAGCCATAGATCATTAAAATCGATCGACAAATATCGATTCTATTCATAATTATGTGAGGGAACTGAATTGACAAAAATGTCGACTTTTATACAACACACATACAAATTAAAACTTTTATGTTATACGGAAATTGTGATTCTTTTTAATTGAGTTCCTTCACGTAATTTATATAAAATTTTTATAAATTATAATATATATAAAATTGACATTTGTTTCTTCACTTAATTTTATATAAAATTGACATTTGTCCATCAATTT
Organism: Panzeria rudis; assembly: GCA_956483635.1. Classification (NCBI taxonomy): domain Eukaryota; kingdom Metazoa; phylum Arthropoda; class Insecta; order Diptera; family Tachinidae; genus Panzeria; species Panzeria rudis. Next base: position 78,442,553 of record OY101448.1, read on the forward strand.
TAATGATTTAGCTTATTCCATTCTTAATACATATACTTATCTTTGTGCTAAGTGATAAAAATTTATAATTTTTGACCTGTTTATTTTCTTATGAGTTTTTCAAAACGAAAAAATTTTTTTTAATTTTGCATGAAAAAACTATTTTTTCCCCTTTTATTTCTTATTAACTCCAAAATAGTTGCAAATATAAAAAAAATTTTTATAGATAACTCAGAGGAAATTTTATTCTGCATCTTTTACTGCTTGATGAAATGTATTAGCGTGACCGTAATATTTCTTAATAAGAAACAAATATGTCAAAACACAACACATACCATAACTCATTTATTTTAGTGTTTATTTTCATAAAGGTAAATGTATATATAGGCAACTCAAAGCGAGCTTTTATATTGCTCTATCCCGTATTTAAATAGTACTTGATACTTGGAACAGCTCATGTCTCAGAACGGTTATAATTTTTTTCCCCGAAAATTAAATTGGGAAGTTTTCTACACTCTTATTTTTCGCAATATTTTTTGTTTATTTATTTTATACATATTATTTTAATTTATTTTGTTTTAAACATCAATATTTTAGAGAATATTATTGAATATGAAATAAAAATTTTTTCATTGGTAAAATTTTATGAATATTTTGTTTGAACATTTTAAGCCATTTACTAACCGATTTTGAAAAATGCCTTATATGAAAAATAAGAATCATATCTTTCAAATATAAAAAAGATCGTAGAACTTCGTTTTGAAACAAGGAAATTATGACTTTTTAAATTTCAAACTCAACGAAACCCGTTTTTCAGTACCTTTATCGTTATAAAATAACTTTACGAAGTGACCTAGAAAAACTAAAGGTATTTTATTCCTCTATGGGCATCAACAAAACAGAGTTGGTGCTCCAGGATAATTTTTTCTCCACTTTTGTATCGTAGTATAATCATTGCTGTTTTTATAAAAAGGTGTTTAAAAAATTTGTTTATGTTTTCAATTTAACATTTAAAAATTTGTACGTTAGGAATGTATTTATTTTTCAATCTCAAATATTTAAACGTGTAAAAATATTTTTGATAATTTATTTTAAAAATTTCAGTAATTGGTGTACTTTTTAGATTTGATGGACCAGGTCCCCGTTTGTCAAAACGACAAGTTATAAATCTACAAATAAAATACACACACAACAACACTTTTACAAATATGATTGTTTTTCGTGTGTATTTTACTTGTAGATTTGTTGCTTATAGTTTTGACAAACGGGCCCCAGAAGTATTTAGTTAGTTGAGCTTAAACTTAGAAATTAATTTTGTCGTAAAGTATTGAGTCTCTACTTAAAGTTACAAAACAAAACATGTTTGCGATTCTATTGCGAATTTTTGAGGTATTTAATATTTTGCATAAACTTAAACTTTATACTGGAAATAAAAAATCTCCACCCTTCACCGACAACATTTTTTAGGTCATTAAAAATTATATATATCAAAGAAACCACAAGCGCTTAGAAAACTTAGAAAGGAGTATAAAAAGAGAAATATTATAAATACATTAGTTTTGGTGCGAAAAATTTCTCAACAACAATGAAATGGCTCCTAATTTTTTTTAGGTTTTGTTCAATTTTTCAGAACTGGAGCTTAAATTGTAAACTATTTTGAGTGCCATGTATGTATGAGTCGCTGTAGATGAATTGGATGGGGTGAATTTACTTAAAAATGTGTTTGCAATCATATTTGCAATATATCTAAATTACACAAAATCAGAAATAGTTCTGCCCGCTTCTTTTAGTTTAGCCCCAATCAGAGGTTTTTACCCAACTTGTGCTGTTTTCATTAATACTTCATAAAGTTCTCAAGTAAAAGTTTTATTTATTATTTGTCCAAATATTAGGACAAACATTATTTTGTTTCATTATTCGAAGAAGAAAAAATTAATGAACTTTTATTCGAATAAATACACAACTCTATACACCACTAATAAAGGTCTTTAGAATTATTGTTGTGTTTTCTGATTATTTAGTTAAAACTTTAGTCAATCAATTTTAGTCTGCACAATGATGGCTTGTCAGCTCTTCATCAAATAGTGAGCTTTAAACATATTTATATAAAATTTGGTAAAAATGAAAAAGGAAATCCAATTTTTATGACAATGTATTATTAGAACACAAACAGACTGCATTGCCATTTCCGTGTATTGATTTATTACAAAATGATTATTCATCTACTTATTTATACCAAAACTGCTACCTTTCAAAAGGGTTTAAGTGGCGCATTCAATTGACTTAACATTTTCATATAAATCTTACAGAGATTTAGATGGAATAAATTTGAAAAAAAAACCAATTTTCCACATAGTGTAACAAAAATTATTGTAAAGAATTGGTTTTCTATGATAATTTTCTTTTAAAAGTATTAAAATCGTTTATATTTCATGAAAGCAATAGAAAAAATTTTTTTTTTATTTTGCGCTTACGTTCTCATACAAGCACACACAATCATACATAGAGTGTTTATAAACTTCTGAAATACTCAAAATTAAAGCTATTCAAGATTGATGACTACTGCAATACTATTTTATATTCGTATTCGCTACAAACTTAATGGATAAGATACAAAATTCGCATGAAGATGAAATGAATGGTAGATGTTGTAGACGAACAAAACCGCAAATTGTGGAAAAAAGCAATTTAGTGAAGTGCGCACACACGCCACACATACAAGTTACGAACTTTGTTTGTTTTTAAATATTTATTTGGCAGTTAAGGTTTGTCTGCCCGTTGGTTCCCTAGGGGGAAAAGACAGGTCACGTGAGTGGTTGCCAAGGACTAGCAGCCGGTTCGAGTTCTGTGACTTTATATGAAAAGGACTGGTAACTTTTACATGGCGTTGTCATTGGAGGGAGTCAATTGACGTAATTAAGATACTAAGTGATAGGTTCTACACAAAATTTAAGCTATTTGTGCCGTGATGGTTACTTTAATACTAGTTAAATTACTGTACTTTAAACAAATATTTTTAGTTTGGAAAGAGTCTGCTTGCACAATGAGAGGGTCTCTTGCCAACAATGATGTTCTAGTTTTGCGATATGTTTTTTCACCGCTCGCGACTCAGGAGTATTGTGTACCATTACTATATTCACCAGTCATGGGATAAGTACGTTCAAGACAACTGGTAAAACATTTCCCGCTGGGTTATATGTTTGCACATTTTTACCCAAATGCTATATATTTTTTATTATCGCCTTCCGTAACCACATTAAAAGAATTTTGCTTTCAAACAATTTCATTGGATTTTTTGATACATCCAATGACAATTTCACAAATGTAATTAAAATTTCATTAATTTTGTGAAAGAATATCAATGGTTGAAATAATGTTAATTTCACAAATCCAATAAAAATTTCATCAATATTTTGAAAGAATTTCGTTGGTTGAATTTTAATAAAACTTTTCATAAAAATCCAATCAATAAAATTCCTTTACAATATTAATGAAATTGTCATTGGATTCATGAAAACCTCTAATAAAATTCTTTCAACCAATGAAATTCTTTCATTAATATGATTATTTCGAACGTATTTGCTTTGTGAATCCAAATTGATTATTAGGCTAAGGTTCGTAACGTTATATTCAGAAAGAATTGGGCACGAATATTATTCCAAGGAACAAGGGAAAAATTAACATCAACTTAACGTACACAACAGAACAGAGTAGCGCCACTTTCGGAAGCCGCTACACTTCCATCGTCAGTGCACATGTGTATTTGCTATCACCACTTGTCAGGTGGATCTGTTGAGTGTGATTTTAATTCTTATATATACAACTTTTTCGAGAAAATTGAATACGAGAATTAAACCATCGGTTTATTTTTCTTCATTCTTTCTCAATATTTATGAAATTTTCATTGGATTTGTGAAATTTTATGGCCAGGGAAAAATTTTATGGCCACTGCAGCGTAGCAATAATAATTTGCTTTCGAATTGTATTTCTAACGGTACATTTTCATTTTGTTTTGATTTCAGTTTTCTTACAACGAATATGTTACGTGTAAAGTAGCAAAAATAATTTATTTTCTATAATTTGCCTTTCTAGATTGGTCATACGTCACACAGTTCGCCGGTAAATTAATATTTTTTTTCTTTTATGCGCTGTTTGTTTCATATTAATTAACATTTTAATGCAAAACATGATGTAATTAAACGGTGTTTTTCTTTAACGGATTTTCTTTTAAGGGAACAAAAGTACTTTGAAATTGTCCCAAACTTATAAATAAAACTATATATTTTCAATTAACCGACTTTTTCAATTAAATAGCGCGCTATCCGAATTCGCCTGTATATGGTTATTATTATACAATAGCGGCCAAATTTGTTATTTTGTTTTTAATTCATTATTTTTCAAAACATTACATAAACAATTGTGACAGATACAGAAAAGGAAAACTTAAAATTGCGAAAAATAAAATATTCGTGATACGTTGACTACACGTAACACAGTGAACACATGATTTAGGTTTGACATCACTTTTAATTGATATATGGATAAATAACTTCATTTAAAAAAAAACTGTTAAATTTTAAAGCAATTTTATAAAAAATTAAATTTGAATTGTAAAACTGGAACTGTTTTCAAAAATATTAAATTAAAAAATGGAAGACTACTGGGAAAGGAAGAAAGGATATAAGTAATGTCCAGGCAGGACTATATTGCAATTAAAGGAAATTTAAGACGGAAGTAAAATAAAACGCAATATATCACGATATTTCTTTACACTCCACTTAGAAACCAGATGAATTGAAGCAGCCTCTAAAAACGTCATCGGTATGTAAACTTCACTAAACAAAGATAATTTTAACCCATTACCGGACAAGAGTGCCATATGGCACTCAAATTATTGTAACATTTAAAGTTCAATAACAATTAAATGGGAAGTAATATTTTTATAATCCTTGTGTTCCTTTATTCTTGTATTTGTTGACTACCAAATGTTGCCTCAAAAAAATTCAGTAAGCTAAAACGTTTTCAAATAGTAGAAATTTTCATAAGAGGCTGTCCGTTTCTTGTTCTAAAATTTGCCATTATTATGACCCATCAAAGAAGAGATCTAAATATATTTTTTCTACGTGAGAGAACCACCAAATATTATATATTTTTATTTAGTTTACAAAACAAACTTATAAATAAAACAAAAGCGATATAATGTTTTCACATGTATTTAGTTCTAAAATTGTCTTAAAAATTCCAAGTACTATATATCACTCTTGGCTAGTTCTCAGCAGAACCTAGTGTTCATGTTTTTAGGATCAACATGCAATACATAGAAGATTATTTCATAGAATTAGGAACAAAAACTTGAAATGAAATTATATTAGAGCCACTTTTGGCGAATTATGCATCGGGCGAAGATGTTGGAGAAATGTCGGCAATATTCTCGACATTCCTCCTAAATAAATTGCAGAAAAATGATGTAAACACTGAAGGCGAAGATCTGTACGACAAACGAAATAACATCAGTAATTGTAATAACGTAAATTTTTATTGGGGTTATGAACTGGATTTACCAGAAATTAGTATTATTCTCGGGAAGCAAAATTGAGAGTTAATATACAAATATATGTATATATATTATTTTACTTCCAGGTGTAGTAGCATCGTACGTTATGCACATACATTGTAACTGTTGATGTTATCGGACTACCGCATTTCTGATCGAAAAAAAAGCTCGTTGTGATCAATATTCATTTTTTAAACAAATGTAGCTAATAATGATTGGCTGTTGTATCGTTAGTCTGGAAAAAGACTCTCCCAATTAAATTTTCTCTCAGCTTTATCTCGAAAACTAAGAAAACTTTCGGTGATAACGCTTATAAAGACCACTATATTTCGATTAGTTATTATAGAAAAAGTTAATATATTCTGTTGTGGTATTGTTAATAATGAGCAGTCATGTAACCGACGTAGTTTGTCGTTACAAGTCGAACCCGAGTCGAATGTACATATCTATGATTTAAGCATAAAATTATTTGCGACGTATCAAATAGCGAGAATATATCTTATTGTTTTCGAATATTATGTTTTATATTTTTTTAATCATAATTCAGTATCATCATATCTTTATGTTATTTTTATCAAACTTGAATAGAAACTCAATTAAACTTTGAAATCAATAAATAAATATGTAAAATCCTTTATAGTTAATTGCTTTAAAATTATATATATATATATATATATATATATATATATATATATATATATATATATATATATATATATATATATATATATATATATATATATATATATATATATATATATATATATATATATATATATATATATATATATATATATATATATATATATATATATATATATATATATATATATATATATATATATATATATATATATATATATATATATTAGCGGACAAGAGTGCCATATGGCACTCGCTCCTAGAGAGGTCCTGGTGAATCTCACAGGTTATGCGATGCAAAATTTGGATTTAGGACATAAATATTACTTATTATAACTAGAAAGTTTGGTAAAAATCGGTCCACGCAGAGCCTGTGTCCACTAATGGGTTAATATCCGGTTGACATCACATTTGTGTTATTCCATGTCAGTATTTGATGTACCTAAGTGTGAAATTATGAGTCATATATGAGTCAATAACACAGACCCGCGAAATAATATTTTTTGTAAGGTTTTTTCTCAAACTGTAATTATTTATTGTTATTGGCGTAAAAGTAACCGGAAGCGATATCGATATGATTCAATGCATGTCACATTTACTATATAACGGCACATTTGTGTTTTTCGATATATAATTCTCTTTCAAACGCCATTCACGGTCAAAGTCTGCTTCGATAAAAGCAAGTAATTAAAAATCTATAGTTTTTTTAATTTTGTTCATTCGATTACGAAAATTTTAAGCCATAATGGACTGAAATCGGATAAAAGCTAAAATTGCTATAAGGAAAAAATTAAAACACTAGCATTTAAATTTACTAACAAATCCTTTATGTAATTTTTTTTGTTAGTACGATTATTTTGTACATAGTTACTTGTGAATCCAAATTATTAGGCTAACTTCGCAGCGTTTAATTTATAAAGTTTTGGGCATGATTAATATTCCAAGGAACAAGGGAAAAATTAACATCAACTTAATGCTTCAGCACTGACGATGGAAGTGTAGCGGTTTCCGGAAGTGGCACTACCCTATTCTGCTGTGTACGTTAAAAAATAAGTTGATGTTAAGTTTTCCTTCCTTCTTTGAAAGAATCATGCCCAATTCTTTCTGAATTAAACTTTACGAACCTTAGCCTAATAATATGGATTCATAATATATTTTTTTTTATTTTTCTTTATTAAGTGCATTTCTCAGTAAATTTAAGTAGTAGTGTTTTCGTTTTTTCATTATATCATTTTGAGTTTTCATCCTATTTCGGTCCGTTATGGCTTGAAATGTTCGTAGTCAAATAAACTATGCAATAAAATTATAATACTAAGGATTAATTACTATTTGTGGAACAAAACTGCTTCCGAAAGTACAAAAATTAGTGAAAAACGTTAAAAATTTCATAAAATCTTAGCTTATATCCAGTATAACTCAGCCATTTGTTATTCAATTGAAGCCAACTTGCCAACATTTGACGCGTATATTAGTAGCCTTCATATAAACCGTTTTTGTCGAAGCAGCCTTTGACTCGAAATGGCACTTGAAAGAGAAGTAGTATACATCGTAAAACACATATGTAGTAAATTTGAGGTGGCATGTCATAATGTCCAGTGACATAATGTCCATGGATATTATATCACTCCAAAAAATGTCATAACGTCCATTGACATTATGACTTTTACAAAAGTGTCATAATGTCCATGAGTGGAGTGTTGTAAGGTCAATGGACATTATGAAACTTTTTAGAGAGTAAAGATCTTTACATAGCCGGCCTTCGGCCGGGCTGAAGAGTTCACATTCTTGGCACATCGAATAGCTGAACTCAAATTTTCTGCTTAGCCAGGAGAGAGTCCTTAAGCCCTGCCAAAGGCCACCAATGTAAAAATCTTTACTCAACGAAGCCGCTTTTCGATAAACTGAGGAGGAAAAAACCCTTAAGCCCGGCCGTATGCCGACTGTGCAAAAATATTTACTCAGCGAAGCCGCTTTTCGATATACCGAGAGGAAGAAACTCTTAAGCCCGGCCGTAGGTCGGCTATGAAAAGGCTTATTAGTAGTAAAAGTAAATTTTTTAATTAATTTTCAATTATTTCTTGAAGTCGAGACACTTTGAGCATTGTTGATGCTGTTATGCTTATAATATAAAAATATATAAGCATATAAATATGGATATTTGAACTTGTTTTCATTTTTAAAGGTATGGACATTATGACACATTTATTAGTGTCATAATTACAATGATAATAATAATGTCATAAAGTCCATGGACATTATGACACTTACAAAAGTGTCATAATGTCCATGGACGTTATGACACTTTAAACGAAGTCTATGTTTGCAATATATAGACCAACATCTATAAGTTTTATATGTAGTTATGTAAACAACTTTTCCATTGCAGACCTGTGTAATGAGTAAATTTGTAAGCAAAGTGTGACATTTCATGATATAATGCTGACGTCAGAATGGTATTAATGTGTTCACTGTGAACTTATTGTTACAAATTTTCAGTTAAAATAAAATATAAGTAAATTATTTCGTGTTCTATTATTTTGAGGATAAAAATGTGTTTTTTAGAAATTTAAATAACAAATTTGGAACGATTTTCCGTCATCCCACGTCAAACTTGGTTGTAAAAAGGCCGGTTTCGGCTATGTACCATCTTCAGTGTTCTATTGATTAGGATTTAGTATTCAATAGAACACTGAAGATAGCACATAGCCGAAACCGGTCTGTTTGCAACCAAATTTGACAGGGGATGACGGAGAGTTGTTCCAAAAACCCACGTCAGAAGAAAAACACAAGAACCATTTGTATAACGTTTTCTGCGTTTCCTGAAATATAATAAAAAAATTAGTTACGTGTTGTCAAAATGAGATTTAAGAGTTATATTTTTGGTTTCAATATTTTCATTTCTAAGAAAACAATTAAGAAACATAGGAGAAATAGCAAAATTATTAACATTTTAACAATAACCACTTTAGCACCTGCTATTGCCGTCCTAGATCGATTTAAAATCGCGTTTCACAAAATCAACACTACCAAAAAAGAATCCGAAATTGAAATAAAAAACTATGAATATAAAACAACAAAACTGTCGAATAAGAAATGGTGACAAATTTGTTCATTATTTTTCTACACTTTTTTTTGTTAGAATATTTTTTCTTGAAGCTGCAAAAAAAATCAATTCAAATTTATAAAAGGTTGAAGCAGCATTTAACACAACGATTAAGTAGTTTTTATAGAAGAATATTGATGACTTTTTTAATAAGTTCCTTTGTTTTGTTAAACGCTTTTGTGTAGATGACAGAAAATTGGAAAACTAGTTTTTTTCATAGTACTTTTATTATGAAATTGTACATGAAACATGAAATATACATTTTTTCTATTCTTACATTTTGAAGAACTCTCACGGATATAGCGTGCTGTACATGATATTAGAACAATACGTTTTTTAAGTTTTCTGTTACTTTTGTCTTTTTTAGAGAGAGAGAGAGAGAGAGAGAGAGAGGGAGAGAGACAGAGATCTACGGTTCGAGAAACCCTGGAAAATAATCCCAGGAAAGCGACAAATTAAGAATATACGTTATTTCATAAATACAAACCACCAATTATTGTATAGTTGATCGTATAAATGTTGATAATTTGCTGAAAAGCATTTGCGTGTAAGTTTCTATAGAAATGTGTTAATGTGAATATTACCAACAACATTTATAAGTACGTTTAGCAGCCTTTCAAACAAAATCAGCCCTTTTCTCAAAATGGCGCTCTAAAAACAAGTGTAGATCGGCACAAGGGCCGAAATGAAAAGAAAATATTTTTCCCATGTTCAACACATTCTAATTGCTTTAAAAAATGCAACACAAGATGTAAAAGTTCTAAGAATAATTAATTAAAAAGCAGTGTAAATGTATTTAATAAATTTAAATCAAAATTTGGACCATCGTTTGCTTTATAACTCCGAATCTAGAAGCGGCACCACCATGAAACTCTCCAAGTGTATAGTAAAGAGTTTTATAAATAACATATATTTTCCAGATTTTTTAAAAAAAAATATTTTTTTGAGATAAAGGCCTTTGAACTCAAGACCTCCACAATTGACCTTTGAACTTCTCGCGGAAAAAATCTAATTTTAAACCATATCAAAAGCAAACCAGCAAAATTATGTAATATAGAACTTTTTGATTTTTTAGTTTAGAAGTTATACTGAATTTGAGAACACACTACTCATGTTTTGATGATTTGTTACATTTTCATGATGTCATATTTCGTAAACGAAATAATCTTAGAGTCTAAAAATTTTTTTCTTCAGTACTCTTTGGACATACACTATCTGTGGTGAGTTTCATTGAAATTGGAAAGGGTCGATCCGAATTTCTTTCGATTTGACACGGATTTACGCAAATATGTTATAAACAAAACACGCTATATTTCAATAAAATCTCTCCACAAATTATGATTTTATTAAAAATTAAGTGAGGGAATTCAATTTGTAAAAGTCGCGTTTATCATACAATAGTAAGATTTTAATTTGTATGTGTATGTGTGTTGTATGGACATTTTTTATTATTATATTTTTATATTTTTTATTTTATAAATTTAGAAGCCTTTATAGCCAATATGAATATGGGTTATTTTCCTTGGAACATATTTACCTATATGTTATTCGTAAAAACGGAAGTTTTTTGTTTTTTATTGTTTTTATATTTTGTGAATGTTTTAAAATCAAAAATTTTTATAAGAACTTTTTTCCACAAGTTCCACCATATCTCTTAAACTAACAAGTAGATGAAACAAAAATAATATTGGTACGGCTTAAAGAAAAAACTCTTTCCGAATTTCGGTTTTCATTTCGAAAACTAAAACCAAAACCGATAGCAGATCTTTATTCAGCACCCCAAATTACACAAGAATCATCTTTCAGTTTCTATATTCCAAAACGTTATAAACTTGTGTTATTATTTACTTTGTATATCAAGTACCATGCTTACTTTACCAATCTTTTTATTTTCTGTAGGACTAAGCACTCTAGTACTCGTAGCAGGTTTGCTCCCATAAAATTTCAAGATTATAAGTATTCCAATTCTCAAGATATTTAATAATAATTTACTTTTATGTCAAATGATACAATTTTATAATTTAGAAACTCGACTAAAGTTTTTAATATATTTAAAATTTTCCTTCCATTATAAAGCATTTAATAGGCATGTTATTTGGTTATATTTAAATTCTAAGAAAAATTCTAATTGTAGCATTTAATGATTTTTTGCTCATGACTTCAATTCATTAACATAAAATTTTCACTTTCCTTGTAATTCATTAGAAACGATAATGAATACATAGAAAATTTTGCCATACATTTGGGACAAACAAATATAAACATATGACATGCCTTGGGGCATTGTTTAAGCATACCTATCTTGTTTTTAATTTTCTGCAAAAAAAAAATTAATGTTGACTCTAAAGAATAATTTTATTAACAAAAATCGGTAAGAAATAAGAGAAAATAACAATAGATAACATAACAAAAGACAACGTTTTATACTAAAATAAAGAACAAGTGTTATGATTGCCTTTGGGAGTTCTAGGCACATAGGAGTACATAAATACATACATATATTCATACATACATACAAACATACATTTATATTTAGATTAGAGTAGCTCCATATTGTAAGAAGCATTATAAAATTATTCAAATTGTTGGTCTCGACCGGTGGTGCCAGAAATTTTAGGGGAAAAATCTTCATTCTTCGAAAAAAATCTTCAATTTAGAAAAAAAAATCTTCAAAAAAATTTTTTTCGTGTAATATAAAAATAATTCATGATTGCTAATAAATAATAATAAAGTTGCTATATATATACCTATATAAATATGTATGTATAAAAATATATAAAAATTAATATGTAAACATCGAAACCCAAAATTCAATTCAGACAGCTTACTTATATTAAAATTATAATATATTATATGAAATTTATTTGCTGGTGCTTAAGCATTGTCTATATGCATTTCATTGGTGGTTTACCAAATCGTCAGTAGATTTCAAGCAGGTGCAGTGCAATAAAGCCATCTGCAATAAGGCCATATGGGCTTATTTCTCAATCAATTGAGAAATAACGACATATGGCGTTATTTCTTAATGCTTCAAATGCTATTGAGCTGTAGGAATTGAGAATTAAGAAATAATTAAATGATTTTCAAAAATAAGCACAGTAGGCTTTGAAACTTATGCAAAATTCTCAAATGGGTTTTGAAAGTCTGTATATAAGATAAGGGGCTTGTAACTGTTCAAAAGTGTGTTTGAAGTCTACTGACTATTTGGTAAAGCACCAATGAAATGGATATAGACAATGCTTAAACACCAGCAAATAAATTTCATTTAAAATAATATTATGACAATATGTCAAGCATTAAATGTCTTATAATACATTAGTTATATATGTAAGTTGGCATGTACATTTATAAGATCAAATATATGTACAGTGCGCCCTCGGTTACTGCAACCCTCAATGAGCACAATCTCGATTATTGCTAAAACTCAGATCTTTACATTACAGACTCAGTAAATGCAACTTGGTAGCAATTTGTGACTCATTAAACGCAACTTTTAAATTTTGTCGTCGGTTGTTTGGTTTTTTCTTTTTATTGACTTCATAGAAGCTTCTTCAAAATTGTCGTGAAACTGCAGCGCAAAATAAATTTCTAGTACCACAAGTATACAAATTCTGACTTCGTTCTATACCATTTTACAAAACTATGAGCCGATTCAACTGAATGTTATATTGTTTATTTTGTAAAATCATAAAAAATCATAAAATCTTCATTTTGGGAAAAAGATCTTCAAATCTTATTTTGACTAAAAAATCTTCAAAATTAAGGTAAAATCTTCATTCTGGCATCGGTAGTCTCCCCGCCTACAAATGTGCAAATAGTCTAAAAGCTAATGTATACAAATTTGTGGGGTGACTCAAAACATCTTAAAATTAAATTAAAGCATATATTAAATTTATTATTTGAGATATTCTCCAAATTTTATTTAAAATAAATATTTATTTGTTGAGGGTTAAGCAATGAAATACATATAAGCATTGCTTAACTCTCAACATATAAATGTTTATTTTAAAATTAAATTTATAACAGTGGGACCATTTTGAACTTTCAAATTGACGCTTATCTATGACCGCTGAATATTATTTTAATGTCAATTCCTAAACTATGATAATAATTTCATATATCTAGCTTGGCAGGAAGTGGTCTTAAAATATTTTAATAATAGATGTCAATTTGATTACACCAAAGCAAGTTAATAAAAAACTATTAAAAACGGTGTTGGATTTTTTCACTAGACATTTTGAAAATGTATTATGGACTATAATTTGTCCAAGCTATCAATAAAGGTAAGCAAATTAATTAAAGATAAGATGTCATTATACGTAGTCATCTTAAATATTTCAAAATTTGTTCAATCAATTCACAAGTATTTTACTTTGGAAATTTTTTAGATACTGCCCTAATATACATATGTTGTACATACATTTATTTTTTATTTCTAGCGGCATCACATATGTACATACAGTAGAGGCCATACAATTAAAACGTCAGTATGATCTTTCTATTTTTCTCATTCAAAAAGTATATTTTGTAAATTAATGTTTTTTTTCATGTTGATGGGGTCCCATATTCTAATAAAATATGAAACAATTTCATGTCATATCAATTTGTCAACTTTCTTGTTACATATTTTTAAATAAAATTGTCATCGTATTCTGTTGTTTTTGTGACAATAAAAAGCTTTAAATATTGAAAAAATAGAAGCCCGACTCTTGACAAGTTGGTTGCCAGAAACTTAAGTCTTTTGTCAAAAAAAAAACCTAAGTCTAACTGCCTGTCCGACAATGTCGATTTCGTTCTCACATTTTTCTGTTTTCAATATAAATATGAGAACGAACTCGATTTGTCGACATCGTGGAACAGGCAATAAGATTGTGTTTGTATTAGTATTAGTTTAAGTAAAAAATTACCTTCAACAAAACGACACTTAAGCCCGTATTAAGTAAAGTTGTCATGGTGTTCTGTTCAGCAATGTCAACTCGGTGCTTTTCACACCGTTTTTAGTGCTTTTTCAACTTTTCGATGCGAAAAATTTTGGAGTTACTGCTTGGTGCTCTTTTAATCTAATTTTTAGTATTCTAATTTTGTGACAGTGTTAGTGCCACCCAAAATTCCCAAATTAATTTGTATACCTAAAATTTTTTTTCAAGCGTAAAATCCTTTGTTACTGCAAGTATTCCTGAACATGTTGTTTTGTAGTTTTGCAGAAAAATGAAAAAATTTGTGTAGGGACTCCGAGCTACACTTTCAAATGTAAATTGTCGTTAAGGTTTTTAGTCAATATACTATGTGTTACACCAATGTAAATAATAATGCAACAATGTAACATAATACTTTTTAACTGCATTTTTTAAGTATGTATTAGTGCTATAATTCAGATGTAATTTGTAAGATTTTTCATTTATGTATATTATACATATCAAGCAATAAAATGGAGTATTATTAGTTGTAAAGTTTGGAATATCGGAAATTTGTTTGAGCAATGTTCGTCATCTTCAAGATTGAATAACTTTAGAGCACATCATCGGATAGTAATAAATTTGGTGTCATTAGAAAAGTTTCAGTCTTCCCTTAATAAATCTTTCTTAAAAAGGATATAGCTTCGCGCTCCAAGATCCCCTAAATTACCAAAATATCTCGCAAAATGTATTTTTAATTTTATTTATTTTTCACAAGATTAACTACAACTGACAGTTTTTTATTGTACAAAGTCTTCAAGTTGGGAAGAAAGTAGATTATTATTTCTATGAAAAACGTGTAAGCAGTAATTATGATGATCATATACATGTAATAAATTATATATAATATATTAGATATGATATATTAAGAACAAAAAATAGAAAACTAGATAAAAGTTTACAAATTTTTTTGCTTTTAGTGGATTTAATTTTTCTAAATCGGCTTTCTTTTAAATCGGCTTGATTTACAGACCAGGCAGGTATATAACCAGCATTATCATATCATAATGGTTTTGCGATATGACCAAATGGAAATAGCCATACAGTGTCGTCATATGAGGGTAATTGGATTTTGCTGACAGTACCTTTGGCCAATTACCCATAAAACTTATATGTACTACCCAATCTCTGGCGACAGAGCAACGGGCGTGCATATATTTATAAAAGGAAGTAGGCTTGCCTACTCGAGTCAGTAAGGAGGTGAACAGGCACCTATGGTTCACCCCAAGACCAAAGTCGATAGAAAGTTAACCTCTAGGGGTTTTCTTTTGAGGCTTTACCAGTAGCTTGAACTGGTACCACGGGAACCAGTTGCCCCACAGATGACCTGCCTTCCGAGGGTAAAGAGATAAGATACTCGCCGTATGAGCGAGATCATCTGGGATGATGTCGCTGGAAGGACATTGTCTCACCCTCCCAGGAAGGATGATTCTGTGTCTGGTTATTGGAGAGGTCTCCTTCGGGAGTCCACGTGGTGGCTGTGGTTGCTACCAAAATCGCTGGGAGAGGTGTTGGTTAAAAGACTGATGCTTGCCTAGTGCTAGTGGCTAGCGTGGACTTCGGTCCACCAACAGAAAGCCTCTTTGTGCTGTTGCTAAACCAACAGACGTTACACTCGGTGGTGCTTTGTGGCGGGTGGAAGGGGAATATTTTGCTGGGGGCGTCTACACTTGGTGTAGATACCTGCCAGCTTCTGTTTCCTCGGAAGCCTTGCTCGCATCGCGTTAAACTACTGATGTAATAGAGTTTAGATAGCTCGAACACTCTAACAAGGTGTTTATGCATGGTGGGGTCTCCCATGCATGAGAAGTTGCTACCTGTGTGAGCCTTGCAAGCTACACATGGTGTGCCTTCGGAGTAGCTCGGGGGGTGGTGGTGAACACTCAACTTCACTCGGTGTTTTGAGAACACCGTCGGATAAGGCCGTAATGGCAGGTACCGACGTTAATCAAAACCCACATTTGTGTCGTCATATTTATTGTAAGTTTTTTACAATACTGGGATATCCATACACTCATCTAAATAGCCACACTAATATTTATTCGCGTAAAATAATTTTTTTTTCGATAAGTATTTTTGGCAAAAAAAAATTTTTTTACTTGGAAATTAATTAAAATAACTCTTGCTGTTTTGCATATTAATTAAAATTTGCAATGTTAGAGAATTATCCCGAAAGAGTAGGAATGTTAAAATTTGCTACTTCGCAATCACGTTTTTCTTATTAATTCAAGTGATATAATTCACATACAATATTATTTGTTATGTACTTTTTATAAGGTGGCAAATTTGGTATATTCACGACAATACTTCTCAGAATATTAAAAATATAAAAATTGTCATTCACCCCAGTCTTGTTATAATTTTTTCATTGCCACAGATCTTAGAATACGGCTATTAGTTGTAATAAAAAATATTCTAACCCTACGTCAACATTAGACATGAAATGACTAACATTAACACCTAACATCATGTTAATGTTAAGTGTAGACCGCTCATGTTAATGATTTCTTCATATTTTAACAATGCATTTGTTCTAACAACGCTTTCACAACATCATGTCTCAACAGCATTTCATGTCTAATGTTGACGGCATGTTATGAACTTATATTTTTTATACATGTATTTGTAGAAGGTGTTCGAACTAGCTTTGGTGGACACTTAAATTATAATATTATTTTAGCAATAAATTGTAATTTTTATATAAATTGTCATAACATCGCTAATATAAGTGTTAACATTTCATAGCTATCTACACAGAAAAAAACTAAATTTCATTTTCTCTAAAGGAATTCAGTGAAATAGTAAATATTTTGTCTAGTAATGGACCTACAAAAAAATTTTTAAATATAGACAAAAATATCTCAACAATTTCATTAAAAAAAGTGTTTTTTTTTGTGAAAAAATATTTTAAATCTATGAAACAATTTGTCTAAAAATGTTTACAAACTGTAAACAAAAGAATTAACTAAATCAAACAAAAAGATTTACTGGATTTTTTAAAAATATCTTACAATATTTATGTCCGAATTTATAAAACATTTAGTCTAAAAATACTAACAAATATTAAACAAAATTGCTTACCTACTTAATCAAGCAAAAATATTTACTGGATTTTTTGTAATATATCAAACAAAATTTTTGTCTGGGTCATCATTACCATTCATTAAGCATTTATGAAATTTTACTTTATTATATGGGTTCAAGTCCGAATTTTTATCTAAAGAGTCTAAAAAAATGAATGAGATTTAATGCAACAACATTAACGAATTGATTCACACAAAAATCTTCAGTAAACAAACTTAATACAATCGCTTTTCTTTTGTTCTCATTGCTGTTGTTGTTATTTGTGTATTTGTTGTCATCGGGATTGTTTATTTACGACACAGTTTTTCTTGTTGTTTTTGGTGTTTGCGTCCTCAATAAAAGTCAATCAAACAATTCATTGATTATGTAAAGAACATTTACTGAAAATTAAATTAATTTTTAGACAAACTCTTGGTTGACAATTTTTGGTGATAATTTTTAATGCGTATATATCGTAAAATATACATGATCTGGCAGTATTGAATTTAGTACTTGCACAATCAGTAAATATAACATTTCTAATCGGTTTTAATAGATACTGATATGCCTTCTAAATCTCATACGAATAACTTGATTTGTAGTTACCTTAAGTACTATTTTATTACATACTTACCGCTATATATATTATATTAGATTTGCTTAAACCTACACGTAACCGAATATACTTACGTATTTTAAACCCTAATACCAATTGGAAGCCTATTAAACCCAAGAAAAAAGGAACTAAATCTAAAACAAATAAAACTGAAGTGGAATTAATAATAGAAAAAATACCTAAATATATACATAATTTAATTACGGTGGCCCTACAAAAAGGTGAGTGTTAAAACACAAAAGTCAGCTCACAAATATAAAAGAGTTATAACCCTATTCTTTAATATACTACCTCAAAGGCCCCATGAGTTATTATAATTAAAATCTTATTATAGATTGGCCCCCTCGTATATAATTGGATTCCCCTCTGCCATCTATAAAAGATTTTTATAAATGCAATCGTCCCAATAGTATTCAGAAGGTTATACAATTATTGTTGCATTAATTAATGAAAATGTGAGTTTATAATGCTGCTTGGTACAACATTTGATCTTAAAAAATATACATATGCTTAAAATTTTTGCAAGTTTTCTCTTTGGTACCAAAAATGTTTGTCCCTAATAGAAACAAAATAGCATAACTGTTGAGTGAAAATATAACTAAACACTTCAATTACACCCCGTCTAGATTAGCAATAACGATTTTATAAATATGGAAAAAAACATCGGTTGAATAATGTAGCAATATTGCTTATTGCTTTAAGAGGGAATACAGAATTATGTTAACTCACAATTTAAAACAAGACAAGCGGAATGTTTCCTGTGTATTTACAAGAAAGCAATATATTTTTGTATATATAAAGTTCTAATTTTTATTCCACACAATTATTTTAAAATGTAATTTATTGGGCTCCATGAAAAGTCGCCCAAAACCAAATCGCCCAAAAATAAAAATGAAAAATCGTCCAAAATTTTTCCATACAAATTTTGGGTGATTTTGCATTTTTTTTGTGATTTTTCATTTTTGAATTTTGTGCGATTTTCACATTAAAAATGTTTCCATGAAAAATCGCCCTAAAAAAATTTTAAAAATTAGAGAGAATATTTTGCCAGTAAATGAAGGCGAAAAACAACTAATAAAGTAATATTTAAAAGATTTATGCTTACTTCAGATCCATTCATTACCAGCATTAGTGAAACTAATAACAAAAAAAATAAAAAATAAAAATAAATAAATACAGAAAACCGCAGATGACACTGGAAATATTAATTCTACCCGAAAAAGGGGACAATGATGATGATAGTGTTGACTATAATCATGATAAGGAAGATGATGAAGTTGATTGTGATCATAATGATCATATCTAAAACTATTAGCAAAATAATGCCTAAAATTTATTCAAAGGCGCGCTTAGCCCGAATTGCAAAATGGTATAATACTTGGTCGATTTATTTTTCAAACTGCGAAAAACAACATTTTGCCAACAAATATATGTATTATTTCTAAGGAAGTAGGTAAAGCTTTATAAGCAACAGAGAACATTTAAAGAAAAAGCTTTTCAAACTACAGGGAAATTTTTAAATGAAACTTATTTCATTGTAAAATTTCTTTGGGGGAGAGGGAATATCGCTTCCCATGGATCCACGTATAGTATAATATGCATGGGTTCACAATTTATTATGTTTACTGAGAAACTTTTGAGAAAAACATCGAACATTTAAGCTCTATTTTTGTAAGAATTTAGCAATCTTTCACTCTCATTTCATTTTCTTTTCACGACTACATGAATTGAGATGACTAAAAAAATTGTTTGCATGTGAACAAGGATTATGTTAAGAACTATAAAATTTTCTTTGTTTAAGTTTTGGCAATGCTTCTACCGCAGATATTTACGAAATAGGGAAAAATTCAGAAAAAAATCGCATGAAAAAAGAAAATTGTAAAATTCAAAGCCAAATATCTTTGAAAATACTATATTTTCTTTACATATTCCTAGATTTTACACAAAATTTAAATTTATCAAAGTCGGATAACATTTGTAAAACTTATGGCACCGACAAAATGTTTCATGCTTCATGCTTCAACGTGCCTTTCAACAAGTTAGTCTAAATTTCATTATTGTAAAAGCTTAGGTCCTCCTCCATGATTTTCTTATCCATCATTTTATAATCGAATCGCAAGTTTCAAAGATACCGATTTATTACCATTTTTCCCAATTGGAACCACTGTGCGGTGTTAAAGAGCAGCCGAACATTTTTAAAGAACAACTTGCAGAGTCACACTTTTAATAGCACAGATGAAAACAAATTTTCCTAAGCAAGTGAAGAATTGGAGTTGGTTATAGCTAGGGTATTCAATCGAATAATGTTTGCTCGCTTAATCGATTAATTAAAGTCAAATAATGTTCGATCAAACAAAAAATTTAAGTTTCGAGTAAAAATTTATTCGAGTAATTTCGGTCGATTAATCGAATAGCTCGATTAAAAAATTTTATGTAAATTTTCTTTTTTAAATGAGTTTTTGTAGATTTCTTAATAAAAAGTGGAAAAATTTTTTAATTTATATGAAATTTGCCATTCAATTCGAACATTATTTCATACTAATAGTCTGCATGATCAAAAAATTAAGTAAATAACTTCAAAAATGTATTTTCAATGTATTTCAAATGTCTTTTAAAAAAATTCGGATATATAAACATCGAACAAAAATTATTTGAAATAAACAAGATATTTCGAGAGCAACTAATTAACTAGGTGTTTCGTAAAATATCGAATGTAATGTTCGGAATTATAAAAGCCTTAACGTACGGTCGCACTTGGCAAATATTTGCAGAAAAAAACGTAACCCACAGACAAGTTAAAATTGTATTTTCTTTAATTACAATATTTTTTTTTATATGGGTTCGCATTTATTAAAAATAATATAAAAATAGTTTTTTGCAGCATAACTTATTTTGTGATATAAAAAACAAGTCAAATAAATCAAACAAACTCTGAGCAAATGTAGTGGTTACGTTTTTTTGGGTAAATATTTCCAAAGTGCAACCATATTTATATTTATAACAACAATAATGTTATGCCAATTCCGATTATTTTTATTCTGCCTTGAATACAGGATAGGTCGGAATGGTATTAAATATTTCCTGGCGCAAAATTTTCTCAAAGCGCGACATTTGAATAGTGAAAAAAACTATTTTAAAGGATCAGTTTATGATCCAATTTATGTAGAAATGTTGTGTTTTTGTTTGTTTCTATTATTAAAATATATAAAAACGCGAAAAAACTTGTTTTGTTTTATTTTTGTCCACAAAAATGTACAAAAAACCGATTAAATTCAAACATTTCCCGATTAACTCGAATAATTTTAAGCAGTAAAGCTTACTCGAATAACTCAAACGAAATAAAAGTTTTACTCGATTGCTCGAGTAATTTAAATACCTCAATTTCGATTAATTGATTAATCGAACAATTGAAAAGTCGATTAAAATGAGTACCCTAGTTATAGCGTAAAATTGCCAAAAACTCAACATGTAGATTTGTTGTAATAATTTAGACACTCAAACAATTGTAAGCTATTTATAAAATATAACAAATACAGAGTGCAACCTAAGAATATAACCATGTTGTCAATTCTTTATGCCATTAACTAATTACACATTCTTTTGAAAATATTAAAATAAACAAATAAATAAAATGCAGAAGTATTTACATTAATGGTTCAAATATATGGCCATCACTGTGTACACCTTTTCGTGTATCCTTTTCTGACTTGATAAAATAAAGTGTATATATATTGTTTACTGATATAAATTTTACAAATGAATGAGCATGGTCTAGTGCAGTTTTGTGCTTCTTGTGGAAATTTACATATATGCATTCAATGGGACTTAAAGATTTTTTAATAAAAGGAAGAACAATACACAGCTTCACTTTCCCTTTCATTGGAAGATAAATAGAAATTTAATAATAACACGCTGTTACAAAATAGCATGTATTTTTTACTCATGAAAAACGACTTAGTGAAGCTTGTAGGTCTAGTTAAGTAGACTATTGAATTTTAAAAATTGCAATACACCCTCAAAATCGGAAATTATCGGTAAAAAAAGGATTTTTTGGGATTTCAAGGACAAAAACAATTTCATTGCGTTGTTTCTGTACCGAGTGTCAATTTTTAAACGGAGGACTTAAGTTTTCCGTATATATTTAAAATATTTTATTTTGAGTTATATTTGATGGAAGTATCATCAAAAGAAAAATAAATTTTTTCATATTTGTTTTAATTTTGCGTATTTTTTTAACACTTTGCTTGAGATCCATTTTTTATTATTTTTTTAAATGTATCTTATGCGGACCTGTTCTGTAAAACGAATCCGATTAAATTTCTCGTTTTTCAAAAATTAATAAGGCTCCCGTTAATGCGTTTTAAATCGCATATAGAAAATTAATTTCAGATGCGATATTTTAAGCTCTAAAATATATGAAACTGGAAAAAAAAGTGTAAAAAAATTTTTCTATTAGTGGTATTAAATTTCTCTTAATAGAGCGTTTTTAAATCGGCTCGATTTACAAAACATGCAGGATAATGATTGCAATAAGCTATAAATTATTAAAATTGGTTGGGAATCAGTAAAGTAACATTTTTTACACAAAATTTCAATGTAAAATAGTACATGCAACACATCTCCACTGCATTGTGGAGCTGCTCACAAAATAAATGGAAATGCTAAGCTATTGGTGAAATTTATTTGAAAGTTGACATATCAATAGATGAGAGGCTATATCTGCACACTATCGTTACCAAAAATGTGCAGGATATGAACTAACAACCGTACAATGGGCAATAACTAAATACATCGCATGAAAAAACCTTAGACGACTTGTAACTTTTGCAAATTTCAACTAATTTTTAAACTTTTTATATATTTTTTCCCAGCTCAAATATATGAAGAAAAAACTTGCCCATTATACTCTGCTACCATTTATAATATAAGAGATATTTGAGTGCAACACTTTATTTTGCACATTAACCCAAATTTTTTCTCGTTTTCAGAATATAATTGTTTTAGTATATTGTCCTCTTTTACCAAAGCCAAAGTTTATAAAAGCACTTAAATCGGTTTTTCGGAAGCTACAAGACCTACTAACTGTAGAGTCGTTAGGACATAATCTGCAAATTTTCGCAAACTATATTGTGCAGGTATAACCCCTCATCTGTTGATATGAACAATTTCAAGTAACTCTAAACAGTGGTTTAGCAGTTATAACTTGTTTGCCAATTATTTTGTGAACAGCTCTAAAATGCAATACAGTATTTCTGAATAAATAAAACAAATAGGTGTGACGCTTTTAGTTTCAACAAAAAAATTTAGGAAAATTTTTTAGGTACTAAAAAACACGTAACCGCCATCTCTTTTATTTATTAGTGTATAGCTTTCGATTAGTGGCCACTTGTACCAATTAAATTTTGAGTTTAGTCGAACTGTATGGGTTTATATAGAAAGAAATTTAATTATTTGGCTTGAGTTCGGTTTTAGTTTAATTTTTCAATTAAATTATATTATTATTTAGTGATGAATGTGAAGCATATAGACAAAGAAAATTTTTCACTGCATGGAGGGTTGAACTGAGGTTTCGATAGCTCCCGTTAATATCTCCAGAACTCTTTCCCGCTTAGACCACTCGACCAAAGTCGGTGGTTTGCAGTCAAGAGTTGCATTTAATTTACTTTAATCAATTCATACTATCACTCTTAAAGTTGTATTTCATTTGATAGTTATTTATATTCATTTTTTCCTTTGGCTTGTGTTAAGCTTCTTTTTATTATATCTCTATTCTAGTATGAATTATTATTGATAACTACAAGTACTAGTGTGTGTGCGTGTAAATGTTTGCTTGTTCAGTTTATTTGAAAATATACATCCTTTTGCTAGGTGCCTTTAGAGTTTAACAATTAAGTTATGAGTTTAGTCTAACAGTATGGGCTTATATCCAAAGAAATTTAATTATTTTGGCTTGAGTTCGGTTTTAATTAAAATTTTCATTTAAATTATATTTTTATTTAGAGATAAATGTGAAGTATATAGACAAAGAAAATTTTTGACTGCACAAACGGTTGAACTGACGTTTCGATAGGTCTCACTAATCTCTTCAGAATTCTTTTCTGCTTAGAAATCTTTGTTTATATTCTCCATATTTATCTCTGAATAAATATATAATTTAATTGAAAAATTAAACTAAAACCGTACTCAAGCGAAATAATTAAGTTTTACCAATTTCATACTCTTGATAATTGCTCTAGATTTTTAAGTAGAAAAGATATTGACACGATTCATGCTTTGTTTTACAGAACAGTAATGGTCATCTAATATTGCTATGCAAAACTAAATTGGAAGAATTAAATGGCTGAAAAGTGGCCACTTAAAAGTTTCACAGTTTATTCTCATTTTATCGGTTTTCAATTGAGTCCTATGTGAACCCTGTTAAGCATAAAGTATTGATTTTTTTGGTAGTGAAGAGAAACCATTATGATACCATGACATCCTTCTTTGTGCGAAAATAATATCTTCTAAAATTTGAACTTCAGAAAAGCCATGTGGACACACAGATAAAAATATGATTTTTTCAGAAATTATAGGCCAGTACTTCGTTATTATGTCCACTTAGTGCCGTTTTGATATTTTCACTCTATTACGAAATATGATTTATTTAAAATTTAAATTTTTATGAAAAATAACGGGTACAAAAACCGATGTGGACATATACAGTGGTGTTCCATAAAATAGAGCCAACCTATTTTTCTACGTTTTACTGTCCTTATTTCTCTTGAAGAAACTATGTTATGCTAAAATCTAACTGTATACATATATGTTGTTGGTTTTCATTCTTTATAAAACAGCTATTTTCATTAACATTTTTGTGTCAATATTTTAAAAGCTTAAGTAATTCTTCTTTTAACTGCGATAAGAAGTGTTCTTTAAAATAGAGACATATAAAAAAAAAGTTATTTTAAGTTACAAATTGGGTTGGATTTTAATTTTTAACCATAAACAAGAACAAAGTCCAGAATGGATTGTTGGATGCTCTAAGAAAATGGTGGAAAATGCAATAAAATTTGTGTATAAAGAAGAAAAAAGAGGAAGAAAACCAAAAATCACAGAAGCTTTGAAGAGAAAAATATTACGTCGTGTAAAGAAGGATCCATTCGTGACATCTACCGCTCTAAAAAAAGAATATAATCTCGATGTAGCAATGCGGAATGGGAAATGCCGCTTTGTTGGGTCTTTCAGCAAGACAATGACCCGAAACACACATCGAAGCGGGCGAAAGATTGGTTTCAAAACAATGGAGTTAAGGTTTTAAGCTGGCCTGCTCAGTCACCAGACTTAAACCCCATTGAGAACTTGTGGCGAATAGTTAAAGTAGCTCTTAAGGGAAAACATGCAACTAATAAAGATCACCTGTGGGCATTAGTAAAAGAAGCGTGGAGTAATATTCCAATTGAGACATGCCAAAAACTTGTAGACTCTATGCCGAAACGTTGCGCAGCGGTTATCAAAAATAAAGGGTATTCCAGTAAGTGTTGAGGTAATTTAAGAATAATTGAAGTATATTAATATACTCATCTCTTCCAATTTTGTTGTTTTTTAGATAATTGAAGTGGATGGCTCTATTTTTTTCACACCTCAAATATTGAATTACGAATGTTTTTACGAATATATATTTTTTAAGTTTTTTTTTATGAAAAACAGAAATAATGTAATTTGTTTCGCCAGTTGTTCGGTCACACAAAATAAAAACTTTAAAATTTGTTTTGAAGCGTTATTATGTTTTTTCTTTCTCAAAATTTTTATTAAAAGGTGGCTCTATTTTACGGAACACCACTGTAGATAAATAACTGAAATTATTAATATATATAGCCGATACTTTTTCTGTTATGTGCACTTAGCGACAACCTGTTATATTCATTTGCTTATGAGATATTATTTATTTAAGTGAAAATAAAATAAACAAAATAAAAAATATGTATTTTTGAGCCCATATTATTTGCCTCAAATTTCACTTTCTAATTTTTGTGAGAGCCGCACTTCAAAAATAATATTTCGTGAACAAATGAAAATAACAGATCATTATTAAGTGGACATTATGGACAAAGTATAATCTATATATTCTAAAACTTTTAGTTTTTTTTATCAGTTTCCGCACGTTGGGTTTTAAGGTCGTTATTTTTCATAAAAATTGCACTTCTAAAAAAATCATATTTCGTAGTAGATTGGAAATATCAAAACGACACTAAGTCGACATAATAACGAAGCACTGGCCTATATTATCTGCAAATATCAGATTGTTATCTTGAACCCCACATAGATTTTTTGAAATTTTTTTTAAAATTTATCAATTTTCGCACCTTGTTTTGCAGAAGATATTATTTTACCACAATGTAACTTTTGTCATGGTATCATAAGTGTTCCTTCTTCACTGCCAAAAAAATCATTGCTTTATTTTCAACAGGGTTCAATTGAACATCGATAAAATGAAAAAAAAAAACTGTGTAATTTTCAAGTGGCCACTTTTCAGCCATTTAATTATTCCAGTTAAGTTTTGCATAGCAATATTAAATTATCAGTATTGCACTATAAAACAAAGCATGAATCGTTTCAATATATTTTCTTCTTAAAAAACTAGAGCAATTATAAAAATGTATGAAATTGGTAAAATTTTTTAATTCGGGTGGCCACTAATCAGAAGCTATACAATAATAAATAAGAAAGATGGCGGTTATGTGTTTCTAGTACCTACAAGATTGTCCTCAATTTTCTTTTTTAATAAAATTAAAAGCCATGTTGCACACCTATTTGTTGAATTCACTCAGAATTACTCAATCTGTTGCAAGTATAATTTTACACTGAAATTTTGTTTAGACAATTGTACCGTTGCCAATTCCTAACCAATTTTAATAATTTAGGGCTTACTAAAATCATTATATTGATTCTCATTCTAAAATGTTTTGTTACCAATGTAACTAATAGAAATATGAGAAGATGGATTTTTATTATAGTTTTCGCCTTATTTAATGGATCCTGAGATAAAATTATAAATTTCGATTTTTTAAAATGTTTGTGTATTGAGCGTTATATTTGCATTCGCAATTGTTCTGGGAATGATTTTTGCGGAAAAGCATACACCAAAAAATGAGTATAAGTTTTGAAAGTACTATACATCTTCTCTCAAAAATCAAAAAAAAATTATAATAGTCCCAAGACGAAATTAAAAGTTGTGACCATTATTTTCATATTGACTTGGGTTTACATGAAAATATACAAAATTTTTAGCTTTTAAATTAGTTCTTTCAAAATTTATACAGAAGTTAAAAGCAGTCTAAGCCTTCTTTCAAATAAGACCAATTTTAATAACATCGGCCGACAATGTTAAAAGTTATGTAAATTTCAAATAATTATTTGTATACGACCTACCTAATACATTCTTCGAAAATATAGCAACCCACAGTATAACATATAATATTCTTTATATCGTTTCTAGCCTTCAGCTGTTGTAAAATTTGTTTGACATCCTAAAATTTAATGAGATATTATCGGACATGTTACAGAGTTCAATTCGTTCGGAAACGGAATTCAACCTGCCCCATTTTTGTAGCAGCTGGTGTCTAAAAAATAAAATAAAATACGCAAATTTGTCAGCTATGTCCAGACTGTTGGCCGTGCTACTATGCTGCGGTATTCTCCAGCTAGAGCTTGACATATTAGGGTGGATTGATTTCCGTTTCCGAACGGAATTGAACTCTGTGACATGGCGATATATTTAGACATTTTTTTTACGTAATACTCAAAACATTTTCTTACGAATTCAATCAGGGCTATTCGGGAATACGCGCTTCACTTCTTCGTCGTCGAACATTCACTTTCGACAGTTCGAAAGATTCCAAAATACGTGCGAAGAAATATCGTTTGCAGTAATCGATATTTTGTATCTCTTATAAAAAACATAAAAAAAAATTGAATACCAGCTGACTGACATATACAAAACAAAACTAAAGCAAAACAGGATTTTAAAAAATATATTAAAACAAAACTCAACAGTAAAAGTTAACTTAATTAATTACATCATAAATAATATATTTGGATTATAGTGATTACTGTAGACATGTGGTGCTTCGTTTAAAAATATATTTATACCTTCGGACGAATTTTATAGAAATTGGATAGGAAGTACTTTATGAATATACCACTGAAGTAGAATTTTAGTTAAACATTTTGTTGATAGAACATGCTGGCGAAGCATATATGACTCAAGATCAAGAAGTATTTGAAAATTATAGCTCTTTTTGGATTGTAACGCGGTAAAATTTGCGTCGAACGAAAATCACATTGACAGGTGGTGAACAAGTATTTTAGAATAATTAAAATGTGAAAGATAACTCTAGTTCACAAAAAAATGCTCCTCAAAAATGGGATGTTTTTAAGCTAAATTGGGGCTGCTGAGCACGAATATTGCATTAATTTATTTTCTTAAGAACCGTTTTCGAGATATTCGCAAAAAACTATTTTTTTGCAGTTTGTAAAGATATTTCCAAAAATCCTTAGTACTGTTTACTTGAATTGGGCAAATTTTTGCATTGTGGCATAGATATGTTTATCCTCTTCTAGTTCATATTCAAACTGTGTTGATCAGATAAAAATTCAGTGAATTACAAGCCTTTATACTTGAAGAACATTTTATTTATTGGGTTTTTTCAAAATTCAGCATTTTAAAAAGCTCAATTAAAGCATACAAAAACTTTAAAATTTTTGTTTTGACCCATATCTTAAATAAAATGTTGTTTCCAACGTACAAAAAGTAAAATTGTTAACGTCGGGCAACAATTTAGAAAGTTAAAATAGATTTAGTGAAAATATCCGAATTTGAATTAAAAAAAATTTTTTTTTATGGAGTATGGTAAAAGAAAAATGCTAGTGGGGCAGAACTAAATATTTTGAAAATATATCAACCATTTCTAACTCTTTAGTCCGATCAGTATAAAATTTTACATGGAGATATCAGAGGAGTGGTGTTATTTAATTTAGAAAGATGAGTTTCCAATATTTCTCAGTTACAGAGGTATGAAGTGCAAAGTAGTGCACTTTGGTCATGTAAAATTTTTAAGCGCTTTTTATTTATCTGTTTCTCACTCGATTCGAAAATTTTTTTGTGTCCTTATATACCTCTTAAAGTTCTAAAAAATCTTTTGTTAAACAAATATCTTGTATAGTTAGTGAGGTATAGTCATTTTAATAAAAAAAATTTCAATTTTTCAAATCCAACCGATTGTCACAATTGATTCTTTGCTAATTACATGACAAAATTTCGAATAGTTAAAAAAATAGTTGATGGAAGTATTCTTTCAGAGTTGGAAAATATACAATCTTTAATTTGAAAATTTAAATATTTTCAATTTAAGACAATTTTTGCCCAAATAAGCATCATAACTGTTTTCTCTATAAAATATTTTTCTCAAGGATCAAATAATTATTATATATGTACATGTCTAAAAGGCATCTTCACAGACATGATTTTAGAAAAACAGCTAATCGAATTTTTTGATGGGCCTGCACCCTTCTGAAATTAACCTATTTTTTAGATTTATTGGAATTTTCTTAGAAGTTCTAATGATTTTCAGAAACAAATCATAGTTTTCACATAAATTCAAAATTTCATTGGAAAATTTCAATAATGAACGATTTTATAGCATTAAGAAAACATTTAATATGCACAAAACATCACATAGTCCCGTTTTTCCACTTGTTTTGCCGTAAGTCTTTCATAAAAATATTAATTATAAGAATCTGATTACAAGTTGAAAGAACATTTTTATGTGTTGACTAAATATGTTATAACTTTCTCATATGCTGTCCGATGTAACCAATTTTAAGCTTGCTATATTTGGAACAAAATTTTCTTTAAGATGTTGCTCTAAAATAAATTAGAAAAAAATTATTTTGCCTTACTGGAGCCACTTTAAATAGTACATTAAAAAAACGCGTCAAAAATAAAGTTTTTTGAAATCTAAGCACCTGTAACTCATTGAGTTCTGATCCGATCAACACATTTTGAATATGGGCTGAAAAACGAAAAATATATCTATGCAACAATGCCAAATTTGCCCAAATTCAAGAAAACAATACTCAAGATTTTTGGAAATAGCTTTATAAACTGCAAAAAATACGTTTTTCGCGAATATCTCGAAAACTGTTCTTAAGAAAAATAAATGAATGTCATATTTGTGTTCAGTAACGCCAAATTATCTTAGAAAACATTTAATTTTTGAGGTGATCGCAAAAAGTTGAAAATTTGTGAACAAGTGTAATATATGTTTTCTAGCATTCACATCTCAAATCTATTTTAGCATAGCAAAAAGAAGCACGTGTTTGTGGTGAAAGTAACTTCCCGAATAGCCCTGAATATGTTTTTCAGAACACACACTATATTTTTAATTTAAAACAATTCAGGTGTATAATCTTTGATGCGTTTTAACATAAACTCATTATTTATACACTAAAAAATTTCAATTATGTTAAAAAAATATGGATAACACTTAACACACTTTTTTGATACAAACCACGATTGATTGATGAAATGTTTCGCAATATAATACTATTTAACAAAGTTCACAAAACTTTTAAATATTTAGAAGTACAAACTACGCTGTTATTATGGTGTATATTGTTAATGCAATTTCAATCATTAAACTGAGTAATGAAGCGTACTAAAAAATCGTGACACTCAATAGACAAAACTAAAAAAAATATTAGTTTATCAATCACTCAAATAGTGAGTGTTTTTCATAAAAATTTTATACACAAATCAATAGTCTGTATTGTGGAAACCGCACTTAATTTGTATTGTATTGTTTGAATAAAATTTTACTTTGTGAATCCAAATTGATTATTAGGCTAAGGTTCGTAACGTTATATTCAAAAAGAATTGGGCATGATTAATATTCCAAGGAACAAGCGAAAAATTAACATCAACTTAATTTTTCAACTTACACAGCAGAACAGAGTAGCGCCACTTTCGGAAGCCGCTACACTTCCATCGTTTCTTGGAATATTAATCATGCCCAGCTCTTTCCGAATATAACGTTACGAACCTTAGCCTAATAATCTATTTGGATTCACAAAGCAAATACGTTCGAAATAATCATACTAATAAAATTTTACTTTATTTCATTCGAGTTTTTAAAAATCAAATAATTTTTTTAAACAGCTCGAATTGATGTTATTCAACAAAAACTCTGTTGAATATATCAAATTAATAAAAAAGATTTATGTTTCCAAATTGCAAAGAAGTTATTTGAGAAAAAAATTTTATGGAAATCGCTCAAAAATGAGAGGTTTTCAAATAAATTTTAAGCAAGCATTGTGGAAACAGCACCTTAACCCAAATTGTACGGGCGCACCTATATGGTAACGCAAAATACCGTTACATTAGAAGCTTCACATCATTTCAAATGCAAAAACCTTTTCAAAACCTTTAAAAAAAGTTGACTTATAGTAAAAAACGGATTAGATGCAGTAAGTTACCCTTTGTTTTTACCTCTGTTGTGCTTAGGACAAATATTTTATTAAAAATATACAACCGAATAGTCATATTTAGTTTTGACATAAGTCAACATATTACAAAATATATATCTCATTCCAAAATTTATATACATTGTTCCATTACCATATGGGCACATCAGGCGCTATATGGACATTTTTCTTGTAATACTTTGGTTTGTAGATATTCTGTGGAAAATATTTATTATTGATAGGGAATGTTCTTTATTTGCAAATCTTTCCCTTAGTGAAGCCATTGGCGTAGATAGGCCCTTCTGGGGAGGGATAAGAACACTTTCCTTCAAGAAGTCCAAAATATTAGAGTAATTTTGGTAATATATGTGCACTAGAAGATTAAATTTGGTTTTAGCCAGCGATTTATTTAATTTAAAGATATATGTACTTACGTATTTATAGTAGTTTTTTTAATAATTTTGAAATAAAAACACATATTTATTGAGAACTTCCAACAATTTTCGTTGAACAATAAAAAACCTATGTAGTTCCGAACGTGACCATATGGTAATGGCTTATTATGCCCAACACAGTGGCCGTATAAAAACTTTAGGTACTAACATAACGTTCCTAGATCCTATAGGTATAGATTTAATAAACTTTATTTAAATGTTTAGGAAAGTATTAAACACGTATGCAAAGACGATAAAAGCTGCAAAATTACTTACATCGCAAAAACGGAAAAATCTCGCCAAAAATTGCATAATTGCAAACAAGATCTAAAATAAATAAAAAAGCATCGCTAAAAATCATTTTAATCGCAAAAATAGCGAAAACTCGCGAAAAAATTCGAAATTGCAAACAAGCCCTACAATTGCTTAAAAAATCTACAATTGTAAGAAATGCCAAAACACAAAAAAAAATCCGCGGATATTACGAAGGTTCGCAAAAACTTGCTAACATCAAAAAGATATCGAAGGTTAAAAATCGGCTAAACTTTAAAAAAGCCTAGAACTATAGTTCTAGTAGTTATAAATATGTTTGCAAATATTTTTTTATTTTTGTTATAAGGTACAAAAGTGTTGCCTTATATAAAAAAAATTTTTTTTTGAGTTATTGTTTCGACTTAGACAAAAATAAAACAACAAAAATTAAAATAAATGACTCTTATAGGAAAACGTCAGATCATTTGAAAAAAAATATTTAATTTAAAAAAATTTCATGGTAAAAACCGGAAATGATCAATTAAAATTAAAATTGTCTAACTTCGACCTGGTTTATATTTTGTATTTTTACTAAAAGTTTGATATTGGGATCACCATAAGTTTAAAGGCTATGCAAATTTTTTTACATGAACCCCACCTTTTGGACATTGTTATAGATATCGTGTAAGCCTTGCGTTTAGTGTATTAGGTGTGTTCGGCTTTCTTATGTAAAACTCCATTAGAAATAATTTCATGGAACACTTTAACCCTCTAGCACTTCGATGTATGTCTTTTTTGACCCTTTCTCAAAAAGGGGACTAAAAACACACCTTAGTAACAATAAATTTCTAAACTCAACTGGAATGCCAGAATTCAGTAAACATTTAAAATGTGATTGAGGGTTAATTTCGTACTTGTAAATAGTTTTCAATGATTTCTGGCTTTCCACTTGAGATTAGAAATTTATTTACTCTAAATACTTATAATAAAATTTTATGCGGCATTTTTCGTAGGATATTTCAGTTTTTCTATACAACTGCTTTTTTATGGACATTGATATACTGAATGAATATTTTTAGTAAAAAAAACATTTTGCATATCGGCTTTCATTTCGATGTATAGACCCACTTAGAAGGGCTAATCGGAATACAGTATTGAACGGGATACAAAGGAGCAAAAACAGATAAATTCGTTAGCCTTATATACATATAATTTTTTTTCTTCATTCTTTTTGCTTTTTATATACATACATATGCCAAGGCAGAATTATTTACTTATTTAAATTCTTGAGGAAAGATTTTATCCTCTTGGTTTATCCAAAAGCGGCTTCGCTGAGTAAAGTTTTCTGCATAGCCGGCCTTTGGCCGGGCTTGGGGGTTTCTTCCTCTCGTTATGTCCAAAAGCGGCTTCGCTGAGAAGGTAGTGTAGAGGGCTAGAAAATACTGAAAACAAATTCAATAATAATAAAAGAGGACAGCTCCTTTCTTATATGGCAATGCTGCCAAACTTTTAAACTTTTACTCTTGCTGCCAGATAAAAATTAAAACTATAAATGACTAAGGAAGAAATAGACGAAATTTTTTCTAAATGGGAAGAGCTACTTAAAGTAGGAGAATACGTTCCAATATTTTCAGACACTTCAATTACACCACCCACCTGTATCCCTACGTAAAGGATCGAGGAAGCCATAAGTAATGCGTTCTTTTAACAAAACGATAAACGATAGAGTTATTTTCGGATTGCAAAATATAAAAATGGGCATTGTAGACGCAAACGTAGAAGGGCATGCTAATGCATGCATACAAACTACCTTCGAAAAGCAACTGTTTTATAAATGTATATTTTCCAAAAAATAAACTCTTTAAATGAATAAAATTTAGCAAAATGTGTTTGCAAACAAAAGCATGGTGGTTAGGAACTGACACAAGGATACCTCCCATACATAGTAATTTGTAATTATGCTGTATCTAGAGAGCCGCCATAGCCCATGGAAACACACTTTGCTAAATTTTATTCATTTAAAGAGTTTATTTTTTGGAAAATATACATTTATGGCCCATAGCGCGACTCTCTAAATTTATATATATATATATATAAATTCTTGTTGTTCCTATGAGGAGCATAGGGCCGTAACTAGTTCGTTCCACTCGGATCTGTCGGATGCAATGGTTTTGGTTTCCCTCCAGCTTTTATGAACTCTTGTCAATTCCGCATCAATCTGCCGCTTCCATGTATGAGCAGGTCGTCCTCTACGCCTGCTTCCCTGGGGATTCCATTCGATTGCCTGCTTGGCAATATCATTATCATCTTTACGAAGTGTGTGACCTATCTACTTCCATTTGCGTCTACATATTTCTGTTTGTATTGGAACTTGTTGAGTTTTTTCCCAAAGACGAGAGTTGGAGATTGTATTTGGCCAATATATTTTAAGAAGTCTGCGAAGACAGTTGTTGGTAAAAACTTGCATAGATTGAACATCAGAGCTGGCAGCATTCCATGTTTCACATCCTCTAAATTTGATATAGGTTAAACTAAGAAGAAATAGCACTCTTGAATCAGAGTCTGGAGTTATAAGAGGGGAGACGGTCAGCCCCACAAAGTAATTTCTGTTTATCCCATATCTGGAGAACCAGCACAGCGATATTCTCTAAATTTAATGTAGGTTACGCTGGGAACATCTTATTATTTTCACCATATAGAAATGAGAGGACGGGTATCCCACAAAAATTATTAATTATTCATGTATATCTTGACAGCAATGAAGTAGCGAAGCAGTCCGGGTGTTGCTAGTACATAATAAAACTGTGCAGGTGTATGTCTGTACATGAAATATTTGATGGTGGCGTAAACCGTAATCGATGTCACACACGAAACTCCACCTGTCTGTCTGTCTGTCTGTCTGTCTGTCTGTTTGTCTGCCCATCTATCTCTCTGTCTGAAAACGCATCACGCAAAAAACCACAAACCCTTTTTTTATGAAATGTGGTATGGAGGTGCTTTATAGCCTAATTCTGTAATTTTTTCGTTCGTTATGTTATTTCACAGAACGAAAACGTTAACATAAAATTTTGTTATTCTATAGCGCTTGTGACAAATAACATTTTATGTACTGCAAGAGATTGGTTTGTGAATCAGAAAATCAAATAAAAATTACCAGATACATATTTTTTCAATTGTTTGTAGGTTTTCAAAAAACATTTGCTCTAAGGCTTTTAAATTGTTTATTCTGGCAATATATGTCAATTTAATTTTATTTTCTTGTTTATGAGCCATTCTAAAATAAAAATAAAAAAATTTGAATTTTAATATTTGTACGTAATTATTATTTGAACTGAAAATGTGAATAAGTCGGAAGTTATTATTATTTGGCTGTGATCTTAAGCCTTAATTAATGTAAATTCAAATTATTATTAAATACTAATTACGTACAAAAAATAAAATTTGCGAAGGCACCCGCAAAAAGTTGAATACATGTTTGGTTTATGCGGTCTAATTTAAAACTGAAAAATCAGAATGCAAATTATGACACAAATGTAAAAAAAAAACTGTTTAAAAACATGTACAACAACAATAGCTTGATTTATCGTAGGCGGAGCTTACGTACAAGCAAAAACCATATTCTATTTCCTCATAAAATTTGGTTAAATAGCTGATGTTTCATTAATACTAGTATCCACGATCGAACGTGGTAAAAGCGAACAAAGGACGCTGATCATCGTAGCGGCTGTCGAAATTAATAGCACTAATCCATTCTGCTAGTCTGATTAGATATTCTAATATTCCACTCTAAAAAATAATTTGAATTTACATTAATTCAATTATTGTGAACTTAAGCCAAATAATAATAGCTTCCAACGTATAAAATTTTAATTTTTCAGTTTTTTCTTTTGGATTGTGTTTAAAGGCAATCAAAACAATTATAAAACCGATGGAATGTGGAAGAAACTACATATTTTTAAATTTATGTGATTTATAGAAGTTTTAATTTGATTAGTTTTTAATAATTTTTTTTCTGCAATTGGGCATATAAAACAACATGTCACAGCAATATTGTGTGGCTTTTCATATTAAATCGTTCTAAAATTGTTTATACCAATTTCGATTTAAAAACTGCAGAAATCTCCTTTAAAAACATTGATGGCAGCTAAGTTCGCTCTTGTCGACCAATAAGTTGGTTCTTTTGAGAAAGAAAGTTGCAAAAAAAATTTAAGAATATGTTTTAATATTTGTTTAAGTACTCCAAACATAAACTGGCTCATACATATTTTTCCTTGTCACCTACAAAATGCTTATCGTTGAAGTTAACAGTTTTTTCGTTTTAACATTGGCTGTAGAACATGATTTTGGTTCAATTTTACATTATTTTTTCAATAACATATATTTTTTCTGTTAAATGACAACTGTTTAAAAAAAATCTTTATGGAAAATAAATGTCATGTTACTAACGTTAACAGAGCCAACGTTTGGGTTATAGAATAAGGCTATTAGAATCGTGGTTCAAACTTAGGATAATTTTTACCACGATAAAACATCTCATTTCCAAGCTAAAAAGCGAAAATACGAAATTTTACAAGTCTGGAAATTAGAAAGATGTTTTTTTAACGTTGGTAGCACTGTTTATTTTGTATAAAGGTAGCTTCAAAGAATATATTAATTTATTCGCGATGCTCTTAAATGGCTGCTAAACACATGAATATTCAGCTTCAATATATGTGTTTTTTGTGCGTTTCCCAGCGGGAAAACTCAGAAGACCTTCTTAATTCAGCCCTTATTAAAGGACTGCTTATACAGTTTTTTAATTCAATTACCTCTCTTATGTAACTGCTAAAGAGTGCCTTAAAGAAGGCCTCGGCTCTTCCGCATAAAATACAAGATACACATTCCACATTCGCTTCTATGAGAAGCGAGAAGAGAAGGAGTACCATGTTTTGTTTTGTTTTTTGCCAAAGTAAAAGAAATTCGTTGTGTTCAGCGTGTCAACTTTTCAATTTCAAAAACCACTGAAACAATTACAATGACGAGTAGTATTTCAAAAAAAGTACTGAAATTTATTTTTCATTTTATACAAATAAATTCTTATATTGAGTAATTTCAAATATTTCCGTCAAGATCCGGATTTTTACGCTGTCCGATTATAATGAAATTCTACACACATACATATATGTATGTTCTACTCTTACATGCGCATCACATGGCTTAAGAATTACTCCTCTTACGGCTATCAAGTATAAGCGTGGGCATTAGAGCGGGTCGATTTATTTTGCAAAATATCGTATAGCAAAAGAATAATCTGCGGACAATTCTAAGAAATTTTCGCGAAGGAACCATAGATCGAAAATGAATTCCTAGCCAGCGCAAATCGACATAAATGTTTTTTATGGGCTAAAACAAATAATACCAACAAAACAGTTCTCCTTGGACTTCCGATTTTTATAAATTTCGGTATGAATAATGCCACTGGCATTACTAGAATTACTGAAAAGTTTTAGCACCATCTAATTTCTGGTTCGCGAAATATATCGATTAGAGAATAGAAAACTCAACAAAAACATACTAAACTGATTTTACAAAATTATGTATGTATATATTTAAACCTAATTACCCTAGATGTTCCATTGTTGTGTCATATTAAAGGGAACAAAATGCACTTTAAAATGGCAAATGTTATGATTTTATTTTTCAGTCTTCAGAGGTCAAATTTTACTGTGCTTTTTTCTAAAAAATTTTACGTCTTGCCATTTCCAATTTTTATAAAATTTGGTATAAATGATACCTCTGTTATATATAGTATTAGTGAAATAGGTAAATTTAACAAAAATGTACTATTCCAAAAACTTACTTACCCTTATTTACTTACCCTAGATATTCCATTGAGGGTCATATTAAAGGAAAGAAAGTGGACTTTTCATATGTTATCCCTGCGGAAAATTTGGTGACAAATGATCCAAAAGTACTCGTGCCATGACTTGAGAAAGTGAGACTGGTACCAAAAATAAAAAGTAGTGAATGGTGAAAAAATATATATATTGTGTAAATGGTCACATATTAATCATTTTCAGTCAATTTAGTTGGTACTCCGGCTAGTATCTTAGTAAACGGCACTAAACTAATTCGATGCGGCTGGATCAACGGCCTATTACATAGTATCTATATAATATTAATTGTCTCCCTTCAATGACACTGCCATTCCACTCAGGGTCCTGTTTCGTAACTATATTCAGATATTAATTCCAGCTTAACTGGTATTTACAACATTGAAAGATAAGTTCCCCTGTGTTCGAGTGGGTAGTGTACTAGCCTGTCATGCCGGAGGTTGTCGGTTCAAATCCTATCAAAGAGACCGCTTAAAAATAAAATACAATTTCTACTTGGATTTGTAACAGCAAAAAAATAAATTAGTCGATAATTATATCGATATTTATATATAATATATATTATTCTACACCGAAAAGGACTCCATAAGATAGTTCAGAGACAAGTTACAAGGTGCATACAAAGTATCAATTAACCCCATCCTAGGCCATCCCCATGTAAAAGTGGCTGGTCCGCTTCATAGGAAGTGTTAGAACTCGGACTGGTCCCTACCACCTGGGGACCGGTCACGTGACTTGTTTTGTGCCAGTTGCATTTACCGCAGGGATGCTACTATTTTGCAGTCCTTAGACCTTAAATTATGTAGGCAGAAGATCAGTAAAAATTTAACTCTGAAGATTGAAAAATTAAATCGTAACAAACAAAGGTCATTTTAAAGTCCATTTTGTGCCCTTTAATATAAAACCACAGTGCAATATTTAGGGTAACTAGTAGAAATAATATTGAAATGTCGGCTTAATACGTCGGCTATATTTCGCGAACCAGAAAGTATATTGAGCAAAGATTTCGCGCTAATAATAGTTACACCAGGAGAAAATTTTTCAGAATCGCCCGCAGATTGCGTTTTTTCTATACAATTTTTTTGGTTTTTCCCTTCATACAAATTGATCCGATCTATTGGGCATCTTGGATATTTTTGAAAAAATTTCGTCATATTTAAAATTAAATAGCTTTAGAGCGCGTTATCAGATAATGTTTGTGTCATTCGAAAGATTTTAGTTTCCTCTTAACAAGTATTGATTAAAAAGGGCATAGCTTCCAGCTACAAGTGCATCTAAATTGCCAATGTATTCTTTATCCTTAGGCATCCTGAAATATAATATATTAGGTTTCTTTATTTTTTTTAACAGAATGCATTTAGCTGACAAGGGTCAATTGTGCATAGTTTTCAAGTTGCCCGGTGGAAGTTTTTTCCATGAACATTATTGCATGCCACCTTGAATATACACGCTTATGTCGAATTTCGTTGAAATCGAAGAGGGTAAATATGTAAACTCTTGTTTTTGTGTCCAACATTTTTTAAATTACTCTTAAGTGTCAATCAAACGAAATACGCACAAAAATGCTTTTCGCTATGGCCTTTGACGCTTTAAAAGAAGATATATAAGCTGCAGCTTTTTTTCTCGAATGTAATTCATATACATTTTGCTATTTTTATTCTTCTGGAAGACTGCAAAAAACTATGTTCAGGAAATAACTGGAAATTAACAAAAAATGCTACCCTAAAAAAATATATTTTAGATAAACAAATTTATTTCGGAATTTTGGGTTTAGTGCCACCGTCACAAAAAAGCACTAAAACTGGATTAAAAAAGCACCCAGCAGTATCTCTAAATATTTTCGCATTGAATAGTTGAAAAAGCACTAAAAGCAGTGCGAAATCGAGTTGAGAGCGCTGGCTTTATTCATTAAAAATGTTTTTTTTATAAATAACATTCTCATATTCTTTTTTCGCAAGTAATTTGTATATGAAGCTGAAATTTACATTCAAGGGACATCATTTGGGCTGGTATAATGCCGTTTATAATGGAGTTGATTAACTTATACTTACACTGGCGAAGCTTTTCACATCCAACACCTTCTTAATAAATACATTCGTGTAAAAAATTACTTTAGATGAAAAATAAAAATAACATTAATCAAAATTAAAGAAGCAGCTATAAAAATACAAAAATACCAAGATTAAAAAAAATTTGCGCTTTAACAGACCTTCCTAGAAACCCTTCAAAATTACCTTTTTAGAAGGTCTTTTGTCAGGCCTTCTAGAACTGGCAAACGGAAGACCTTCCCCGCAATGACAACAAGTATAAAAAGATATGTGTATGGAATGGAGGAGCAGGCCTTGTTTATCCAAAAAAAGGAGTACAAAGGCCTTCTAGAAGACATCCGTACTCCTTCTATTTCCCTCTGGGTTGTTTACGAAAAATTGTTACACATATACAGAGGAAAAATATTTAAGATTATCAAAATGCTTTTGCTTTTCATAACAAGCGCACACAAGCACATTTATTGAAGCTAAAATATCGATCCGTCTAGCACCCACTTTAGGAGTTTATAGATCAGTTTTTCCTGAAGAAACTTTTATTTTCTAGTTAGAAAGAGCGAGAGAGGAATGCATAAAATATATTCCTCTTTCGATCTTTCTCACAAAAAATAAAAGTTGCTTCAAGAAAAACTTATCTGTGTAAAAGCAGACTATGTTTCAAAAATATATTTATTTGTTGTGAGCTAGCTAATATATATGCCTGCATTTCGTTGGTTTGTAATTACAACGCATCAGTAAATCTTTAACTCATTACGAACTTTAAGCAATGTGTATGCAATATGTTATATTCTAAGGATAACTTATAATCATAAAATGATCTATGAGCAGGCGAAGCGGCACTCACCTCTAGTAATGACTAAAACTATAAAAACGATAAGACTATACGTATGTAAAGATACTAAATTTTTCTTTGGAGTGTAAAAGTTTTCCCTTGCAATTACGTATTTATTTTATACGTGCTACAGACTTATATACAAATATATAAATACACACTGCTCCTTACTATTGTCTGGAATGAGCAATAAAAATAAAGATTTTTCTTCTTGTGCAAGTCCTAACTAAGCCTTTATTCACAACTTTTTTCTATGAATGTATTAAGTTAATCAATTCATTCGCTCTTTAGCGTTCATATATAAAGTACTGGGCGACATCACATTTAACTCACGAACAACGAGTAGATATGACATATTTCTATACAAAATACATACTACTTTACTCCCCGACCACACATGCAATTTTTGTTGCAGCAATTTTTGAATTTGTGTGAGAGTGTTGAAATCGAAATATGTACCATATATATTCCACTCTCGCCCTTTCTCACTGACAAATGAAGAATTGCTGCAACGAAAATTGCACGTGTGGACCGGAACTTAAACACGTGCGTCTTTATTACCATATCGCCAATAATTCCTAAAATATGGTCAAGCACTCAAGTTTGTTATTAAAAAGGGTTATAAAAACTTGAGTTGAAACCGCATCTTCTAGCCCGCAACATCGTTAACTTTAGAGGCCAAATGCGGCTGAGAAGGAAGCCACCGATGAACCTAATAATTTCTCTAGCAATGGCTGCATTTATTATTAAAAATTTTTACTTATTGGTAGTTCAATTTATAATTAAAAATTCAATAAATAAGTAAAAAATGATTAAATGGCAAATCGATAAAAGCTAATTTTGGTATATAATATGCTGCGGAGCTAGTGTAAAATTTCACAATACAAAATTCGTATCTACTATGGCAATAATATATCGAGTTCATGAATATTCTTTAATGCTATTATATTATCTCGTTACATACAAAATTCTTTCAGAACATAGCAACCTAAGGTCGCCGTACAAAATCAGTCGCATATTTAACGTTTAAAATTATGTGAATAAAATTAAAAGAGGTCAATGACTGTAACTCCAGGATTGTATGGATAACTTTGCTTATTTGTATCTTGATTAAACTCATGAATGACTTTTTTTCTTAGAACATAGTTTAGCTATTTAAATTCAATGATCAATACTCTTTACAATATCTTTTTTAAGGATTTATATATATATATATATATATATATATATATATATATACATATATATATATATATATATATATATATATATATATATATATATATATATATATATATATATATATATATATATATATATATATATATATATATATATATATATATATATATATATATATATATATATATATATATATATATATATATATATATATATATATATATATATATATATATATATATATATAAATATATATATATATATATATATATATATATATATATATATATATATAAATATATATATATATATATATATATATATATATATATATATATATATATATATATATATATATATATATATATATATATATATATATATATATATATATATATATATATATATATATATATATATATATTTCTGTAAAATATTGTTTCCCTACTGAGTTAGTATATATTTCATATATTTTAGTAGTGCCTTTACTTTCATATTGTAAACATATCTTATTCAACTAGTGCGTATCATTTAATAAATGTCACAAACAATTTATTGTATATCGATGTTTGCATTATTAAAACGCTTATACTGCTTATAAATCCACGTAGTCGTAACAAAGCATACCTAAAAGCACTTTCATCGCAAAGAAAATGTGATACTTTGTTCAATATGTAATAAATTTTCTATGCCAAAATGGTAGACGTGGCATTAAACATAAAATGCACTAATATTGCAAGAGTACGTGGCTATATATACTCATATATATGAAACCAACTGATGTACCTATAAGAAAACGTATGCTTTTATTGAATAAATTTATATGTATAGTGTAAGTGATTGACTCAAATAGGAAAGCTATAAATCTCTAATACATATTTGTTTCACAGGCATAAGACAGGGGCGTTTTTCGTTTTATTAAACCTTCTTTACGCTTTTAGCATAACGATTTTAAATATAAAGTTAAAATATATAAAAAACTTAGCAGTTTATTTCACAGAAAAAATTAATTTTTTACTTCAAAAACTAAATTCCCAGAATCAAATGTAAATCTGTTCAATTTAGGTCCTACAAAAAAATTTGTAAATTCAAATGAAAAAATGTTTAATAATTGTTTGAAAAAATTCTGATTTTTTCAGTTGAAAATTTTTTTCAATCAGAAAATATTTTACAGAAACTTAAAAAACAAATTAATCAATTTCAAAAATTTATCAGGTTGCGAACATTGGCGATAGCTAAAATAAAATGAAATAATTTGTCAGACAAAATTATTTATCAAACAAAATACAGACAATCAGGTTCTATATTCCATTCGGAATGAAAATGTTCGGAATTATCAAGACAGTTTTGTTACAAATTAATATTTATAGCAAAAATGCAATGACAATTACGAACATTTTCATTCCGAATGTAGTAGAGAACAGACCTGAGTAATAAAAATTTTAAATCAATTTCAAAAACATATTTGTTTAACATATCCCTATCATATATGCGTTTTTTTGGCTTTAATGGTGATATTTTTAATACAACTCATTTATAATAACGACTAATATGAATAAAAATTAAATGTGAAAAATTATTCATAATCCTTTTGTTGTCGATGCTTATCAGAATTATTATTAATAAAATTAAATATAATTATGTTTAAAATGCAAACAAAAAATGAATTACAGGCTATTGTGTTTCAATAAAGTTAATGAAAATTGGTTTAACATGTCGAGGTCGTTGGGCAATTTTTCTATAAATGCGAGATGAAAATTTACATTTAAAAACTAAATTTAATAAACTTTTTATCAATAAGAGTGCTTTAGCCATAATATTTTGACACGAGGAAAAATTATGTAATGAAAATATATTGCAATACTATGCTTGTAAATTAAAACATGCTTAAAGTAACACCACTCTAATAGTACGTTTCAATTATGAGCAAATTACGTGGATTTAGGTAAATTATTTTGAAGTGTTTTCACTAAGCTCGTGAGTGATTTGGTAT
The DNA here is from genome assembly GCA_956483635.1 of Panzeria rudis. NCBI lineage: Eukaryota > Metazoa > Arthropoda > Insecta > Diptera > Tachinidae > Panzeria > Panzeria rudis. Next base: position 78,486,576 of record OY101448.1, read on the forward strand.
TCGAATTTTCATGAAATATTCTTTAATGTCATTTTTTAAAAATTTTTCAATTGATGGATGACCCAGGGCTGGAGTTTTTAATTTTAAAAGCAACGCAGGGTTACATAGAGTATTTTCGACATAATTTGGAGGAAATTAAGCATATGAGATAATTTGCCAATATGAAAAATATATGGGAAATCATGTCGCAAATTACTTAATTTTGGCAGATCATATATTTTGTCCGAAATTACGTACTATAAGACTAAAGTAAAATTATTGATATATAAATCAGTATATGAATCATACTCAATAAAAACTAATTTGCTCAATTATAAAGTACTATATGATCATAAATTGGTATAAAACAATACAGTCATAAATAATCATAATAAAAAAGGCCTCATTAAAATTGTTGGGTGCCCCTGCTAGCAATGTTAGCCTGTCAGTCCAGAGGTCCCTGAGTGTTTTCCGCAGACAAGATTATCACTTCGCGGATTGTGTTTGTTAAAAAAAAGAAGAATCAACTTCGACTGTTCTACCAAATTGAAGAAACAAGCAACATATTTTTAAATCTATTTATCCCAAGGCTATCATATTATGATTATGTCTGTACCTCGGAGGTATACTTCCGATATAGTGCTGTTTTATAAAAGTTACATTTTTGAGTTCAGCTCATCGAGTCCTTTCCGAGACTATACTATAACATCTATTAATGGCGTCACAACTAAGGGTTATGTCCACTTAAATTTGAAAAGCTGAATATTAGGAGAAAACAACTAATATATTGTATCAAGTAAATTTTCATATGCGTTAAAGTGCTAATTGATCGATCTTTGTTAATTTTTTTAAATCCTGCAAAAGTTGCTTATCAGGCAATTGCAAACAACATAAGTATGTGTATATATATTAAGGTGACAGCCGAAATTTTTTTCTTTAATTTCAAAGTGTGCGGGTCGGAATTTTGTGACACTAGTCGTAAAAGTTCAGTGCTGAAAATTTTAGTCAAATCGGACAACAATTTTGTGATACGCATCGAAATAAATATGAATTAAATTTGTGAAACTCGTAAAATTACTAAAATATTTTTCCAAAATATGTAGATTTATTTATATAAATAATTAATAGGCAAGCACGTTTTTTAAATCCCTTTTACTCCTGTAATACTGAACCGATTTTGGAACAATATATGCGCTCTTAAAGGGTTTTTTATATAAATGTGCACAATCTTTATTTTATTAAAATCGGTTCAGTACTTTAGGAGTAATACGACAATAAAAACATATTATTTTAAGGAATTTATAAGCAAAATGAAAAAAACATATTTGTTTGATATAAACATCCAAAATATAATGGCTCCGTTTTTGGACTTCAAGAACAAAAATAAATATTTTTTCTAGTAGAGGTGTAATGAGTTTAGAAAATTTTTTCGAATTATATTTTTGGTGATTTGGTAACTGAATTTTTGTTGGGTAATGTCACGCTTTAAAGCTTCTCTCATTAACAGTAAAAAGAATTATAAAATTTTATTTCAAAATGTTTTATCAGCATATTGAATTGATAAATTTGATAGTCAGATTCACAATATTCGACTTCAAAACCCCCAAATAACTGATCTTCTAATCTTTAAGTGATTAACAGAAAATGATGATCTCTTAAAAGAGTACTAATATTGTAGCCGCCATATTGATTTCACCAATTAAAAATCCAAACATCTGTTTGTAAAATATCATAGTTTCCTTTGTCTTTTTAAAAAAATTAAAAGGATGATGTTTAAACAATTTTGGCCGCCATATTGGAACCATCATATTTGATTTGTAAATTGTATTATCCCATTAGTAATCCGCGACCTCCATATGGTTGAAATCTAACCTCTGTTGCTCCGAGTCTTAAAGTAATTAAAAAATAACGATAATCTCTTAAAAAAGTATCAGTATTATAGCCACCATATTGAATTTACCATTGTGAATTACCAACATTTTTAAATAATATCCATCACAAATCCCCAGAGTTTCTTTTCCGTTTTTTAAAGAATTAAAAGGTTGATTTTTTAAAATTTTTACCAAATATTGGATACGCCATTTTGAATTTTAAAATTTAAATATCATGTTTCAAATCAATGGTACCAAAAACCCGCAATGCAATATTTTTGAAAAGCACTAAATTAATATTCTATTTATGGCCGAAATTCTACGATCCTGGCCCATCGCGCAGTGTGCCAATTTTTCATTTTAGGATATAGTAGAAGGACACGAATGCTTGAACTTTAAATGGCCAAATTTTAGGTGATATTATATTTTATCAATTAAAACATGTGTGCCTAATTTCATTACTTTACGATAGCTCCTACTATCTTTGGCCGCTCGTTATATGAACTTACGACACTGTGCGGCCCAGTTTTGCAAGCTACTTTGAATTTTATATTAGAAGTATAGTTTATATACATTTGACGTTATATGCTTAGTCTGGTCTATATATTAGCTCTACGATACTTACTTTATTTAGTGGGTACTAAAATTCCAAAAGGCATGACAAGTTATTAACAACACAATGAAACCTAAAAATATGCACCATTTTTTTTTTTGTTAAGCATTCACAAATATCACTGTGTAGAAATCTGCTGGATTCACTTGGATTCATGAAAGTTTTTTTCCAATGAAAGTGCAAAAAAATATTGAAATATCCATAAAAGTAGTACATTTTGCAAATGTTAATATCTTCGTATAAATAAACAGTAGAAACAACATTTTAACGGCTGCATAATGGTATGGTTGAGCTTATTATGAATGTTAAAACTCATTGCATTCGGCATATAAATACCCACTCCACATTATTTTCAATGCAACAATAAAAAATAGTGCATAAAATAAATTAAAAAAAAATTTTTTTTGAGTGCCATGTTTGTGAGGCTGCTGATCAAACAGAGAGCGGTAAATTGACTTCAGAAATACGTTTTTGATATATTAAATATATCTAAATTACAAAAAATCATGAAGAAAATTAATGCCCGTAACTTTTGGTTTACCTACAATGCGAGGGTTTTTATTATGTTTTTCCCAACGTGCGACGTTAGTCGAAATATTAGTGCTTAAATAACAATGTAAATACCAATAAAAGCAAAAAATCATGTTTGTATTTTTTTAGATAGACCTCAAGCGAAATTATAATTAAATATGTATATAAAAAATAATAACACTATGCTTGAGTTTGCAATTTATTTTCTTTACAAGGTTGGGCACCCTTTTGGTAAAGATAATTCGACTTCGCTGATTTCATTTCTTCCGGCATTTCCGGAAGTTAGTTATATATAAATATATATGCTATTCGTTATATATAAATATATATGCTAAATTAGCACAAAAACGATATTTTTGTTCTTTTGCGAACATTTTCAAAATTAAATTGCTTTAATAAAGACAACATAGCACGACACCTTACAGAAAAAAAATTAATATGCGCTTTGATTAAAAAATCCGAAGAATTGAGTAAAAAAATGTTCTAATTTCAACCTATTAAAAAATTTTTATATCCAAGTAAACGAAATTAGTTGAAATTTTTTTTAAATATTCAATTAACATAATAGGATATTAGCAAAAAATTGACTTGAAATTTTCCAAAAAAAAAAAAATCGAACAAGGTTATGAATTCAAATTATATTTTTTCTGTTAGAAAATTTTTATTTAATTTGTTTTATGGTTGAATTTATTATCGACTAGCTTTTTTTCGACACGGCGATGCACAGGCTTTAAACATATTGAGAAGAAATCCTTAATGCGTTATTTATCGTCTATCTGGTCTAGCAATATGAATGAAATAACTCGGCAAAAGAAAAAACCGACTTCAATGTAAAGATCCCTTTGAACAGATTGCAAAATGGACGCAATTTTGCGTTAGGTCAAATGGTGTGTAATTCTACAAATTGATTGTATGTTCGTCCGCAATTTTTTATAGTACCAAACCTTTCACGTCCTTTCAAATAAAAAAATTTTGAAAGCGGTGAATTTTGAATAAAAGAACTAAAAAAATGTCTCAACATTTTTTTAAACACGTTTAAATTAATTTCTACTTAATAATCATTTACAGCCACAATTATTTATTCAGTTTGCAGTCGAAAAGGAAATACAACTGCAAGCAAATTGTGACAAAACATTTTGTTGCAACTTAAGTTTTTTTCTTCACATTTTGTAGAAATTTTAAATTCTTTTTCTTTAGGGCAATGGTCAACTTTCTTTGTTAACAATTTCGTTTTAGACTTCTTAGAAATTTGTTGCTGGTTGTTGGCAACATATTTTGCTAACATTATGATTGAAGTTAGCTTAGTTTTTCATAAGAAATTTAAAACTATATACGTATGTAAATTTTTTTGCTATGGCATTTTATTTTACTTTTTATCTCTTAGTTTCACACTTAATATTTACTATTTTTTTTATTTTTTAAATTCTTTTTTATTACATTTTATACAGGCTTAAACTAAGTTTTAGGAAATGGTAAAAAATTAAATAAAAAGTTCTTCCATTGCTAAAAGTTTAAATTTAGTTTTTAAAAGTTATAAACTAGTGTTACAATAAGCATTATTAGAATATTTTCACGAAAATGGCAAACGATATGCATCACTGTGGGATATTGGAAACTTTTGTTAAACTGCAACAGAAATATTGTATATAATTTTTTTCTACGGCAGAATATATCTTATTGGGATTTAAAAACGAAAGTTCACGTGCTGTTTCTGTATTACGAACGGGACAATTGCCTAGATATTTTTTTATAAAAAGCTTTTTGCTTTGAGAGTGAATTCTATACAAATTTTTCAAGCAATTTGTTTGATTTGAATTTAAAAAAATCAGCAACGTTAGCAGGTGGTCCCTTTTATGATATTGTAGTATTAATTTTATAGCTAAGATTCGAAAGGTTCTTTTTGTTTGCAGTTTATGATTTTTTTATTGTCTATGAATGCTAATTTAACTTTATGTATTTATTACCAGTTCGTTTAATATTATTTTAACAAAATCAATACTAACTCTATAACGAAGACCCAAACATTAAATATATTATAGCAGTTACCCATAAAGATGTTTATGGCTACGGTGGCTAAAAGTACTTTTAAAAATCCGTGATATGTTAAAAGCAAAGCCAAATGAACAATCAAAAAAAATAACGATTCAGTTTCTCATAATGATGTAATTGTAGCAAAGAAGAACTCAAGTTCTAGTCTCTGCAGTATTTGATCCCTGTGCAAAGTGGAGCTTACATATACAAATCTGTCATTTGAACGAAAGGGCATATCGAGCCGTAGCGACATAAAGTACGTGAACGATATATTGTTATATTCTAGTTTTTTAGTGTTAACCGATAACCTACTTTATATCAGAAAATTTCATAACAGTGAGAGGTACCCCTTCTACCTATCTGCGAGACGCAAAGAAAGGTATTGTGCTTATCAGTACATGTATGTATGTATGTATGAGTGTTCCTTTCTTATGTCAATCGATTTGGCTTAATCCAGCGAGTGTCGCTAAGGATATGACAGTAGTCAAAATTCAATACGGCGGTTAACAGATACCATTTTTTGAAAACGAAAAAAATATAAAAAAGTTGGCGAACTATAATAAAATGGATATTATTCAACAGGTATTTGAAAATTCTTTTTGGGTTTCTTTTATGGTTTTTCATTTCGAATGCCCAGGGATGGAAAACAGCCAGTATTCAGACATGAAAAGGATCTGTAACGATTTAAAGTTGGTTAACAGCAAAAACCCCAATTGCGCAAAATGTGAACTTTTAACGAAAAATCCAAAACCATACTTTGTACGAAAACTAAAAAGAAAACAAATAAAAGCTAAATTAAAAAAATCAAAAAAAAAACCGACTGCGTAAAAAAAAATTAAGGGAAAAAACATGTCCAGTTGACGGAGCATAGCGACTTCTACAGACGGGAGGTATTTAAATGGAGTCTTAAAATTTTTGCAATAGTGATTCACGGTTGTAAAAGTCGCTGTGTTCCGCACACTGGATATGTTTTTTTTTCCTTTTAGATTTTTTAAGCAGTCGGGTTTTTTGATTTTTTAAATTAAATTTTATTAGTATATATTTTTGCAATTTACTCTTGAAGTAAACACACTGGTTGATTTTCCGTCAGTCAGTGATCAAAATATATTTAAACTATATACAAGTACCCAGAAAAAATCTACAATTCGTATTCTATTACTGAATTGATACTTACAATAATTTTTTTACGGTTTTTAGGTCCTATATCGCTACAAAATTCCTAAAACTAAAAACTAAAATTTTTAATTATTTAATAAAAAAACACATTAAAGTATTGCACTATAATATATCAAAGTCAAACAAAAAAAAAAATAATAAAAATTAAACAAATTCAAACTCATGTGTGTTAAAATAAAAGCCTATCATAATTTTTCCTGTGTTTATAATACAAAAAAATATTCGCAACAACAAACATCATCATTTGTTTAATATTTTATATTTCTTTTTTCCTTTTGCTTTTGTAAAGTAAATCATAACCCTATAAACAAGTAGGAACACAAACAAACACAAAAACTGAGTGGTCTATATGAGTTGCTCAAATAATGAAAATATAACAACAGTAGCGAACTGAAAAAGTAAAACCAAGTGAAAAAGTGTTAAGCAAAAATTTACACTTGGCATCAAAATTATTCCACCTTGAATGCTCATATTCAATGTCAATGACAGATATCGATATAAAAATGCATTTTGTTTAATATGCTTCACAGCAAAGAGCAAGTGCCAACAATATTATCACACAACTACCCGAAGAAGAAAAAACGACAGGAAGTGAACCCCATAAAATGTTACAGAAAATCCAAAAATTCAAGTGAGTATTGATCGATACATAGAAGCTATAATTAAGAAAAGGAATAGAAGACCCAAAACCTCGCTCCAGTAGCGAAAATGCCCAAAGATGGTAAGTTTGGTGCGTCGCCTTCCGATAATCGCTTTTCAATCCCGTAATACGATGAAGATGAAGTCACCACCGTCCCAGTCCAGCAAGCCGCCCCCAATTTACTTAAGGGAGAGCAACTCAAATGAGTTAATTAATAAGCTAGTACAAATAATCGGTGAAGAGGCATTTTACGCCATAAAACACGGTGCGATTGATAGCACAACAATTCAAGTTAATGAAGAAAATCATTACCGCACAGTAGTTTCGGAGCTTGAAACACATAATAAAAATTTTTACACCTACTACCTGAAATGTGACAAAAGGTATTACGAGTAATTCATAGGTCTGATAAAAAGTAATTTTAAAGTGAAAAACGCTACAAAAATCAAACACAGAGAAAGAGTACCAAAACCGCTATTTCGGGTGAAACTGGAGCCAGGGAAATTAAATACATGAAATTAAAAAACAACGAAATAAACTCTAAATATAATTTAAGAATTTTTTTTGCATCGAAGAGTTACCGTAGGGCCTATCCAATGCCTGAATTGGCAAGAATATGGCCACACAAAATCATATTGTTAGTTGCGCACTGTTTGTATCGTGTGCGGTGAAATACACAGCACTGCCAATTGTCATAAGCCAAAAGATGATTCAAAAATTAAAAAATGTAGCAATTGCTCTGAAAACCATACTGCCAATTACAGGGCCTGTCCTGCCTATGTAAGAATTTTAAAAAGGAAAAAAAAAACTTCACAATTCACAGACTTTCTCATATTTCTACACGTACCTGGACATCACTTCCGTTTTATGCCGCGTACGGTATGCTATTATTTTCTCCAATATTTTGGACAACAGGGTTCCAAATGAAATAATTTTTTTTTTTACATGTAGTACCCTCTGAATGGAACATTACGACAAAGCTTTGTTCAGTTACTCCTATTTTTGCAACATCTATTCCACTTTATAGGCGTACAAATGTTACGTACGCTGACATAGAAATGGCCATATGGCTTAGTGAAATAACTTAAAATCAAAAATATATTTTCTGTGTTTATTTCCTTGCTAGGTACCACAGTTTTGCATGCTAGAGACATTTTTTGATAAATTCTAGTTTTTTGAAACTAATTATGCTGCATATTAAAAGCACAAAATTCCAAAAACTTATCGAGATATTGCACTAAGCCTCTCATATATATGCATGTATATATGTATAAATGGCTTTGTTTTAGTCAATTGTACCGATAAATTAATATTTTTTTGTTTGAGAAATTTCTTATTTGACATATTGTCATAATTTTATTTTAAATGAAATTTATTTGTCGATGTTTAAGCATTGTCTATATGCAGCATTTCATTGCGCTTTACCAAATCGTCAGTAGACTTCAAACACAATTTTTTATAGTTGCAAATCCTTTATGTTATGTGCAGACTTTGAAAAAACATTTGAGAATTCACAAGTATATAAATGATTTTCAAAAATAAGCATATTAGGCTTTGAAAATTATACAAAACCTAGCAAATAATTTATATTCGATATGAATCTATTTTATTTTTCTACACCTTTATACAATTAGAAATCCATTGGATAAAAATAAAAGTATTTATACGGCAAAATGAAAAATAAAATCCAAATTAAACCTTTAAGAAATTTACTATTTGACATAATTTTATTTTAAATGAAATTTATTTGCTGGTGTTTAAGCATTGTCTATGTGCCGCATTTCATTGGTGCTTTACCAAATCGTCAGTAGACTTCAACAACAATTTTGTATAGTTACAAATCTTTTATCTTATGTACAGACTTTCAAAAACCATTTGAAAATTCACAAATATATAAATGATTTTCAAAAATAAGCATATTAGGCTTTGAAAGTTATACAAAACCTAGCAAATAATTTATATTCGATATGAATCTATTATATTTTTCTACACCTTTATACAATTAAAAATCAATTGGGTAACAATAAAATTATTTAAAAAGCAAAACGAAAAATAAAATCCAAATTAAACCGTTAATAAATTTATTATTTGACATATTGACATAATTCTATTTTAAACGAAATTTATTTGCTGGTATTTAAGCATTGTCTATATGCAGCATTTCATTAGCGTTTCACCTACCCGTCAGTAGACTTCAAACACAATTTTGTACAGTTACAAATCCTTTATCTTATGTACAAACTTTCAAAAACATTTCAGTTTCACAAATATGTAAATGATTTTAAAAAATAAGCATATTAGGCTTTGAAATTATACAAAACCCAGCAAATAATTTATATTCGATATGAATTTATTTTATTTTTCGACACCTTTATACCAAGGTAGATTTATATAGCAGGTACTCTTGGTTCCACGGCTGATTACTCTTTTTTTTTGTGGCTGTCAATTTTGTATCAAAATACACAAGCTATGTTGTGTATGTGTTTTAATAATTTTACATTTTCAAGGAACTACGGCTAGCTGATAAATAAATCTACCTTGTTTTTATACAATTAGAAATCCATTGGATAACAATAAAAGTATTTATAACGCAAAATGGAAAATAAAATGCAAATTAAACCTTTAAGAAATTTATAATTTGACATATTGCCATAATTTTATTTTAAATGAAATTTATTTGCTACTACTAGTGCATTGGTATTTTAATTTAATAACAAGTTGTTTCGTAAGGAAATTACAACTAAATCACATTGATATACACACAAGTAGCAAAATTTTAAAAAGAAGTATTGCTAAAAAAACTGATGGAAAAGTCGCATACGCAAGTTTCCGCAGCTAATTTTTGAAACAATATTACAGGTGTATACAGATTTACTTTTTGTGTATCTCTTTAAGATTTAGAAAAGTTTTGAAAAAAAATATTTATATATTTACTCTTCTAATCCTTAAGTGATGTAAAAAATATATGAAGAAACTCCATTGAAAATAGCTGATATAACACTTTATAAAAAAAAAGTTACTTTGTCAGACAGCGTCTATCATTGCCGATTCAATACATTAACAAATTTGATATAAAAATTAATAACGAATTACAACCCAATTTTTCCTCAATGTTAAAGAGGCCATATTTTCTGAACCAGGTAGCTTAATGATAAATAAATTATATTTTTAAATACATTGATATGCCCGCTTTGACGCTGCGCTAATTTTTTTAAATTCAATATTTTTTTCCGCCGCTATATTGGCTTTTTTTCCACTGTGGGACCCTATCAAAAACTTCAAAAATGTTTAAACAAAATCCAATAAAGCAACAATTAGCGGAAAAATAGTGGAAAACTCATGTTGCCTTATTTACCTTTCTCGTTTGTCATGGACAACTATCTTCAAGCAACTTTTCATCAAAACCTGGTGATTTCGTAAATTTACTCTTCTCCCAGGTACTCTATTACAGAAAATCAATATAGTAGATTTTCTAATTCACTTGGCCCTCGCTTTTTGGCCGCCAGTGATTACAATGATCAGCACACGTTCTGGGGATCGAAAATTAAAAATTTTTATAGTTAAGATTTGATTACTTATTGTTAGTTCAATTTTATTGAAGATACAATAAATAAATATAACCGTTAAAAAAATAAAAAGAATGGACAACATCGTTATCGTATAGAACAATCTTTTGTTTGTAACCCATTAACAAATTTCTATTTAAAATTGAGAGATATAATTTAATTTTTTTGAAGATATAATATAAACGAAAAACATCAGCTTTTTTCTATTCCATTAAACGCCTTCTAATCTTTCATACTATTATTATTAGAATTCTGCTTGCCAACGTAATTTATTGCCATGTCCCAAAGTGAGCTGTAAAACTGTACTAAAACTGTATACCGTAAAATATCTCAAATCAGTATTTCCCATAAAATAACAGAAAAACAACATTTTATTTTGTAAAAACAACATTTCGTTAAACCATAAAATAGTTTTTTATGCACAATCATTTATTTTATCTTCAACACAAATTGTGGGTTTAAAATGTTTTCAATTCGTTTTTATTTTATTTATTTATTTCAAATCTAATATGTTGTGTTTATTTCTTATGTTCAACACTCATCTTTTGGATGTATATTGTATAGGAACTAAAAAAACTAAAGCAACATACTTAAGCATGTGATAACATGACAGGACGTTTTTCGTTAAAGTAAGTGATTGTTTTACAAAAATAAACCATTTAGTTTAGTAGTTTTTTATTTTAGTATTTTTTAAGTATTTACCACTTTTTCAGATATCATGTCTTTTTTAACAAGTTTATATTTCAACGTTATTTTATTTTCTCTTCTTCTATTGCGGAGGTGGGGCAAAACTAAATCTGGTTTTTCAATACGATCATTTTGTTTGAAAACTAAAAGTTTTACACTTAAAAAATTTTAAGGAATGTGTATGGGTGGAACTTAAAATATACGCGGTTTTTACCAAGGAAAATACCGAATATATTCCTTTTTTGGGAATTTATTTTGGTATTTACTCAAAGTATTTGAAAAAAGGTATCTTGAATTCGCTAACTGCCAAATGGCTGATAATTCTTTTTAAATGGCACATATATTTTAATGGTTTCATCAGCACATATATATCTATGTTATGAAGTATAAAAAGAACTACATTCAACTTCAGCTGTTTAAATAGGAGTAATTCTATTTATTTATAGCTTGAGATTAGTTGCCACCCGAAGTAAAAATTTTGACCAATTTCATACATTTTCATAATTGCTCTAGATTTTTAAGTAGAAAAAATAATGAAATGATTCATGTTTTGTTTAATAAGTTGTTCGGTATTTTTTATCTTTGCTATGCAAGACTCAACTAGAGTAATTAAATGGCCAAAAAGTGGCCTCTTAAAAATTACAGGAGTTTTTTTTCCCATTTTATCGATTTTCTATTGAAGCCTGTGTGAGCCTGGTTGAACATAAAGTATTAATTTTTTTTTGGTAGTAACGAAGGGATCCTTATGATATTTTGACATAAGTTTCATTGTGGCAAAATAATATCTTCTAAAAAAAAGGTGCAAAAATTTATAAATTTAAAAAAATGCTCAACATTGAGCTAAAAAAGCTATGTGGGGATATTTATTTATATATATATATATATATATATATATATATATATATATATATATATATATATATATATATATATATATATATATATATATATATATATATATATATATATATATATATATATATATATATATATATATATATATATATATATATATATATATATATATATATATATATATATATATATATATATATATATATATATATATATATATATATATACATATATATATATATATATATATATATATATATATATATATATATATATATATATATATATATATATATATATATATATATATATATATATATATAAATATATATATATATATATATATATATATATATATCTATTTATATATATATATATATATATATATATATATATATATATATATATATATATATATATATATATATATATATATATATATATATATATATATATATATTATATGTATATATATATATATATATATAAGTTAATCAAGGACGAAACCTTGATTTAAAAAAATTACTGTCAGGCCACATAAGTGGCCTGACAGCCTGTGTACTCACACAACTGTATTTAATAAAACCAAAACCCGATTTATGTTGTTTAAGCTTCCAAATCCCAATTTGAATTGAATTTTATTTTATTAATTTTTATTAATTATAATTCCTTAAAATTACTGTGGGAAAATGCTTACACTTCTATTTTACATGGTTTGATTCTATTAAGCCTTTCAAATACGGATCACATTACAACACGCGCAGACATTTATTTTGTTTGTTGCAATATGATTTCACAATAAGGTTCAATATACTCATTTCTAGGTCATACTTATTTATTAAGAATGTTAGCACAAATAATAAGGGTATTAACTTTTATTAAGAATATTAGCGGAAATAATAAGGGTATTAACTCCCCCCCGTTTAAGTATCAGCGTCCCGCTGATTAGACCGATTCTTTGGCGGTAGGTTCGGGTGACTGTATTGCCGGGATTTTTAGCGTTGCGAATATTCTTTTCCAAACCAAAGGACTACTATGATGATTGCAATGACGGCTAGTAAAAAATAGCCAGTCAAGTGTGACCAGAATGAGAGATGCAAATGGTATTTTAGATGCCCAATATGTTTATTATTCTTTTCGTGAAGTTCATGCAAAAGATTCACGTCGAGGTTACGTTCCTTTTCATAAACATTAGCAAGCAAAGGAGGTAGGGCTTGTACACTGGTTATCTTTTCATTTTTAAATTTCTTGTCCCCAATTTCAATTGTTTCGTTAAAAAATTTTACTAAGTACGTACCCTCTAGGCTTCTGTTGCCGTTCTGGGAGTGAATGATACCTTTAAAATTTGTGACAAATATAATGTCGTCTTCTAGTTGTTCAATCACAACCTCTTTGTTTGATACGAAGGTACAATTTGCGTTGATACCTCTCAAGATTCTTGGCAAGCAGTCGTCAATATTAAGCTTCTTTAATTGCTGTGTGTTGCAAATTGTCGTATTACTTATCATCGTGCAGCCCCCACCAATGCCATAAACGTTGTCATGGTTCAGCAGGACTGAGCCATATTTCAAATCAAGTTGTCTGTTTTCAATTATGGATGCCTTTATCGTAATTCTTTCGTATTTCTTTGAATTAACTTTTGGTATTGACAGAACATACAGTAGGGAAGTTCCGTTCGAAAATATACTCGGCCTACCGTATTCAATAGCCTCTACCTCGTTGCTGTATGGTAGTGAATCTACTTCGGAGACTATTCCATTAATTTCTTCCATATCTAAAAGATTGGTATTGATTATGCCACTTTTCGCTAGCTGACAGGCTCGTACAACCTCTTCAATATCCTCTTTTACAATAAGCAGCTGGTTTAACGACTCCTTGGTAAGTTCCTCCGCTTCAGACTTAGATATTTTGTTATTGAAAGTTTTAATTAAATCATTCATTCTCTCCACAATCTCGCTAGTTGTATCGAATAACTTGTTATTTATAGCATATTGGTGTTCGTTGTTATCTATTAGCTTCTCTTGACCTTGTAATACTTGGTTCCAATCCGCTGCATCGGGATTCCCTGCAATCCATTTCCACGCTGAACCAATCCAATCTATAGATCTTTTATTTCTTTTGATATTCTTGATTGAATTTATTCGATCGTAGGACTTTTGGAGGTAGTATTGAAACGCTTCTTTGTTAAGTTCATTGTTTTCAGTGGAAAAAAAGACTTCAGCAGTAGTATTCAGCATTCTTTCTAGTTTTTCGAGGTTTATAACATGCACAATATTGAGATAGCCGCTTATTATCCAACCTTCTCCATTTTTTACAGTCACAATAGGTGATTGGTATTCGAATACCTGATAGGCACCAACGATGGGGAGTAATAGGAGTATGCTTAAGTGATAAAATTTCAGATTAAAATATAACCAAATTTATAAATGAATTTAATATATTTTCCCACTTTTATATGTAAGTTTATATACAAATTTTAGTAAGTTCATAGTTTCCTTATTTTTTTGTTACAATTTTCTCTTTTCTTTTTTTTTTTTTGAAATTTTGAAATATAATTAGTAAAAATTGGGCTTATAGTTTATTACAAAAAAAATTTTATTAACAAATTGGATTTGACTTTTTATATGACTTGTTAGATAAATTCTTTGTTCAAATTAGTTTCCAATTTTTAAATTTAGCCTTATGGCCCTTAGTCGATTATAATCTTTAGTTATTAAGTATTTGTTTGTAAAATTTCATATGTTTTACAACATTGGCTTTGATTTTCTTTTTTGTTAAGCCTTATTATGTGATTTCTTTAAAAAACAATTATCATTTACTCATATCTTTTTTCTTATCTTAATCTTTCCTTAACTAAGTGTGCTCGGGTATAGGCTTTTTTACATGGGATTTATGGTATTTTCTTCCTTTTTGTGTATAAAACGTTACCCGATTGTCCCTGGAAACCTTGTGCTGTTTATAAAGTGGCTTATGCTTTGGTTTAATTTGTTTGTCCCTGACAAGGACATTTTGGTTCTCTTCTAAAGTTATTGGGACTGATCTATTCTTATTCAATCGGTCATTAGTGGTTTTTTGATTACTCTCAATAAGACCACGAATGTCCTGGTTTACCTGATCACGGAAATTAACCAATTGTTGGTAATTAAATCTTTCAGATCTGTTAAAAAATATGTCGGAAGGCTTCCTTTTTATAACTGAATGTATTGTGTTATTATAACGGTCTACGGCAAGGTATATCATATCCTTAGGATTGAGGTTCTTTATTTCTTTAGATATGCAACGATAAATTTCTATTAGCGTTGAGTGGAACCTCTCCACCTGCCCATTAACCTCACTTTTCTGCGTAGGTGTAAGATAAATTTCAATATTTAGAGATCTAATAAAGTTTAATGTTGTAGGGGTAAGGAAGCCCCTTTCATTATCCGAAACGATTATGCGTGGTGCTGTAAAGTAGTGAAGGAGTTTGGTTAATTTAGCTCTTAAGTGAACAGCCGAACGATTTTTAATGTGAAAGAGTTTGGCGAACTTTGAAAATTTATCTATGCAACTTATGAATTTAAACCCTTGGAGCTCGAAAATATCCACATGCAAGATTTCACAAGGATACGTAGGGATAGGTGTTGGATGTATTTTAGGCTTAATGGGGTGTCTTTCGTACTTATTCAACCTGCATATTTCGCAGTTCTTTGTGTAATTGTGAATAAGGCTCGCCATGCGGGGAAAATAATAATTTTCCAATATTTGCAAGCCGTTTTCTTTGGGGTTGCGATGAGCTCTCTTATGTTCATTTTCTATTATTTCACAGACCCTTTCTGGATTATTGACATCCTCCACTACCCGTTGAGTGATTCTAAGCTTATAGGAAACAAAATGATTTAAATAAACTCTATTTAGCAATGGGATAAAACATTCAGGAATTTTTATGCCGTTCACACAGCTTGGATTTAAGCATCCTTTTAGTGTTTGTGTCAAAGTTTGAGAAGAGATTTGATCTAAAGTAGCATGATGCCTAGTAAACCCTGGATGTGGTTGTATACTACTGTGTAACTCTTTGCCCTGCCGTATTATAATTTGGTTTTTAAAAACGTTTAGAGGAGCTTCCACATGAGGAATCAGGTCACTAGAATCTTGTTGGGCACTGTGGGCTGTACCGTTATCATCCCCTTGAGACTCATCAGCCGTTATAGTTTCGGAATCACCTTCTGAGGCTGTAATTGTTTCCTCATCATTGAGCATATAGACTTGATTTATGTTTGATTCTAATCTAGATAATGCGTCAGCCACAACATTCGATTTGCCAGGTTTATACACTAGTTCATAATTATATTCCTCAATTCTAGCTTTCCACCTCTTCAATTTGGCATTATGATTCTGGTTCCCCAGAGCATAGGTAAGCGGTTGATGGTCAGTAAAGATTTTTATTTTTTTGGCACCGTAAAGGTATGAGCGTAATTTGTCTAAAGCCCAAACAATGGCCAACATTTCCTTCTCGTTGGTCGCATAATTTTCTTCAGCTGCTTTTAGCGAACGGGAAATGAATGCAATGGGTTTATCAGCCCCTGCAAAGTCTTGAGACAAAACCGCTCCAATAGCAAGATTGGAAGCATCGGTAGTCAAATTGAAAGGACGGTCGAAGTCCGGAAATGCCAAAACTTCGGATGACACCAATAAGATTTTCAATTCCTTGAAAGCCTTCAGTGCCTCCTCGAGTCAGGTTGGTTAAGGGCTTGGCGACCTTTGCATGATCTCTGATAAACTTCCTATAATAGGAAGTCATACCGAGGAAACTTTTTAAGTCCTTCAATGTACTAGGCGGAGCCAGATTTTGTATAGCTTGAACCTTCTGGGGGTCTGCTCGTATTCCATCTTCTGAGACAATATACCCCAAAAATGATACCTCAGTTGGGAGGAAATGGGTTTTCTCCAGATTTACCTTGAGGCGAGATTCTAATAGTTTCTCAAATATGGTTTCTACATTCCTTAAATGGTCATCAACATCACGACCATAGACAATGATGTCGTCTATATACACATAGCATATCTTCCCAATGTGCTCTTTTAATACGTCGTCAATCATTCTCTGAAAAATAGACGGCGCATTTTTCAAACCAAAGGGTAAACGCAAAAATTCAAATTTCCCATTTAAGGTCGAAAATGCAGTTTTATGTATGTCAGAATCTTTCATTGGAATTTGATGGAATCCCGAAGTTAAGTCCAACGTTGTAAAATATTTGGCCTTGCCTAAGCTTGCCAAAGTTGAATTGATGTCCGGTATTGGGTAGGTGTCAGAGATGGTTACCGCATTTAATCTTTTAAAGTCAATCACCATTCTGTATTGTTTTTCTCCATTCGGTTTGGGTTTCTTTGGTACAACCCATACTGGAGAATTGTAAGGGCTTCTTGAGGGTCTTATTATATTTTGGGCTAGTAATTCCGAAATCTGCTCCTCCACAATGGGTCGCATATTCGCTGGGTAAGGATAACTTTTGGTGTAGATCGGCTCATCAGTGCTTGTTTTGATCTCAGCTCGTATAGAGGTAGTGACCATTTCACCTGCCTCGAGTGGACCAAATAGTGCATCGTATCTATCAATTAAGTTTTTTAATTTATGAGCCACCTCTTCTGGAAGGTTTTGCGATATAAAATTTATCTCCCGAGAAAATTTCTCATTTAGAGGCAGAACTGCACCCGTGCTAAGCGTCAGGGTATTATTTTCCCTGTTGATAATGGCACCTAATGCCTTTAGAGTGTCGTCGCCTATAATGCCATCAAACGTTTTTAACCCAGGAAGTATGTAAAATGTTATATTATCCTTAATTCCTATGGATTCGAAAAATCTTCCCTGTATTTTCTCCTTTATTTCTAATGTTCCCCCAGCTGTTTTTATGGGAACCGGTTCTCTTAGTGGAGTGCCCATAGCGCATAAATGGGAAGCTACAAAATTCTTATTCGCGCCAGTGTCTATGAGAAATTTTAAGGGCACCCTAGTTTTTGTTATTACTTTTAAGTATGGAACACTGGAAGGGAGGCCCCTGTCATAAAATTTATATCAGGAAGGGTTGTCTCACTCTCTTGTGTTTCTTCGCCATCATATTCTGCGTATTCGTCATTTGCCAAAGTGTCAGATGTAGGAGGGCGGTGTTGCATAAAGGTATTAAAAAGCTTTTGCCGTTTGAACGGATTCCTAAAATTATCTGACCTGGAACCCATTTTAAATCCTGAAGGCCGATTCATATAATTAACTGCCCTGGATTGCATAGAATTATCTACCTCCATTTTCTCCGCTGGTTTTGGCCCTAGAGGCCTTGGTGGCAATGTTTGCGGTACTAAAGAATTGTTCCACGGTCTAAATTTTCCTCCTTGAAATTTATTATATGGTCTCGCTGGCAATTGTGGTCTATATTCAAAACGCGGCATTGCGTTCATAGGAACAGTTATCTGATTCCGACTAACTGGATGCAAATTGGTGCTTCTCAAACTCAAGTTTTGCATTTCTAGGCACATGGCATATGCCTCCGGTAGTGTCTTGGGTCTTTGCACAATTAATAATCTTGAAAGCTCTCCGTTTAAGCCACGAACAAAAACGTCCAACGCCCTATTACGATACGTTTCTATAAGCGCATCTACGGTTTCCTTAGAATAAGCTTCAGTTCTTATCTTATTTATGATTAAGGAGAATTGGCGATTTACCGTTGCATAAAATTCGTCAATCTTAGAGTTTTTCTGTGTCAATTGGTTCAGTTGGTGTTCAAGGGTACTTATATCCCTTTTATCGGCGTAATGAAGTGATAGGCATTCCTTCATTCTAAGCCAATCCGGCTCAAATACGTTATAGGATACCAGTGCTGTGTCAGCACCTCCGCTTATCTTTTGTCGAATGCTCTGCAATATTGCCCTGTATATGGGCTTGTTTCGGACTATCTCATAGTCACGCAAAATAGATTCCACGCTGTGGATCCATGACACGTAATGAGTTGGGTTGCCATCAAAAGGCTGTAACTCTTTCACTCGGTCAGGTAGTTGAAATATTTCTTTTAGCTCATATTCAGTTCGAGGAGCTGGAGCTGGTTGAGGGTCAGCCTCCGGTGGAGTAGGACCCTTCTCCATGTCCTTGATCTTAGCTTCCAGGACCTTCACCTGGGCAAGAGTTGCATTGAGAGCCCCGGTCATTTCAAGGACTTGCTTCTGTAACGCTTCCATTCTAAAAATTCTTTTAAGGATACCTTTTTTTGGAAACCTCCGTAAATCGTAAACTCAGAAAATATTGAAAATTATAAAAGCAAAGAGCAGAACAGTATTTACTTAATAAAGATATTTAGAGAATTTTACACGAGCACAAGACTTCCAGTACAGTTAGAGCACTTAAAAATATTTAAAGGAATCTATAATTTTTCCTTAAGGGTATCTACCTGAACATCGGTGATGCTGGGAATTTGTGAAAAATATCTAGGAAATTTTTTCTAAAATGAAATGAAGAAAATGGATTTAATAAGAAAATTTATTTAATAATTAATTTCCCTTTTTTTTACTCGAATTTGGCTCGTGATTTAAGTTGGGAATAAAACCAAAAACAAAAAGAATTTTCATATGCTCTTTTATTAATTTTCGTTTAGTGAGAAGGTTATTTTCATTTGCAATTTATTTCTTTTCTTATTTTCATTCTCTATGAATTTTATTTAAATCTTATTTGCATTGTGCTGTATAATTTTTATATCTCATTGTATTTTATTTTAATTTTATAATCCTTGAGTGGAGGATCGTGTGGTCCCTTTTCGAGCGGCTACGGCCGACGTACTAAGGCACGATTTGTCTCACCCTGTGAATGCACCAACCTTAATCCTTTATTACCAGGCAAAAAAGTGAGGATTAGTTTCCATTAAGTGGTGTAGGTTCAAATGTTGACTACAACTTACAGGTTTTCCGCTAAGTAGCACAGGTTCTTATGTTTACTGCGACTTGCAGGATTTCCGCTAAGTAGCACAGGTTCTTATGTTTACTGCGACTTGCAGAGGAAGCCCCCTTTAGCCTTCTGTAATCTCAATTTAATGAAAGGATGTTGCGAAGGTGGATTGCACATTTCCTCAACAGGATTAGTGATTATTGTTTATTTTGTGACAATTCTAATTTTTTACGCACTGGAGTGCTCGGAGTTCGAGATCGCAGCACGCTGAAACAATTGGTTTCATATTGGTCACTTTATCTAGTTATAGCACATTGCTCCTTCTCTACGGAAGGATTTATATTTTTCCTTTTTGAGAATATATTTTTTCATTTGGTGAACTAGTATTCGTATAAATTTAACTTCCATTTCCTTTTAGTTTTGTTCGGAAATAATTTTATTTCCGACATGTTTCCAGGAAATGGGAAAATAATTAATAAACTGTCATATGACTAAAATATTAGTTCGCGTTACAAAAAATATATAATTTGATTATATTTATAGTTAGTTTAAATGTTATAACTTAAAGTTTTACCTTTTTTCAGAGTCCTTTGTTTCAGTAAAAAGATATAATAATTTGTATTACCTTTTTTTAATTTTTTTTTTTTTGGTATTTTAACCTTCTCACATAATTATTTATAACTTTATTCCTGCTTTGGATTTTCTTTCTTACATTCACCAAAGCATTTATTTTTTACACTTTTATTTTTTAAATAATTTTTCCTTTATCTTTAATAGAGCATTTACCTTTTTTTCACTTTATCAAAGCATTTAAAATTATTTTTTTAATCACTTTTTATTTTGTTTTGGATTTTTCATCCCACTTTTCACTGAGCCAATTCTTTTTTTTTTTTATATAAGGATCCGGCGCATATCCTTTTTCCCGACTGGCCGGTCCCTGCTCGGGCGCCAGTTAATCAAGGACGAAACCTTGATTTAAAAAAATTACTGTCAGGCCACATAAGTGGCCTAACAGCCTGTGTACTCACACAACTGTATTTAATAAAACCAAAACCCGATTTATGTTGTTTAAGCTTCCAAATCCCAATTTGAATTGAATTTTATTTTATTAATTTTTATTAATTATAATTCCTTAAAATTACTGTGGGAAAATGCTTACACTTCTATTTTACATGGTTTGATTCTATTAAGCCTTTCAAATACGGATCACATTACAACACGCGCAGACATTTATTTTGTTTGTTGCAATATGATTTCACAATAAGGTTCAATATACTCATTTCTAGGTCATACTTATTTATTAAGAATGTTAGCACAAATAATAAGGGTATTAACTTTTATTAAGAATATTAGCGGAAATAATAAGGGTATTAACTTATATATATATATATAAATATATATATATATATATATATATTATATATATATATATATATATATATATATATATATATATATATATATATATATATATATATATATATATATATGTATATATATATATATATATATATATATATATATATATATATATATATATATATATATATATGTGTATATATATATATATATATATATATATATATATATATATATATATATATATATATATATATATATATATATATATATATATATATATATATATAAATCTGATATCTTCACAAAATTTAGACCAGTACTTCCCCTGCGGAAAATTTTGTGACAAATGATCCAAAAGTACTCATCCTATGACTTGAGAAAAAGAGGCTGGCACCAAAAATAAGGATTAGTGAATGGTGAAAAAAGATATATTGTGTAAATGGTCATATATTAAACATTTTCAGTCAATATGGTTGGTACTCCGGCTAGTATTGAAGTAAACGACACTGAACAAATTCGATGCACCTGGATCTAAGGCCTATCACATAGTATCTATATAATATTAATTGTCTCCATTTAATGAGACTGCCATGCCACTCAGGAACCTGTTCCGTAACTATATTCAGATATTAACTCCAGATTAACTGGCATTTATAACATTGAAATATAAGTTCCCCTGTGGTGGAGTGGGTAGTGTACTAGCCTGTCATGCCGGAGGTTGTCGGTTCGAGTCCAATCAAAGACACCGCTTAAAAATAAAATACAATTTCTACTTGGATTTGTAACAATATAATAATATTTATATATAATCTATATTATTCTACACCGATTAGGACGCCATAAGATAGCTCAGAGACAAGTTACAAGGTGCATGCAAAGTATTAATTAACCCCATCCTAGGCCATCCCCATGTAAAAGTGAGTGGCTGGTCCGCTTCATAGGAAGTGTTAGAACTCGGAGTGGTCCCTATCACTTGGGGATCGGTCACGTGACTTGTTTTGTATCAGTTCCATTTACCGTAGGGTCGTTATTATGTCACTTAGTGCCGTTTTGATATTTTTACCATATAACGAAATATCATCCCCACTCATGTGGGGATACAGATAAAAATTTTAAATGTTTAGAATATATAGCTTATCCTCTCTCCGTAATGTTCACTTAGTAATACAGTATTCCACGGTTAATTACCCCACGCTTAAATGCCTTTCCTGCATTTTTTAAACAAAAGTCCATGTTTAATTGCCTACGCTTAATTACCCAATTCGGGTAATTGCCTTAAAAATTACACTTTCAAAATAAAATAGCCTGTAAATTTTATTCGCTTAATTGCCTGAGTAATATTTTACAACAACACTGCAAGTAATACATCCAAGTTTACATGTTAATCATAAGTATGTATGCGTATGCTTTTGCTAGTATGAAGTTTGTAAGGACAAATAAATAGATTTTAATCGAAGTTAATTTAATAACAATGTTTTCTTAATTATTTTCTATACATACACATATTCGTATGATTACCTCTTTGAGATATTTAAACATATTCATTTAATTACCTCAATGAGGTAGTTAAGCGTATTCGTTTAAATGCTTTCCCGGCATTGAAGTACTGGAATTACATATACATATATGAAAAATGCTATCAGACAAATGTCCAGATGACCACACATAAATTCATTCACCATAGGTGCGTTTCAAACCGAATTTCGAAAAAAATGGAACAATCACGTCTGTCGACCACATAGGACATCATAAAGTGACACGTTAATCACACAAAGGCTTCTAAGCAACTGCTCTTGAATTTCCAGAAGACCAAATGTGTCAATTTTGTTTGTTGACGTAACCACACAATTGAAAATGGGCTCCGTCTGCAAATATGTTTTTTTTAAGCCAGCGAGTTCTTGAATGATTTCAGAAAATCTACGGCGAAGTGAATATTCGGCCGACTTTCAAAGCTTTGGTGCTCGGACATTATGTAACGAGACAGTCGACTAGAACTTATCGACCGAATTCTCATTAGCGGTCTCAGAAGGATGGATTATGTTGATCGAAAGTATAATAAATTTTACGAAATGCAATTTTTAAAGATTCACTATATTTCCTAGTGGAATGTTAATATTTTAATGCACTTTTCGAGTGAAATTGAATCTATTGCAATACTTGGCAAAGGTCCTACTACTGCTATGTCAATAAGTAAAATGTCCAAACTGTCATGTTATTTACATGTGCCCCTATTTGAAAACAAAGTTTTAGTTAAAATCCCTTTACATAATTAATACAATATAAAAGATTTTTAGGGTTTTTATAAAATGTGTTAAAAATAAGCAAAAAACAAAATACCAAACGTAATGTAATATCATTATGTGATAAAGTTAAATTTTGAATCGCTTGAATATGGAAAATAGCTTACAAAACTAGCAAAATCTCTTGATTAGAACTAGTGTTTTATTTGGAGCTAAAAACACGTATCCAACATCAGAGATTATTTAATAGGAAAATAGAAAAACCTTATTTATTTATATTCGTGGTACATGTCATTGAGAAACTTGTTCTGCAAACCACTAATGTAATAAATCAAAAAGCATTGATTTTATAAAAATAAAAAAAATACATAAGAAATAACCTTTAATATGCTTCTAAGCAAACGCTTATTTATGTAGAAATAAATTTGCACAATATAAAACTTTTACAAATAAAATAAGTAAATCTGAATATTAGTTTTTGATTTAACACGAGCTTTAGATCCCAAAATTAAGTTTTGTGTGTGTCTCATTTTTTTATTTACGCCGCATACAGCCTTTTACTTATTTTCAGTTGTTGAATTTAGGTTTTATATTCTTATGTATATTTTTTGTTTGATAACTACAATTATTTTTTTTATTTTTTTTTTAATTTTAAAAGATTTTAAGAATATATTAGAGGTGGGAAAGAGCTTGTTTGCATTGGACAATAAGTTAAATGTTTAGTTACACACTTAACTCATTATAAGTGGTTAGTTAGTGTGCCAAGTTAAATAAGGAAACTATTTTTTTTGTTCCTTTTTGTACCTTTTTGAAAAAGGAAATTTTCACGGTAGGCGTAACCTTGATCAGAATTGAACGAAATTTTGCAGAATGATTAAACATATTAGCGCATACGCACACGGATGGACTCCGTATAGCCTCCTCAATAAGATTAAACCATTAATAAAGGAGAAATTTCGAACACCATATAAGAAGTGTTTGAAAAATTACATCAGTATTTTCACTAGGGCCTGTCCCACGATGTCGACAAATCGATGTCGTTCTCTTATTTATATTGAAAACAAAAACAAATTCAAATTTTTTATTATTGTTTTCAATATAAAGAAGAGAATGACGTCGACTTGTCGACATCGTGGGACAGGCCCTTACACTCAATTTTTTTTTTAATTTGCATTTCAGAAAAGTCATACGATTTAATAAATGTTTCAGTTTTAGTTCTTACTTACATTAAAAAGCAGCAACAAAAACCAGTTTCTCCAAATGATTATTAGGCTAAGGTTAGTAATGTTTAATTCAGAAAGAGTTGGGCATGGTTAATATTGCAAGGAACAAGAGAAAAATTAACATTAACTTAATTTTTCTGCGTACAAAACAGAACATAGGAGCGCCACTTTCATTTTCAATACATGTTTTGCTTGATTTGACAAAAATAATCTATTGGACCGTTTTCAGTAAAAACATTTTCTGAATTTATAGTCTTTTTGCTGATTATGAAAAACACTTTTAAATAATTATTTTATCATAATGAAATTTTTTCTGTAAATAGATTTACTGTGTTCAGAAAAGTAAGAGATGATACATACATATATAATTTGCAATTTCTTTTAGTGACATAAGAAGCAGATATATTTAAGCTAATTCCAAGGTTTGAACGCCTACCAGACAGGTGAGCAGATAGTTGCAAAATATGTACATACTTAAAACTGATGTTTCCAAAATTTTTTTAAGTGTATGGCTGTATATAGTTTAACAAAAACAAAGCTTAATTCTAATTGATAAAATCCACAAAATACTTGTCATTGATTCCTCATAGTTTTGTTGTTCCTGCTGATATAATAAGTGGAATTTTATTTGTGGTATATGAATCTTTCACAAGTTGCACTTCAATAAAGTGCTTGTTTTGTTAGTAAAAGTTTAGTTGGGAAAAATTTCATATCTGCATGCACTCAATGTTTGTGTTAAATTTTATGCCGCCAGCAATCAATTAATTTGTTTAAAATGAAATTGAGATGGTTAAGATGACTTATTCCGATTACGTTCAATCAAGCAAATAAAATTCTAATAAAGGGTGCTTTTGTGTAATAAAATAATTTTTTAATTTATTTAAATTTATATTTTTATTTATTTCACAATAAGTTTCACTAAGCAACTTAAATTGTCGCTCTAAAAGCCATTGTTACAGCTTGACAGTAAAGTAGAAGATACCCTGCGGAAAATTTGGTGACAAATGGTCCAAAAGTACTCGTCCTATGACTTCAGAAAATGAGACTGGCACCAAAAATAAGGAGTACTAAATGGTGAAAAAAGACATATTGTGTAAATGATCACATATTAACCATTTTCAGTTAATTTAGTTGGTACTGCGGCTAGTATTGTAGTAAATGGCACTGAACAAACTCGATGCACCTGGATCTACGGCCTATCACATAGTATCTATATAATATTAATTGTCTCCCTGCAATGAGACTGCCATGCCACTCAGGAACCTGTTCCGTAACTATATTCAGATATAAACTGCAGCTTAACTGGTATTTATAGCATTGAAATATAAGTGCCCCAGTGGTCCAGTGGGTAGTGTACTAGCCTGTCATGCCGGAGGTTGTCGGTTCGAGTCCTATCAAAGACACCGCTTAAAAATAAAATACAATTTCTACTTGGATTTGTAACAATAAAAAATAGATTAATCGATAATTACAACTGAATTGCGGAATAATATTTATGTATAATCTATATTATTCTACACTTATTAGGACTCTCCTGGCTGTCGATGTAAAAGAATACATCAGCAACTAGAATATCATCATGTTGAAGACAACAAACGTCACTGCAAAACTAGGCTATAGCGAAAGATGAAAATGGGAATGCAGAGGAACACGACAGGGTGGGCTGATCTCACCTCTGCTTTGGCTTCTCGTTGTTCACACAATTCGTCTCAGATTAGACGCTGCTGCAGTCAAGGTTGTGCCCCTTATGTAGACGATGTGATAATAATGTTATCAGGGATGTTCGCGGACGTGATAAGCGATATCATGTCCAATGCCTCAGGTACACTCAGCAAATGGGATACAGGCTGTGATCTCGGAGTGAGCCCAGTCAAAGCGAAACTGGTACTATTTACTACAAACACCAAAGTTCAGAGCTTTAGACTCCCACGGTTGTAGAATCAGGTACTGTCCCTCTGGGACAATGAAAAATATCCAGGAGCTATGCTGGACCAAAAAGGCCATAGTCGCCTATTACTCCTGTCGGAGGATGTTTGGTTCCAAATGGGCCCTTAGCCCTAACATGATTAAATGGATGTACAAAGCAATTATACGTCCCATTTTGATTTACGGATCGGTAGTACAGAGATCTGCTTGCATCGATATTACTGGATGTTTACATACTAGCCCTTCTGAATGCTATACTAATCCTAATTCCGATCGATCTTCACGTATTGGCTGTGTCCTCGAGCCGTGCGGCAAGACTAGCGGCATCTGTAAGGTGGATATCAAGGACCTATGGCCATGCCAGAATCCTAGACCAGTTACCACCGACACTGAGGAAGCCCTTCGATTATATGGTACCTTAGCTAGACGTTGACAGCACGTTCAAAGTCCTTATTCCATTCATACGATAGTGGAATGGAGGTAACATAGAAAAAGACTTCAACTTCAAGGTGTATACTGATGGATAAGTAATGATTTGCGGTGTGGTCTCTTGAGTTTTCTCGAAGGACCTTGGAATAAGACTCTCTTTCGGACTTCTTGATGGAACCAGTGTATTTCAGGCTTAAATATTGGCTATAAGGGAGGCGGGTAGGGTGTTGATTGACAGAGGTGTCCATGGAGGAGTCGGCATCTTCATCGGCAGCCAGGCGGGACTTCTGTCTCTAAGGACACATACTACTTTTTCTAATTTCGTTAGTCAGTGCAAAGATGTGTTATCGAAATGATGTGGTCAGACTAACGTTACCCTCATCTCGGTTTCCGCAAGTATCAACTTCCCTAGCAACGAACAGGCGTATGAGTTGGCCAAGGCTTGCTCTGTTATGGACGCCTACACTGCTTAATTGGTAGCCGTGCCGTTTGGCACTATTAGAAATTGTATTCTCAAATATTAGGTGACACAACTAATTTACAGAAACCGTAGAGACATCTCGAGGCTCATCGCAGAAGTGATGGGGCACTGGGCAATCGGCGGACATGCTAGCAGAATAGGCCTTTTCTACAATGCGTTCTGGCGTCGTTGATGGGATCATAGTAAAGACGGAACAGTCTTCCAATTTTTTTGCGAGTGCCCAGCCTTGCATCTCTCTAGACACAAATTCTTGGGCAATAGCATACACGACGAACTTTCGGAGCTATCTGAGATCAGTGTAGGTGACACGATTAGGTAACTCAATGCTGGATGTGGTATCTACTACTAAATCCGAGATCTGGCTTCAGACCTACATAGGTTGACACCGACGAGTGGAGTGGTCTGTCAAAACGGAATCTTATTGATTCTACTTCAATGCTTGTGCGTAGCAGGCAGCCATATAAGCCAGCCAACCAATAGGCACCTTTAGCAAAAGCGAGTGATAAGCTGACCTTTAGCAATTTTTCATTATTATAATTTGCCCATAAAACAACAGTTATCTACATCAAAGTATGGCTATACTAGAGCACTTACCGGCTATGATGAATGGTGGCAACGTCATACATCTGTATTTACTTGATAAAGTAGAAAGTATTGGCGTCCGATGAAATTTTAGCTAAAGCCAAGTTGTAATAACGGCCCTAAGTGATATTGAATTAATAATTATTTTGGTCATTAAAACTCTTTTCTTTTTATATAGAAATAATGCTTATTAAGTATTTTGTATACAGTGAAAAATATAGCAATCAGATAGAACACATGAACATCACACAGTGATTCCAATTTGAAAAAAGTGTAATAAATATATATCATAGAAGTTTGCAATCCGATTACAAAACGACGTATGTGAAAATCATAAAGAAGCCCCTAAGCTTTAAGAGCATTGTAATTTGAACCACCCTTTTAAAATACACGTTGAGCTACAGGGTATCAAAGTTGACTACCTCGGGTATGAACAACATTTTCGGCGTCATAGCTTTTACAAATATTATCTGATATTAATAAATTTAAACTTGGTATAAAGTTTACAAGTAGATGAAGAAAAAACATTTTTTTTAATTGTGATATCAAAATGTATTTATTCGAGACATTCTCAAGAAGTTATGTGCAAAAAAGTTAAATTTATTTTTTGTGGTTAGCAATTCTATATGTGGACATTTTTGATGCCAAATCATTAGTAGATCTATAAACAAAAACCGGTTACACATCTGTTGTTCTCCAATGGAGGAACTATCAAATGCTAAGCCGATGAACCACATATAAAAATTTTCAGAATTCGTATGCATATAGTTGGGCTCTCAAACAAGGAAATGAGAATCACAATACATAAACAGATATAGTTAGATATATAGTTAGACTTTATTTACATTTAAATTCTATTTCCAAATTTATTTATTTATTTATTTTCAAATTAAAAATTGTAAAAGCAAGAAACTTCAAACATGACAAACATAAAGTTTTTTTAATAAAATCAATCATCACCCTTTAACCTTCCTGTACCCGCGCGTTGGTCTGTGAGACCGACAAAACGATTTTACGTACATATTTTTTCCCCCAGAAGCTCCACAAAGTTGAATTTTCTGTTAGCCTCCGCTTTTTTTACAAGCTCCGTTTTAGTGTTGATTTGGTGTTTGCACTAGACAAGCGTGTTGGTGTATTTTATAACAATTGGTCTGTGAGACCGACGCGGGTATATGTGTAACCTTTTGTGAAGGTAAAACATGCAGTGCGATATGCCCTGATTTTTATTTAAAGGCTGAAAACTAAGTAAGAAGTACTTTTAAGTTGGTAAAAGTTATTTTTATTTATTTGAAGAAAAAATATGTTTTTGTTTTGTTTTTGTAATATCGAAGAAAAAACTATCGATTTTGATGGCTTATTTGTTAAGGACTAGAAATCAATAAAATAAGTGAATACAAATTTAATGCGTGATTTTATTTTTTATTATATCATTGAGATTAAAAAAGAATATTTTGTTTTTAGTTTTGTTTCAAAAAACTAGTATTTTATCTAGTTCAAACTTTCGGTCTGTGAGACCGTGCGCGGGTATATGTGGTATACAAATTAGCGCGGGTATAGGAAGGTTAATGGAAGTCTTAATAGTTGTCACGGATCCAGAAAAGAGCAAACGGACATTCCACTTTCGGAATACGTTTCGAGTGCTGCTAACAGCAATTTCTTTGTATTGCGTATACATGTCTGTAAGCAATAAATATGTAAATTTAAAATGCTTGAGCTGGATCCCCGACAGTTTAAGACGATATTGTATGTAGTATGTACAATTTATTATTTTCCAGATGGAAATTAAAAAATTTACTTATCTCACTCATAACTTAATTTACTTATCTTTAGGAATTTTACAAGTAGAAGGAAAAGTACTTATATATTGGATGTATACATCCAAAGTATAATGGATTGGTTTTTGGATATCAAGAGCAAAAATAAGTACTCTTTCTAGTAGAATTGTAATCGGAGTTTAAAACTTTTTCTGATTACTGTTTTGGTGCATTGGTAAGTAAATTTTTGTTGGGTAATTAGTTGTTCGCCGTTTTTCTCAACAAAAAAAAAATATTAAACTAAAATTTTTTATTTTCAATATTTTGAGGTCTACTCAAAAATGACTGCACCGAATGTTTTAACTGGATTAAAGCATGCACGCTACATCCAGCATTGGACAAAAAGGATGAATTTTTCTACGAAATCCTAATTTAATCGCTTAAGAAAAAAACGCCTATCAAGTTTTTGAAATTTCTCTACAAATTGTATCTAATATATTGAATGTATTTAATCTGGCTTTGAATTGTTACCCGCCCACGACAAGATGTGACCAGCGAGCAGATTTTCTAAAAATAGTTAAGTTTTCAGTACCTGCATGAAAACTGTACTAAATTTAGTTTTTTAATTTTAATTTTGTAACGTGTTTTTCCCAAATTAATGTTTTACTTTATAAGTAAAATATTAAAGTTTTATTAAAATATTTTAATAAAAATAAAAAACATAAAAAAATGTTAATAAAACCTTAATACTTTACTTAAAAAGTAAAATATTAATTTGGGAAAAAGCACGTTACAAAATTAAAAATAAAGTTATTTAATAATTCCCCAAAAAAACTTTTTAATCTTAATTTTTTAATTTGTATTTCTTTATTAAAAAGCCGTATGTATAATTACAATTAATAAAAAAATTTATTCACGGGAAAAACTGTGTTATTTCTGCACCGATTTTTAATTATTACACGGTGTTGAATAGAGAATGATTTGCAATCAAAAGGTGCGCAAATGGCATATGGACGAACACGTTTCTTACTTTTTGTCTCAACTTACGTAGTTTCGCATATATAGAGTTGCCCATCTGCAACAAATTTTATTTTTTTACTTCTTCTCATACAAAATTATTGTTTTTTATCCAAATAATGGTAGGCCTTTTAATGGCGCACACTACTACAAACTGTTGCTTGTAAACATATGTATAAAGACAATTATATTGTAAATAGCTCAACACAAATAAATGAAATAAAGTTGTTTTGTTCAAATAATGGCAGTTTTCCAGATTTTGATGTGAAAATTATGTTATTTTAACAGTTAGTTGTTAAGACGAATACAATTTTCTAATTGGATGTTTTTGGCGACCATGACGACACTTTTTGTCTTCTAAATAACAAAAAAAAAAAACGACAGGTGGACGTGTTTTCCAAATATTGTGCTTTTTATATTTATATTGTAAGCCCTATTTTTTATATTTTTTAAATTTTAAGTGCTACACCTTGAAATGAGAAAGTTTTGTTAGCAACAAACTAGTCTACGCAGATATGTGTATGTTTCCTTTGAGAAAAATAATTCCGGTAATTGTTTTAGGATATCTGTCTGATCTTTCAAGTATATTGAAATATGAGTATTTTAGCTTTCAGCACAATAAAATTGTGTATCACCAAAAATTCCCACAATAGATTTATATTTAAAATAAAAATATGTTAAAATTTAAGGGACTATTCAGGAAATAGTTCGCAATTTAAGTTCATTCCAAACTCAGCAAAAAATTTTTAATTTGCATTTAGACAAAATTTTTTTTAGTGGAAGTATCTTTCTTTCGGACGTGCACAAACATATTTTCCATTTGAATATAATTATACAGGTGTCTGTACTATTAGACTCTGGGGGTATTGTAAAGATTGTTTAGTGCTTAATTCAACAACCATCTTCAATAGAAAGAAAACAGACGGAAAAAATTAGTAAATAATCCATCTCTATTGCACTACCTTAAAATACTTTGGTATGGCAGAACATGGACATCACACGTATTCACCACAACAAATACGTTGATGAATTTCTTACAGTTACTCTGCCGGCTCCATGTTCATGTCATGTTCAAGTCGATGTCTCGTGAAGACGTAGGGTTATAGTTTAGCAAACTTTAAGAAGTAGCTCAAAAGTCTCATAAAATCTCGTGTCTGCGTCGTAAGTTATTCAAGGTCAAAGGTCAAGAAAATCAGATTTTCGCAATTATCTCAGTTTCTATAGCTCCAATGATGTTAACAGTTATTATAAAAATTTTAGAGCAGGTTGGGCAGTATC
The DNA here is from genome assembly GCA_956483635.1 of Panzeria rudis. NCBI lineage: Eukaryota > Metazoa > Arthropoda > Insecta > Diptera > Tachinidae > Panzeria > Panzeria rudis. The sequence goes on from OY101448.1 coordinate 78,518,717, forward strand.
TGAGACAGAGGGCAGAGTGTCCGCAGCGTTCAGCCATTCTCAATGTAATGCAAGGTCAACCGTGAATCTCAGTGAATAATACCTTGTATAAAGTTTTGAAATGAGAAAAAATAATATATTTGCCCGTTTTATTTCTACTTTAAATCTACTTTAAATAAATTAATATAAAATTAGAATATACAATAAATATTTCATTTAATGAGTTTTTAATTACAAAAAGTAGATACACGGAAAAGAAAAATCAATCGATCGGTACATAAATCAATCCCAAACGGTGTCAAAGAATGGTAATTCTGGATATCCTGAATTCAAGTACAGAAAGATTGATTCAATTGCGGAATATTCAAATGCAACATACTTAATTTTAGTCTGATTCGGCTTTATTCATGTAAAAAATTATTTTAAATACGATAATGTTTATAAACTTTATACACAGTCGTATTCGTACTGTGTTGGAGTTTGTTTGCTTTGATGATAGCCACAATACACTGATGTTCTCTTCTTGTTATTTATTTTCATTTCTCGGGAATAGCCGACAAGTAGCGACAAACGTCGTATTACATATTTGATTCAAGCCCGCTGCATACTTGAATCAATCCTACTGCGTAGTTTAATCAATCCCTTATTTTTACGTATTTAATCTAAGAACAGACTTGAGATATATAACATATATTTTTAATACTTAGCTAAATTTAATATTTTTACTTACTTGTTTTAATTTAAAATTTATTTTTGTTCATTCCTGGTATTGAACTTAACTCATCATATTTCTAAACCAACGCCTAATACAACTCAGCTAACTCAGTATAGAAAGAACGATAGTTAAAATCCAGTATACCAGCAGCATATAATACGACATTTGCCGGTTATTTATCGGCACTGAACGATCAAACAAAATAACCAACAACAAGAGTACTACAGTGAATTCTGGCTATCAGCAAGCAAGCAAATACCAACACACTATGACTGTGTATAAAGTATATAAATTGTATAAAATAAAATTATGACAATCGGCCATGGGCATGTGGCCATGTGGAATTAAAATGTGCGGAATTTTCAAAGCATTGTTGTTGTAAATTAATAATTATAACAACAATGCTTTGATAATTCCACACATTTTAATTCCACATGAAACACAGAACATACCCGAATATGCCAAATAATAAATTTCTCAAAAGTATATGGAATTAGTCGTACTTATAATAAGAATTTTGGTACTTAATTTAAGAAATTTTTACGTGGTTCAATATTTTTTACATGATTTAAGAACTTTATCCTGTTTTTGGCTTCATTTTGTGTTATTCGTACTTATATTTTTGAATACAACTCGTACTCAAAGTAAGTAGAAAATTTTTCTTTCTGTGTAAGTATTATTAAACGAATGTATTAGATATATGCAAAAGAATATCAAATATAATGTATTAACTAATAAACATTATAAATTATTTCTTGTAAATGATATTTCAATGATTTAAGAACTGTATATAAGGTATTATTCACTGAGATTCATGGTTGAACTTGCATTACATTGAGTATGGCTGAACGCTGCGGGCTCTCTGCCCTCTATCTCAGAAACGGTTGGGCGTATGAAAAAATATTTAATACAAAATCTGTTGCAAATGCTTTAAAATTTTTATAATAACTGTTAACATCATTGGAGCTATAGATACCGAGATAATTCCGAAAAACTGATTTTCGTGACCTTTGACCTCGAATAACTTACGGCGCAGACACGAGATTTTATGAGACTTTTGAGACAACTTTTAGAACACCAAAAGGAAGATGTATACAAATTTTCAGATTATTATCTCTCATTCCGCAGTGAAACCCTTATATGACTGGACTAAAGACCATAGGCTAAACATGTTACATGTATAGCTTTTGGGTAAAACATTTTAATGGTTTTGGTAGCTTTCCCAATGTATGCAGCCGCGTCTGTTACTAAAACTAAAACCAATTCTTTATTAAAGTAAACACGCAAAATTTTAATAGAATCATCAATAAGTGTTGCGATTGTCAAATAAATAGTTTTATTTACGATGGAGGTGTTTAGTAAAAAATAATTGAAATCCGATTTTTATTTGTACCTAGTATTGTAGTCAATTATTCGGGTTTCTTTAAATAAAATTTTATAATTTTTTTCTTGTTCGAACAGCCGAATAATTTTAAACTTTTATTCGAATATTCGAACGACTAACAAATACAAAATTTTATTGCAATAGACACGTTAAAACCATGATTTTTAATATATTCTATCACCATTTTCGATTTATTAGCAAACATTCTATCTTCAGCCAAACTCTTCCCAACACATTGCTAATTTACTAAAACAACGTCATAACTCAAAAAAAGGATAAGTTTTAGTTAATAATACAGAATTAGTCGCAATATCTTTCTTTATATTCTACAAAAAATGTCACAAAAATATTTTGCTTACTCACCTCTTAAGAGAAGGATATTTATAATATATTTTTCCGTTAAGTTGTATGCAAAATTAAAACTTCAAAGTCGTTCTTGAGTTATGACGTTGTTTAAGTAAATAAGCAAAATTATTTCTTCAATTGAATTAAGATAAATTATCTTTAGATGCATATATTGTCAATGGGCCCATATTATTCTTGTGAAATATGTTTAGATCTTCATTGAGACTATCAATTTGTATTGTGTACAAGAGTGGAGAAGTGTTCGAACCGTTTCTAAATGTCTTTATCACCTTTCAAACAAAAATAAATTAATAAATCAAAAGCGGTTCAGCCGTTCGGGCTCTAAGGCCCCTCTTTTTTTGGTCGGGGGTTAAAAATAAAAGACGATTAAAAAAATCTCATGAATATTGAGCCGCCAACCAGCTGATTAATTAGCCTTGGACCCTGCGATAAAAGTGTGTTTCATCGGGTTGTTATATTTATCAACTACCCAAAAAAATTGCTATAATATATTTTCAATTTTCAAATGAGCGATTTTCAGTTACAAGTAAAAAGAAAATTTTATGGATATTTTCAAAGGAACAAAAATTTTACGAAAAAATGCTCTTAACGCAAAATATGCTCTTGAAAGTAAAATATAAGTCTACCTTATATGTTTGCTCTGTTAATGATATATCACAATTTGTTTTGGTTGTTCAAGTAGTTAGTTACAATTTATGTAGTATTTGATTTTTTGTTTTTTAGTTAATACATACATGTTTCTCTTCATTAGTATACGTAGTTTGGTTTTTCAAAAATTGAGCCATAATTTTAGTTCTTTTAAATAAGTTAAACCTTAATAGAAAATTACTGCTTATTGACATTTTTATCAAGATAAAGTGTCTGAGCTAAATCTAGTTGCAATATATCGTGACAATAAAGAATAAGTGTTTAAGTCGATATAAGATAACTTTGTGCTAATATTACCATTATATTCTACAAAGTACCTCTGGAAAAAGTTTCATTTATTTTGTACGATTTTCCAAGTAGCACCATGTGTTACTAAATTAAAAGAATCGAAGAACGAATTGTCAACTTTAAGTTCAATAGGAATAATTTTCTAAAAATCCACTTAAACATTTTAAAGTTCTCTCCTACAAAGCGATAAAATATTACTCAAGCACTTCCTCCTTATTACCACAGATACATATATCGTGTGGATATTGTTCATTACTTTTATAACATAATCACTGATGTTTGGATATGTTTTATATGAACATTAATAAAATTATTTACATCTAGAGTACGGACGATCGTGGCGTCCGGTAGCTATACTAGAGAACAATTAATGTCTAAAATAGTTTTTTATCTAATGATTTAAATATTTGTTAAATAATTTAGAGGGCTGTTAAAAAACTTTCGACCCTAAGTGTAGATATACTTCTGCCTACATTTTGTGCACTTTATACTATTGGTATGAGTTTACAAAAAATATATAAATTATTATCAACAGCAAGTTTAAACATTATTCTTGCCTCAAGAAATTAAAACAAAACGAACTGCAAAAGCAACAACAAAATGACATTAAAAGACATTTTAGAAAACAACGTGTTTCCGTTGCCGTTTCCATTTCCGTTCTTCTCATGTTTTTTTTTACAAATACTTGTAGGTATATAAATATATCTAAACATATTATGCGCTACATATGTGTATGTGACTATAAATTTGTTTATATATCGGCATTTCCACAGTCGCTAGCATTACAAAAAGATATTATCACGAACATGCATACCTGAAACAGACAAACGAGACAAGAATGTTTCTTGCCAATACAATTGATAAAATGACACATTATATCATTTCCTAAGTATTTCAGCCATTATTCAAGAAATTATGGCACAAATATAAACAATTTACTCAGTAGCCCACAGTGGGTCTTTTGTAAAATAAATGGTAATAAATCTGGAACTTCTAAACTGCGGCTTGGATTTATCTGAAACTACAAACATGTTTATAGGATGAGTCACGCCTTACTACGAGTATGCTAGTATTCTTCTGTCTAAAGAACCAGAGGAGTTTCAGTTAGCCAAAGTTGACTACTTGCGACCCAACAAATCTCTGAAGCTTGTAACTTTTTTAAATGCCATCCGATTTTAAAAATTTAAAGCGCATTAAGTTAAGCTTAAAAATGCAGAGAAAAATTGTTTACACATATCTTTCCGTATCTCTTGCAGTTTAAATAATATTTGACTTTAAAGAAATAAAAACTTTTATGTCTTGACTTTATTTTTTGTATTACGCCTCGCTTATAACTTTTTAGTTCACTGTTGGATTTTAAATTAAAAGCCAGCATTAGATTTTTAAAAAATGTTTAGTAAAATTGGTGAAAAAATGTTTAATAGCTGCGTTCTTGAAGTCGGAAAAACGCTGAAAATTCAAAATTTAGAAATTGACCTGAGTTTATTTCAAAAAAGTATCTTCGTTATTTTCAAAAAACCTGTGTTTAAAACTATATTTTATGTTTAATGGCCTATAAAAAATTGTGAGAGTAGATTTTGAAAATTTTTAAAAACAATTTTTTGTAACGCAAATAGTTTTCAGAGTTTTAGTAAAAATTGAGGAGAGCGTTTTCATAAATGTGGGTATACTCATATTTTCTGAAAAAAGTCAAAATCTAGGAAACATAAGGTATTTACCATAAAAAATGTGTAGCAAAATAAATTTATTTTTTCATATAAGAATTTTTGATTTCTATATGAACCTCTTTACTACGCCTGAAAAACTTATTCGAATATCTTATACTAATCTCGAGATATGCTGATTGTAGTATATGCAATTCAAAGATTATAAAGAATTCCCTTAATTTATTTCCTTTTATTCACACAACTGTTATAATTTCTAAAAATCTGCCTAAGCTATATAAAAACAACAAAACTACATTTCTAATGATATAAAAAATGTTTATGCACACTTTTCATAATAAAAAGAATATTAATCGTAATTATACAATCTGTTTTTCGCGTAAGAGTACTTAGTACGCTAATGTATTGCATCATAGCTCACGAATGTTTTGTCCAATTTGAACAAACAAACTCTCAGAATATGCGGAATGAAATTGTCTTTAAGTATTTTGAATAGAATTTTTTATATTTCCAACTACTTTGGAGTTATTTAGAAATTAACTGCGAAAAAATTGTTTTTTCACGCAATTTCAAGCCTTTTTTTCGTTTTAAAAACCTCATAAAAAACTAATAGGATAAAATTAAAAATTTTTAGCGTTTAATTGAAAGCGATTTATATTAGAAATAAAATAAGTCAAAAATCATTAAAATCGATGAATAAATGTTGATTTTATTTGCAATTAAGTGAAGGCACTCAATTGAAAAAAATCACAATTTCCATACAATAGAAACAATTTTAATTTGTGTGTGGGTATGTGTCTTGCATGAAAATCTCAGTTCTTGTTAGTTCAATTACATCACATAACTGCAAATAAAATTGACATTTGTTCATAAATTTAATGATTTTTGACTTATTTTATTCCTAATAGAAATAGCTTTCTATTAAAGGATAGTGATGTTAAATTGTTGTCTTCTTAATTTTTTTATGAGTTTATAAAACGAAAATTGCTTTAAAATTGCAAGAAAAAACTACTTTTTGACCGCTAATTTCTGAATAGATCCGAAACAGTTTTAAATAATTTTACCTTAAACAGTTTTACCTTAATTTTGAAGATTTTTTTAGTCAATATAAGATTTGAAGATCTTTTTCCAAAGTGAAAAATTTTTTTAGATTCAGTTGCTCAACACTTATTACTCATACGGCTTCTTTAAATTTATTAAACAAAAGTACCTTTCTCAGCTAAACATGAGCTCATTAAAAAAATAAAGTACTTTATAGAATTGCCATTTGATAGTTTATAAAGTATGCTTATTATCATTGCGTTTTTAGTACAAAAAAGATACCTAAAAAGTCTAATAAAACGTTTTCCAAATTTAATTGATGACACTGAGGTTCAAAATTTAGATGACGAAATCAGAGAGCTTCACCACATATTAATATATATTTTCCAAATTTAGAAAAGGCTACTGCGGAATACTTTTGGCACACAATCTCAAAATTACTAGAAGTGATTGTGGACTGTGCTTCCAAAGCTGTAGAAATTTTCATTAAACTTAATATGTCTCCTTAATTCATCTGCAAACGTTGAATGGATATATTCAAAAGTAAATTTAAATAAAACGCAATACAGAAAGAAATTAGACAAGACCACATTGGAGGGTATTTTATATACTCAAGATTAACAAATACAATCCGAATAAGTAAATTAAATAAAAAATACGCACTCTTATGCACTAAGCTATGAGTAATGGGGTATTTGTTATAAAGCTAATACAAACTGAATATTGTATTGTTTATTTTGTAAAATTATAAAAAACTTTCATTGTTTTAAACTTTTGTTGTTTTAAAATTTTTAAAACTCAAGGTTTTAATATTGAAATATGTGGCAAATGTGTTGAATCAGTTGAATCGGCTCATAGTTTTATAAAATGGAGTAGAAAAAAGTCAGAAATTTTATACTTTTGGTACTAGAAATTTGTTTCTGCGCTGCAATTTCACGAAGATTTTGAAGAAGATTCTTTTAAGTCAATAAAAAGAAAAAACCAAACAACCGACTACAAAACCTAAAAGTTTGGTTTAATGAGTCCCAAATTGTTGGCAAATTGCATACATTGAGTCTGCAATGTAAAGATTTGAGTTATTGCAATAATCGAGGAGTTGCGCTCATAGAGGATTGCGGTAACGTATGGTGCACTCACAGAAAAAACTAAGTTTCATTTTTTGTAAAGGAATTCAATGAAATAGTAAATATTTTGTCTATGAACCGACCTACAAACGAATTTGTAAATATAGACAAAAATACCTCAACAATTTCATTGAAAAAAACGTGTTTGTTCAGTGAACAAATTGTTTAAATCTATAAAACAATTTGTCTAAAAATATTAACAAATTGTGGACAAAACAATTTACTAAATCAAACAAAAATATTTCCTGGATTTTCTGAAAAATATCAAACAGCATTTCTGTCTGAATTTAATAAACAATTAGTCTAAAAATTCTAACAATTATTAAGCAAACTAATTTATTTAAACAAACAAAAATAAAAACAAAATTTTTGTCTGTGTCATCATCTCATCCATTAAGGATTTATGAGATTTCACTGTGTTAAATATGTTCAAGTCTGAATGTTTATCTTATTACTCTAAAAAAATGAATGCGAATTAATGCAACGACATTAACTCAAAAATCTTTTGTAAACAAACTTGGTACAATTGCATTCCTTTGCTATGATTGTTGTTGTTGTTTGTATATATGCCGTCATCGGGGTGTTTTTTACGACACAGTTTTTATTGTTGTTTTTGGTGTTTGCGTTCTAAATAAAAGTCAAACAAACAATTCATAGATTATGGACAGAACATTTACTGAAAATTAAATTTATTTTTAGACAAACTTTTGTTTGAAAATTTTTTGGTGATAATTTTTTCTGTGCTGTACATATATTTAATCTTATAAATGAGCGGCTCAGTGCAATAACTCGATAAGCCACAAAAATAAAATATGGAATAAATCGACTTTTAAGTTTAAACAATATTTAAAATTTTTGGTTTTTGTGATTTCCAACTTTAAATAAGCAGCATAATTAGTTGCAAAACACTAGAATTTATCCAAAAATTTCTCTAGGATGCAAAGCTATGGTACCTAGCAAGGAAATGAGCATATAAAATCAATTTTACAAATGTACAATGTAACTTACATACATAAATAATATATTATAATTTTATTATAAGAAACCTGTTTGAATTGAATTTTTGGTTTCGATGTTTACATATTAATTTTTATGTTCTTATATACATATGTACAATATACTTGTACATATTTACATGTATAGCAACTTTATTATAATTAGTAATCATGAATTATATTTATATTACACATGAACATTTTTTGAAGATTTTTTTTTCTAAAATTAAAATATTTTTTTCGAAGAATGAAAATTTGTATCCGAAAACTTCTGGCACTACTGGTGTATAACATTAGAAATGTACTTTTGTTGTTTTGATGTGTTTTAGGCAGTTTTAAAAAACCAATAATTTTTATCATAATGACGTGCTTTCACAAGAACTAATTTAGAGCAAAATTTCATCAGAATCGGTTAAGTAGAACTAGTTTAAATGAATATTAACTTTTCACGTGCGTGGCACTGCCCCTAATGTTGCATTGTAACAATAACTAAATCGGTTAAGTAGTTTTAATAAAATTTATTTTTCATGGGCACTTCCCATTTTTCTAACCATAATATTGTATTGTTATAATAACTAAATGTGTATGCAAAGTTTCATCGGTTTAGTAGAAGTTGTTGAAAAATAATGTTTACTTTGTATGGGCGTGGCGCTGCACACTTTTTAATCCTGATGTACAGTACATGAAAAGTAGATGAAAATGTATGTGTATTTACTTTATGTATGTGTATTTATTTTCAACGGGACTAAAAGTACATGCATTTAAATTAAAAACAAATCCGAAATCGGTTAATCGGCGGAGTTTTGCGGAAACATCAATAAAAAATACATGACAAATTGATATGATAGCCTTTCGCCTTTTTTGAAGTCGCTTAAAAAGGAAAGAAGTTAAAAGAATTCTTTATATTCTTTAAATTGCATACACTACAATCGGCAAATCTAGAGACCAGTAAAAGATATTTGAATAAATTTTTTAGGAGAAATAAAGAGAAAAAGAGAATATATCAATTTTCAAAAATAAATATATTTTAATATATATTTTTTAATCGTGCAAAACTTCATTTTTCCTAAATTTTAACTTTTTGCAGAAAATCTGCGTGCATGTCTACATTTATGAAACGGCTCGCCTAAATTTTAGCCAAAACTCTTAGAGCTATCTACATTACACAACATTGTTTTTGAAATTTTCAAAATTCACCGTCACAATCTTTTATAGGACCTGAAATACAAAAAATATTTTTAAAATTTACGATATTCGGCCATTGCTAAATGTAGGGTATATGTCCAAAATACAAAATTTTTGGCGCTAAACACATTGTCAATGGATTGCATTTTGCGATATGTGATTAAAGAATTGTAACACATCAACAAAGCTTTTCACAAAATTAAAAATAAAGAAGATCCTTTTTTTTTTAAATATGCTTTTTCCAACTTTAAGAATGCAGGTATTACAAAAATGCAGTTCTACTTAGAATTTTGTCGAAATTCGATTGCTGACTTTTAATTTAAAATCCAATTGTAGACTAGAAAGTCGTTAGCGAATTACTTTAAATAGTCAAGTAACAAAAAAAATGTTTCTTTTAAATCAAATATCTCTTAAACTATAGGAGATACGGAAATTCATGTCGAAACATTTTTTCTTTGTAGATTATAGTTTAACTCAAAGCACTTTAAATTTTTAGAATCGGATAACATTTAAAAAGTTACAAGCCTCAGAAGTTTTTTTGGGTCCCATGTAGTCAATTTCGGCCCACTGTAACTCTACTCGAGCTTCAACCAAGAGGCCACAAAGGCTACGTATTGTAAAGCTTGACTCCTTCGCTAAAGATGTTTGAAGTTTCATACAAATCCTATCGGCAGCTTAGAAGTTATAGATTTATTACCATTTATTTTGAAAAAGTCCCCACTGTGCATCCTAAGTGTATGCACTATTCAGGGAACAGAAAAGGAAACAGAGCCAGTGTAAAAGACTACACAGATATACGTGCTACCTATGCTGATCGGTGATGTTAACCATACAGTAATTACCATTTTGTAAAGTAATTTCTGGTAGCGGTCATTGCATTAAAAATACGCTAATTTAGAAGATTTTTAAGTTTGGAAACTCAATTAACAAAAATTACGATTTCCACACAACACATACACCCAAAGTGAATTTTTGCTGCTGCAAGAAAATCGTGATTTTTTCAATTGAGTTTCCTCATTTAATTGTGAATAAAATCAGATCGATTTTTCTAAAATACGGCTTGTTTTGTGGTACACTTTTAAGAATATTAATGTTCGCCAATATGGAAGCTTGTTATTGGTTTGGCCATTTAAACAAATTTGTCAGGAGTGGATTATGGTAAAAATTAGAAAAAATCTATCGTGTATATTTTCAGGAAAATATCGGTATACCTTCTTTGTAATTTTTTTCTATTCTGAGTTTGTGGCATCTGCGCCAAACCAATAATAGCTGACGTTATATGGTTTAAATGGCATTTTTCTCTATATATGCATAATATATATTTTTTGCCTAAAAACCGGTTACAAATAAGCCCGGTTACGGATAAAGTGGTCGAATTTGAACCGCCAGGCGGAATCCTAGTTCAAATAAATTGATTGTGAATAGTGCTGTTATTTGAATTAAAAACTTTTGCGTATGGTAATTTCTTCTCAAAAACGGTAATTTCTCTAGGGCCGTTCGGTAATGGAAAAATAAAAGTTAACATCACTAGTGCTGCATTCAAGTGTACTACGCCCTCCAAGTGTTGATATACAACTTTTGTGTACACATTTTATCAATATACATTGTATATGTGGAATGAAAGCAAAGCTTCATGTAGCTGCCAAGAAATTAGATCTTGTTTGTTAAAATTAATTAATCGTTTACCTGAGAATATGACTCACCTTATAGCTTATGGAAACAACTGTGGTGGTCAGAATAAGAGTTAGTAAATTGTTCAGTTTTGGTTGTACTTTATTCGAAACTCATATTCGCGAAGAAAACGACAAGTTTTTACTGTCTGGGCATTGATTCATGTGTGTGCCCAACATTTTGAAATTATAGAACATACGAAAAAGAGTTTGCCAAATTTATATACCTCATGATTGGAAGAAGATTGTGGCAAATTCAAGTAAAGCGTTTCCTGTAACATCAATGAAAAGTAAGGACTCTATAGCTCTTGAGCTCATCTAAAGGTTCTTCAACAATAGTAGGAACGCCCAACATCCGAAAAATTCAATGGTTACATTTTGAGAAGGATAATTCTCGTAACTTCTCTTACAAAGTAAATCTTATGAATGATCAAGAAAACATCAGCAAAGACAAAAATTGGAAAGCTCAAAGTGCTAGCCAAGCCGTACAGCGTCAAACAATTCAGCATGAATGGCTCAAAGCACTTCATCACGATGGAATGGAGGAAATTCCGGAGAGAGTCGGAAGCCAATGTCAAGACGAGGATGTCAAACCAAATAAGATTTCCCAATAAACAGTTTTTTTAATTTCGTCCATGTGGCTTTTTTAGTACGTTATGCTAAGATTTTTGGGTACAGGTTCATTTACATATTTAAATATTTAATAAAATATATATGCATATAAGAGCGGCTCGACTTGTGTGATGATGAAAAACGTGTTTTGTCACCCCCTCTCAAATTAAAGACTGGTCTTTTTAATGAGGTTTCTTAAAACATTTGAGGATTCTAGCGATGATCGCCTGTGAGCTGGACTGTGTCTAAGAAAGGTCTATTTTTTAGTTTCTTGCATATTTTTGTTTTTTCTCCCAACACAACATATAAAAAAATTAGGTCGCTTGATTGATCTTTTCAAGCTGCATCCAATGCTGCATTAAACTTTACCATTCATACCATCAGCAATGCAGTATTCCATAAAAAATAAGACTTTTTAAGCGTTTTAATTGCAGATGCTGCTTACATTAATATAAATTTTACCTTATTTTTGGGATTTATTTGATTTTAGGTATTGTTTATTTATTTCTGTTCTTAGAAACGTGCGATCTTTTGCAATAACTACAAATGGATATATACAAAACGAAAGTGGTATCCCTATATTTTACCACATATATAGAAGAGCTAATAATAAAGCTATACTTAGCAGAGAACTCACAATAAAAAATATCATATTTGACACAAGCATTTTTATAAATTATAGAAATGTAACAACCAATATAACAAATATTGGTGGCTCACCGAATAATACATCATTCAAACTTATTTTATCCGCCTGACTGTACCTTTGATGACATCCTTGCCATTTAAATAGTAATGTTTTAACATTATTCATTACATTAATAATATAATTACAGATAAAAAAATATTTTTTGAATTTGAACAAGTATTTGTGAAATTCAAATAATTTTTTGTTTAAATCCACCGATTTTTCCAATTAAAATAATTATGTTATTGAACAAAATTTTAAATAAAATCACAAACAATTTTTTAACAAATTTAAATATTTTAAAAATGTAATTACATACTCATATATGGCAAACAATGTCGTTTACTAGAATAAAACGCATAAGAATTTTTTTTCTTTACAATATAATAACATTCAAATATTTTCTGTTCTATTTTGTTTTAAAAATTAAAAGTTGTCAACATTACTATTAAAATTTAAATCTAACAAAACTGTTGTTAGAAGCGGACAAAAACATTAGTAAGATATAAAAATAATAGCAAGCATGGGGTTGATAAAAAATAATTTTGGTATATTTTTTTGTGTGTAATATACATTTCCTTTTGTATAAAAGGTAATACTCCAAAAAGGAAACAACCTGTATTTCCTGCCAACAGACTGAATAAACTTACTTTATGTATTCCAAAAAAAAAAATTTATATTCTCTTACGTACATTTTTTATTTAGGTTCTACTCATTACAAAAGAAATTTAAATTTTTGGATTTTGTAACCATATTTTCTTGTTTATTTTTCATACAATATATACAGGGGTACAATTGTACCCAAACCGCCTTTTGAAGATGTTTACAAAACAAAGCCCTACAATTTTGGGAAGGCCGTTACTTTTTTTATGTTTAATACTTGAAAACTAAACATTATTGTTTGATTTAAGATGTCACGAAATTTCAGTTATCTAGTGATAAATCAAAAAAAGTTATAGCACTTATAAAATGAAAAAGTTACAATTGTACCCATTCCGCCTGACCAGGGTCAAACAGAAGCTGTTGGAGAACTATTTAGGTGGTATAAAATTCATTGTTATAGCAGCCTATTTAAGTTGCACTTTGCCGATTGGTCCTAAATCAAATTCAAAATCCTCAGTTCTTTCATTTCGAATGAAATAAAATATCAAATTATACGAATTGTTATGGCCGCAGATGCAGGAAGGCTTAAGCTGTCGTTACACTGTCTGAGTTTTCGTTTAATTTTAATATGTAAAAGTGAAATATCATGTCTAATATACAATTTTTAATTTTTCGTCTCAGCTCAGTTGAAAATAGAACCTATTCTATTTTCAATTATATGTGTGATCAAAAACTAAATTTTCTATAACATTTTGAAAGTTTTGAGTACACAGAAAAAAAAAGAACAACATACGATTTCAATTATGATAACTGCAGATTCAATTAATTCCGTTGTTGAAGTTCAACCTACGACGAAAATTGTACATTCAATACCTAAAATTCAAATTTTTAATTCCTCAAAGTTTGCGAAATTTGTTAGATAATATTGTTTCGGATCATATAAGTAATTGATTTATTTGCGAAATTAATTGAAAATGGTTCCATTTTTCTTATTAAGTATATTAAATGAAAGTTTTTAGTATTAATTGAAAATTTTTTGTGTAATTGGAGATTAGAATTTTAGTAATTGAATATACAATTCTAGTCGGAATTGAAATCGTATTTTAGTTTTTTCTGTGCATGAAACAAAATTTTTGTGTTGCCATTGGGTGAAGTTTATTTAATATTTTCTATCTTAAGATATGAATAGTTGTTGCTAAGTATCTTAACTTATGGTTCTAAATTTGTACTGACTTATTTATAAAAAATATATAATGTTTATTAAAGGTTTATTTGACACCTATTATATATAAAGTTGTCAAATAAGATCTTAATAAACATAAGATATTATTATATACATAAGGCCGTTATAATTTAATAACTACAACAATATTTAGATTGAATATTAATCCGAAAATCTAGAAAAACAATGGAAAAAAATTCGGAAAAGAGCGGAAATAATAAAAGAACTCTATTACAATGTCAAGAATGGTTCCTTTGTATGATAACTACGAATACCTGAAGTGTAATATTTTCAATTCATGAAAAAGTAGCACTAAGGTGAAAAAAGTATATTTTAAGTTAAGGTTTCAGTACCATTTCAAAACCTGTATTTTTCATTACTGATATGTAGTTTACTTGAGAGCCCGTTAAGAGACAGCGTATTTATACATTATATAAATACTAGTTGTTTATTTATTGTTTAAGTTTAAAAATTCTGAATGAACGTATATAAAAAACTTTTTTGGAAAGCTAATTTTTATCGATATTAAATATTAGTCATCTGAACCCCTTGCGCTCTAACTGCCCCATTTATAATATAAACGGTACTTTTCACAATATACGATTAAAAGTTAAGGAAAATTTTGTATGCCGAATTTGACAATGCGGTTATTACAAGAAATTGTTTCCTTTGTGTATGCGTATGAGAGCTTTTAGGAAAAGAAGGTGTATTAAAACGTATATCCTGCATCGGATGTTTACATCACTGATCCGACCAACTCTCACCTACTGATCGCTTGTCTTGTGGAGGTCAGTGGACAAGAGTACATACTTGGAACAATTTTCTGTCACACCGCGTCAAATTTGGTTGATAAATTAAATTTAAAAGAACACTGAAGGTGGAACATAGCCGAAGCTGGTCAACTTATCAACCAAATTGGATGTGGCATGAAGAAAAATGGTTCCAAACACAAACGAAAAACACAACAATTAAGGGTACATATCTCTCAATGACCGCAAGATGTAAATGATATCATATCTTGCAATTACTGATTAAATCAGGTCAAACCTTAGCTCAGTCTAGAGATAATGCTTCACTTAACACCCTTGAATATTTATATCAAAGACATATCTGCCAGTAAAGCCCTTAGGCACAGAGACTACAGCGACTTAAAGCACGACAGTATTGAATAAATCCTGGGGAGAGAATTGGACTACATGACAGCAGTCATGAACTTTGACAAACCTTTGTCAGTCGAGATACGGAATAGGGAAGTCTGGAAGAGTAATTATTTAATTCGGAATAATGCAGTTTCGGTTTTACGGACTATATCGGGGCTATTCGCTAAAGATCATGGTCTTACGGCCTCGCTCAGGCTACCCGAGGCCTCCACTGTGTACCATGCAGAGATTTATATTTCAACCGAAGCAGCAAAATATATGACAGGATCATCTCAGAGACTAGTACTACTAGCATTATTAATATTATTAATATAAAAGTGGATAAATCGAAGTGTGTGTGTGTGTGTACGGAGTGCATTCAATTTCTGACTCCGCTCGATCGACATAACATCAAGATAGTTAGGGTTCCAGGGGATGAAAGCATTGAAGAAACGAAATGGCTAATAAGATCAGGCCCGACCTTAGACGTACCAGACTCATAACGATATTGATATTCCCTTTGTCTAGCTATTAAATGAGATTAAAGTGGGGCTCCAACGAAGATAACACTCATCTGGCCTGCAATTACCACTTGAAGAATATCTAAGACTCTTTGGCCCTTGCTTAGTGCCTTTTCATACTATGCCTTTTTAGCCTGGCTTTTTTGACAATTTTCATTACAGACATTTACATTAAAGCCTTTTTCGCCATGCCTCTTTTGACGTTTATACAAATGCTTAATACTGACAGTACGAAAATGACAAGGAGAAATATCAAAAAACCACTACAATTTCAATTCGTGCCTGATTTCTTACCCGCTTAGCTTCTCAACACCTCTCTCTCACAAACTAAGAAAGCCTGCCTTTAGGCTGAGGCCACACGGGCGTTTTTAAAGCGCAGGGTATCTGCTTTTTATGTTAAATTTGAAGTTTTAAAAAATTGAGAACTTTCAAATTTAATATAAAAAGCAGAAACGCCGCGTTTTAAAAACGTGTGGCCCCAGCTTAATTAAAGCCACGCAGAAAAGGCACAATGTAAATTGCGTATTAGTAGAATTAGGACCAAGCAACTCCTAACATATGGAAAAAGGTTGTTTACACTCCTGGGGCCGAATTACTATATTCGTTATAGAGTAGGCTTTCGTATCGAATAAAATGTCGCTACGTATCGAATGGATGGATCACCGCATTTAATAGTTAATGCATTGAAATTTTTAAGAAGTATACCAAGTTTGTTTTACACTTGTTGTTGAGTCGACTATGAATTTGTAATACATTAAGGCTGAGGCCACACGGGCGTTTCTGCTTTTTATTTTAAATTTGAAGTTTTAAAAATTGATAACTTTCAAATTTAAAGTAAGAAACAGAATCGCCGCGTCTTAAAAATGCTCGTGTGGCGTCAGCCTAAAGAAAAATTTGTATGTTTCTTTAAGCTAGTACAACAACCAAGTCGATTTGACAACTCTAGTGCTAACTTGTAGAATTTAAGCAGCAGGTACTCGATTATCGTATGCCGTAATCCAAAAAACAATTTTTTTTTCGAACAACTTTCCTCTATCAAGTATGCGGTAATTCGGCACTTGGTTGGAATCATTACTGGACACTGCACAGTTGGGCAGCATAAAATATTTAGAGCATAAATCAGGAATTTCTAAACGAATAGTTATCGGAATAAAATTTTACATGGACATAGCAGAGGAGAATTTACAGTTATGTTTGCAATATCGACTCCTTAAATTGTTCAGGACCGGAGCTATAAAGTTTCAAATTAGAGTTCTTCGGCCATGTGAAACTTTTACTGCTTAACATTTTGCTGTTTCTCATTTCTATATTATAGCCCTTTATAAAACCTAAAAGACACATGTTCGTTTGTACACTTTAAATTTCTCAACTTTTCAAAACATAGGTCCAATATTTTGCTGATTTCGGGTCAAAATATCATCCGATAAAAAATGTATGAAATTACGCTTCTCTCCTTATTAATTCCAGAGCTGGTATTAAAAACATTAATGGGGATGCTCTTCTGCTATATCCATTTGAAACATTGTTTCGATAGGACTATCCCTCTAGAAATGCCTGATTTATGTTCTAAATATTTTGATTCTGCCTCAGTGTGCACTGTAAGATTGTTTTAGTTAACCTTCTGTCAGTGCATAGTAAATTTTACATAGTCTGTGCATGGGGTCAACCTGACCCCACATATATTTAAATGCATTTTCTAAGCTTTTTGTTAAAAAATAGTCGTTTCTATTGTTATTTATTAATGAAAAAAAAACTTATTTTATTCAGAATATATAAGATTGACATTAAGATAATTTAAATTATATTATATTACATAAAAAATTAGCCAGATGCATCGTCTGACATGATTTCGTTGTTTTCTTCTTCAAGGGAATCCATTACTTCTTCGTTGACACAGTTTATGCAAACGGTTTTTATATGTGTTGTGCAAGAAGGCTGATTGCAGACATAACATCTTGTTCCTGTTTTTTTATCAGCGGATCGAGGGCAAATGTAACATCTTGGTCGCTTACTGACAGATCTATTCGCCGCTGTTCCTTCAGTTGTTGTGCTCTGTCTTATGTTTATTATATCATATCCAATTTGATGAATAGCAATTTTAACATTTTTTTTCATTGCCCGTGGGTTTGATAATCGGTGCAATATATGATCATTTACCAATTGCATAGCCAGCTCCTTCAAAAAGATTTTACGTTCATTGTTTTTCCGCTGAATATATAGTTGTGGATTAGCACATTTGTACAGATTATAAGCGGCTATACCTGCGATATCAATCATATTAAAAAATAGAACCATTGGCCATCGTTTGGTCTTTCTCTTGCAGGTATAGGTACGAACTAATTTGTCGAGTGTGTCAACACCTCCCTTTGTTTTATTATAGTCCAATATTATGTTGGGTTTATTCGTATCGAGGTCAACAATATCATCATTGTGTAGAGTGGATAGTAACAATACATTCTTGTTTGGCTTCGGAACATAACTTACCAAAGTCAGATGGTTGTCGAAGCAAAATTTAGAAGAATTCAGGTCTCGCTTCTTAATTTCGGCCTTGTTCGTAAATTCTTTAGGTAGATCTGGTTTATTTGAGCGAATTGTTCCAATTATTGTTGTTTTTTTCTGCAACATTTGTTCTGCTAATGGACAGCTTGTAAAAAAGTTATCCATCGTAATAGTTCGTCCTTTATTGATATATGGTGTAGATAATCGATGAACTAAATTTAATGCGTAATCAACCGAACGTATCTCATTCGGTTGTTTGCCTACATAAACTTCTGCTTTCAATGGGTACGAATTCAACGCATCGCAAATCCAAAAAATCTTAATCCCGTACTTGCCTGGCTTTGATGGTATATACTGTCTGAATGAACATCGGCCACGAGTTAATACCAATTGTTCATCTATAGTTAAGAATGATGATGGTTTATAAGGTCCTTTGATATTTGCCAAAAACATATTCCAAACATCATGGAAAGCTGCTAGCTTATCTTCCTTCAAACGTTCTGCTCTAGTCTGATAATTGTCGAAGCGCAGGAATCGTAAAAGCTGCTGCACTCTTTGTAATGACATTGCAGCCCGATAAAAAGGACGATTGTCTAGGCGGTACAATTCATCCAATCTTTCGTCCCAGTTTTTATGAACACCAGCGTATATAAGTATACCAATCAGGGCATAAATTTCATTTGAATTTGTATCATACCAAATACGTGCAGGGTTACTATTTATAGTGTAGAAATGGCGAGCTTTTCTATTTGTTTCGGCCACTATTACATTTATTAATGTCTCTGGAACTAATTTTTTGAATGCGGACAGATGAGTATTTATATTTACAGCTGTTTCTGCAGAAATTCCTTGTCGTTCTCTCAAGATCTGAAAGTCGCGAACTCTGGTTACATTTGGTGGACTTGCTCTCCATTTTCTTTTGTACTTTTTATTTTGCGCGTAATACCAAATTCCTTCTTCTTCCACTTCAGGTTCCTCATCAGTTTCAATATTTTGTACTTCTTCTTCTTCACCAGTTTCTATATTTTCTTCTTCGTTTTCTATATTTTGCAATTCAACAGCAGCTTCATCTGCTGCTAAATCACAATCAGAAAAGTCACTATCAATGTTATCATCTGCTACCTCTTCCTCATCAGATTCGGTAATGCTATCGAAAAGATTTCGAATATCCTGGCTATTTTGTCTTTTTAGGGCCATCTAAATAACAAAACAAATTATTATATGCATAGAAAATTACACTACATAAAGTAACCAAAAAAATATATATACTCACCTTATAATAATAGTTATTTATGTGAATATATTTATAATTATTACAGACAAATAAATTTATAATAAAAACACCTCTATTCATATGTGTTGAATAGAAAACACTGAATGTTTTCTATTTTCAATTTTTGCATTTGAAAAAGAAAGAACTTCAATATATTGTTACACGGGAAATCCCCTAAAACACAAAGAAATTTAAAACTAAATACAAAATGCATAGCAAAATAATTGGGGTCAGATTAACCCCAATGCACCAAAATATGCTTGACTTGCTTAAAACTGTCGTAGCTTAGTCATTTATAATGTTTTTTCGATTATTTTTTTTGCAATGTGTGAGTTAAACATTAGTTGAGGCTTATCTAGTTGCTTGGTATAGTAAGTTGGTGTAAAACCTTATTAAATCACTTTTACAAAGACTGGGGTCAATTTGACCCCTATGCACTGACAGAAGGTTAAAGTCACTAAAACTTGATTTAAAACAACATTTTCAGCCAATTGATTAAAACAATCAATGAGTGAAGTCATAATCTAAATATTGAAACAAAACTCACTAAATAGAAACCACAATAAGAAGTAGCTAATGCAATGTTGGAAGAAATCATTTTAGTTTTCTGTCCTGGCAGACCTTTCCCTGGAAATGCCCATACACGTTTGTCTAATCATATACATATGTAAATAAATGTTTCTGTGGAGCAAAAAAAAAGTACACGTGCATGAACGAAGAAATGCATTAACGGCTGACTGAATGAAATATAACGAATGGGTTAATGTTTAAGCGATTGCAAGAAGAGTTCTTGTTCGTGTTGTTAACGTTCCTTTTTTGTTAAGCAGTATACCAATATACAGACTGTAATAGTACGACTATGTAACATTAAGGCAGGTCGGAAAAAAGTTGCACCAGTCACCCCCTGGAATGATAGATATGTCAATGACATTTCCAAAACAGTAAATTTTTTTGTCACGCCCCAAAATAGAACACTTTGGCTTTTTATAAATGGCGTTGCCATTTAAAGTCCGATCTCATCATATGGTATGTCGTTCTTTATGCCGTGACTGTGGCTTAATTTTTACCTCGGCTGACTTCTCAATCCAACATCAAATTCTGGGCGCCACTCTGCCATTTTGGATTTATCCCTCTTAATATCTAATTTTGTGCACGTGACAGGAAAGCCCTTCTAAAGCTTTGTATATATGGCTTTTAATATACTTACTTTTATTTCACGCCCCAAAATTACGCTTCTTTTTTTTCACATACAAACTCCCTTAGACTTAATAGACTCCAATAGAAAACAAAAAAAATTTTGCACCAGTCACCCACTAAAATAAAAGGTATATAAATGACGTTGCAAGATCTGTAAAAATTATTTTTTGCTACGCCACAAAATACTGCACTTTAAATTTATTATATATTGCGCCGCCATTTAAAATCCGATATAATCATATCGCATATCGTTGTTTATGGCCTGAGTCGGATCCTTCCCTCCTAATGTCAAATGTTTTGCACGTAGCATAGAAGACCTTCTAGAGCTTTGTATATCGTGCAAAATATTGGACATTAAGAATGAAGGATCCGAAATGGCATAAGTGGCCAAATGAAGCTATATTCAAGCCATGAACAACGATATGCGATATGATTAGATAGGACTTTAAATGGAGGTGCAATATATAAAAAATTGAAAGTGGTGTATTTTTGGGGGTGGCAAAGCCAATTTTTTCAAATTCTAGAAGCGTTATTAATTGTGATCTACTCAGTCTGTTTTGTATTGTGATCTACCCAGTCTAAAGTAAATTGTATGTGAAAAAGAAAAAAGAGATGTTAGTTTGGGGCGTGTCATAAAATTGAGTATATTAAAAGCTGGACTTACTAAGTTTTAGAACGACATTCTTTCCACGTGCATTACGGGGAAGGACTCGAGATAGCGTAAGTGGCGCCCAGAATTTGATGGCGGATTAAAAAGTTACCAGAGGAAAAAATGAAGCCATGAAAAGCGGCATGCAATATAATGAGATCTGTCTTTAAATGGTGTCGATATACATATATAAAAAACAAAAAGTGCCGTATTTTTGGGCGTGGCAAAAAAAATATTTCCTGTTTTAAAAACTTTATTGAGAATTCTTTCATTATAGAGGGTGACCGGCACTACTTTGTGTATTTACATGTAATTAAATAGATTAGTGTTTTCGTTAAAAAATTAAACTTTGTTGGACAACCCAAAGAACATTATATAATAAAATGTAAGCATTAAATTGTTTGTTCTGCTTGAGGTCTGGTTTTAAAATTCAATTTCAATTGAAATACACAATGAATTATACACAATAACTAAAATATAATATAAGTCAATGTTTTCTTTTTTAACAAAAAGAACACGTGCGCAAGCCGATCTAACTTTTTTCTTGATAAAATTATTTTTTCGAAATATTTCTTAAGGTAGACGAATTTGAGCAAAAGTCATAAAAGCAGTTTTGTAGAAAATAAAATTCTTTACAAAAAATATGTATGTACACGCAAAGGAAAACCACAATCGAAGAGCAACGTACTATGATTGAATATATGGTTGAAAACAACCATATACATGGTTCAAGCAACCATATGTATGTTTCAAAACAGCGATATATCGTTTATTATGGTTAAAAATTTCAATGGTTTGAAATAACCTTATATATGGTTAAAAACAACCATATGCATGGTTCAAGCAACCATGTACATGGTTCGAAACAAACATATATATTGTTCAAAATTATAAAATATGGTTTATTGTTTTCTTAACCATAAGTTGATTAAAAAATTTACTGTAGCTAAAAAATTTTATTATTTAAATTTAAATCAAAAACAAAATTTTTGAACTGTTTAGTGTGTTGAATCTGAAATAAAAATTATTATCTAGTTTCGCATAGATACATACATATTTGTTGACACATGTTATATTTACAATCGGGCAAGTTCTGAAAAACATTTTGTTGTGAAATCGGCAACTTTCAGGATAGAATCCAAGTAAAAAGCTCACTTGTTGGACGTTTTCAGTTGGTTTTTGTGTTTCAGATATTTCACATATTTTATCAGAACAAAGCTACGAATGCACTAAATTGTCCGATTGAAGAACAATTTTCTTCGCTTTTGAAATTTTGCTATTTCAAAACTTAATGGTGTACAGAACATGGCCGAACAATTAATGTTCGGCCGGAATATATCATTTTTTGTTATTTTTAATTTTTATTTTTTTTATTTTTTCACACCAACCGCGCACAAAAATAAACCAAACGCTGTCAAGTAAAACACAAAACTAACAAAAAGCATTCAACAAAGGGATAGAACAAAAAGTTTTTTGGAAGCGGAGAGCCATGTGTGTTTTATAACCATAGCTTTATTGCAAACAAATTAGTATAGATAAGAACGATATTTTATTATTATAGAACCATTCTGTTGTTGAATTTTTAAATGAGCCATGATTGTAGTCAGAATTTTTTCAACAATATATATTGTTCAAGCCAACCATGTGTCAATTTTCATGAAATCTAATAATATCATGATTAAATGTAAACGTTAGTTTTTTTCCTTAAACTAATTAAGGTTCACAGTCATTTAATACAATAATAAGTTATTTGCCATATTCAAAAACTGTGTCGGGAAACATGTCTTTGCTGACGCAACCATGCCACAACCGTATCTTTTCTTTGCGTGTGGGGTTTTCATAAAATTTTTATTTATATATAGTGAACAATTTAAGATATACAAAAGTAATTTTTCCGCAATCAAAAAATATATTTAGATCAGCTTGGGCACGTGTTATTTTTCTTTAAAAAGAAAATAAATTAACGTATGTTATTTATTCACAACAAGGAAGGTTTCTTGGGGCATTCGAGAAAATTTAATCTTAAACGACCACCCTAATATACATAGATAAATGTTTTACATTTTATATTACTGAAGTAAATATTTTGAATATATATTCATTTTCATTGTAAGAACTCAAATGTTAAAAACATAAAAACAGTGACAAATATATACTTGTCTTGCAAGTGTGATGTATGTATATTGTGACATTATTCCTGTGGACTTTTCTTTTTTATTTCTGTATATGTCTTGTCATTGATGACATTCTACTTTATAGACACTTTGGTAAAATAAATGATAAAACCAAATAAATGAAAAGTGCAGTTTTTTCCTATAAAAATAA
Organism: Panzeria rudis; assembly: GCA_956483635.1. NCBI lineage: Eukaryota > Metazoa > Arthropoda > Insecta > Diptera > Tachinidae > Panzeria > Panzeria rudis. Next base: position 78,542,504 of record OY101448.1, read on the forward strand.
ACTTTATTCTTTGACATTGAAGTTGAAAGAAAAACCTTATAAGAAATTAAATACGCATTTATATTCTCTTATAAACGGAAAAATAAACAATTTCGTTCATTTAGCTTTACTATTATTATTAATTTTTTTTTGCTTAAAAGTCTCGGGTATAAAATGATTGCATGTTGGAAGTTCTATTTACTAATTGTGCCCTAGTACCTGCATTTATAACCAGGATGTCTGCATTTAAAGGTAACTACCTATCAAATAAAACTCTATTCATGGCATTTTTTTTAGCACCATGTGCGAAGTTTTTTACAGCCACCTAAACTAATATATTATTTTGAAAATATATGATTGTTGACCACTGTCAATGTATCCCACATGTCCGAAATTAGCAAAAATATTCGCTAAATTCATCTTTAAAGCATGGTCCTTTAGCGTGTAGAAAAATAAAATTAACATTTCTAACAAAATTTTTTACAATTTTGAAAATTATGAAAGCATTTTTCTTGGAAAAATCGACGATTTTTAGTTAAATTTCAAAGCTTTGAATTTAGACCTTTGTTACGAATTAATAGCTCCAGATATTTTAAAGTTTTGTTCGGTGACCTTAATTGGAATTTTATCAGCAATTTAATAATGTACTACAAACAAAAACCAAACAAAAAATCTATGCAAAAAACAAACAAAAAAGTCAAGGCAAAAAATTTAAAATTTTAATTTCGAAGTGAAATATTTCTTAAATTATAAAAGATAAGAAATTAATTGTTCATAAATTTTTTCTTTATTCTGTTAAGCAAAATCCAATGCACCTATAATTTTAGAAATCGGTTGATATTTACGAGAGTTACAAGCCGCACAATGTTATTCACACCCGAGGTAGCCAAATTTGAGCCCTTGTAGGTCGACCGCTGGTGCAGCAAAATACTTTCAACGGCACGATTCTGAAAGCCTGATTCGTCCTCTGCAAGTAATTCAATTTTTATGTAAATCCTTTTAGTAGTTTAGAAGTTCCATACTTATTACCACTTTTTTCTAATTTACATCACAGTGCAACGTTCAAAGCTCATTGCATTTTGATGCTTAGTATTTCTATTGCAGTTTATAATATATATCATACAGACATATATAATTATATTAGTATTTCTCTTAGCTAATTTTTGTTCCATCTCTGTGGCTTAAATTTATGTATTAACAACCTAATTCATAATTTTGTTTGATTAACTAGAGGTTTATAAAACAAATTTTGTATTAAAATTTGTTTTATTAATCTGTTATAAGTCAAAAATATTTTTTATGAATTAAGGCATACATTTCTTTATTAAGTTGCTAATTTGTCAAAATTGAACATAAATTTAAAGATAGTTACAAATTCCATGCATAGAAATTTATTAAAATTTACACAAATTAATATATTGTTTTGTTGTTTTTGTCTGATATATCAAATTATTACAATTTCCCTAAAGGTCTTACTCTTTCATAATTTGTGTAAATTGAACATAAATTAAAAGATAGTTACATATTCCCTGCATAGAAATGTAATAAAATTTATACAAATTAATTTATAGTTCTGTTGTTTTTGCTCTATACGTCAAATTATTTCATTTTCAATAAAGGTCTTACTCTTTCATATATTCTTGCTAAGTTACGTTTATACTCATGCACAATTTTCAATAACAAATTTAATTTTAAAAGCATAATCTTTATAAGACCCTTAGGTGTATAACATAAATATGTACTACAAATTGCTTCAATAGTGCTTTCAGCTCAACAAGACAGAAATTAATGCTGATATTTATAGTAATTTCTTAATTAATTTCCGATTAAGGTCAAAAGAAAGAATATTATTCAAATGTGTATATTTTGTAACCAAAATATGATTTTTTTAGTAGTACAAATCTATTTTAAGTTATTTAATGGGTTTAAGTAACATCCTCAATAATTGCATGCGTAGCATATGAGTGTTTTGTAATTTATGGACAAATTAAATACACTACACGTCCGACAGATTGTACTTGCGATATTGCTTAGAAAATGGATCAAAGTTTAAAGATTGAATTACATAGTTATTATCAGGGAAACCAGAAATATGCCATAAAAAATATGTTTTATGCGCATTAAGTATGCAATAAAAACTAAAAAATATGCTCCCAAAATTTAGAAAATATGCTCTTAAAACCTTATCATTTCGTTTATCTATATATATATATATATATATATATATATATATATATATATATATATATATATATATATATATATATATATATATATATATATATATATATATATATATATATATATATATATATATATATATATATATATATATATATATATATATAAAAGTTAATGTCTGTGTATGTTTGTTTGTTTGTTTGTGTGTATGTTCCTTATAGGACGCCAAACGGTACGACCAATCGTTGTGAAATTTCGGAGTTGTCTTATTAAGGGAAATTCAAATGGGGTAATGTTTTTGGAACATTTTGGGGGGAACGGGTACCCCTCATGCAAAACAATTTTTAATTTCTCTACATCTATATAACTACAATGGAGAGACTCTCCAAATTTACAGTGAGCTGCTCTTAGAAGAAAATGCAACTCCCAGCGAAATCTCGAAGGCATATGAGGGGGAAAGGTTACCCCATACGTGGTAATTATAAATTTTCCTTTATCGGTACACGGTTGCCGGGTACCCCTTATAACAGATACATCATAATTTTCCTGTATCTTCAAAAGCTATCTAAATGTGATGTGGGTTACTCTTACAGTAACGTGAAATTCACAGCGAAATTTTTGGGGTATAGGATGGGGCCACCAAGTACCCAAATAAAAAGTAATTATTAATATTCCTATATCAGCACATCTGCAGTAATGTCGCTCTAAAAATTTGATATGGGTTTACCCTTAAAACAAATTTAAAAAAATTTGCGGGTATCTGATGGATGTACGGATACCTCCACATGGATGGATGGTACCTCCATACAAAGTAGCTATTAATATTTCTATATCAGCGCTAATACAATAGCGTTTAGCTCAAAATTTGACGTGGGTTGCTGTTAGAATAAAGTTAAATTTTCAACACAATCTTGAGAGTATCAGAGGGCATAGACGGGTACCTCCCATACAAGGTAATATAATGCCCATGGGTAAGTCGCATAGTGGCTTCGCTGAGTAATACTTAAGCCCGGCCGAATGCCGACTATGTAGAAAACTTACTTATAAAATCCTTCCTCAAGACTGCTCGAAAGCAGATTATAATGACGAGAGTTAAATTTTATGTGCACACTAAATAAAAAATAAAAAAATATAAGCATTTATTAAGGGCCTGTCCCACGATGTCGACAAGTGGATGTCATTCTATTATTTATATTGAAAATAATAATAAAAAATGTTAATTTGTTTTTGTTTTCCATATAAATAAAAGAACGAAATCGACTTGTCGATATCGTGAGACAGGTCCTAAATTTATTATCTAAGATATTTTCCCAATTCTATTTAAAATAAAGATTTATTTTTTGGGGGGCTAACCATAGTATATATGCATTTCATTGGTAGTTTACCAAATCGTCAGCAGGTTTCAACCACACTTTTGAAAAGTTCCAAGCCTCTTGGAAAAACTATTTGAGAACTTACAATTAATTTAAATTTGAAAATCATAAAAGAATAAAATAAGCATAGTAGGTAGGCTGAGAAACTTATACAAAATAAATAATATGATAATATAAGTTATTTGTTGGGTTTTGTATAAGTTTCTCAGCCTACTACGCTTATTTTATTCCTTTGTAATTTTCATATTTAAGTTATTTGTGAATTCTCAAATAGTTTTTGAAAGTATGTGCATAAAATAAGAGGTTTGGCAATTTTCAAAAGTGTGGTTGAAGTCTACTGACGATTTGGTAAACCACCACTGACATTGATTAGCCCCAACAGATAAATCCTTATTAAAAAAAAAAGATGTAAAAATCTAATTGAGAAATAAATCCATAATGGCTTTATTTCTCAATCAATTTAGAAATAACGCCATTGCACATTGCTTTATTGTACTACACCGGCTTACATAGGTACATTACACAGGAAAAACAGGCAATTGCATAATTGCGATTTGACTGTACGAATAATCGCCCAAGTGAAAATCGCCCGAAACAGCTAAATGAAGAAACGCCCAAAATTGTTGGATGATTCGTAATAGGGAAGACACACCAAAACAACAGTGCCCGATCGCCAAAAAAAGTGTAGACCAACACAAAAGTGTTTATTCATTATGTAAAATCACCCGAATTTTTATTGAATAATTTTTTTCTTGGGGCTTTTTAACATTTTATAAAAGTTTGGCAATTATTCTTAATGAACAAATACTCAAATATCTGAAAATGTTGAATCGCCAAAATTCGATGAACAGTCCCACAATTTTACAAATATTTTTGGGCGATTCTAAATTTTTCTCTTTCGGGCGATTTTCATTTGGGTTAGTATTCATATAACCGTTTATCAATTTAGCCCAATTCGTCCAAATGTTGAATCACCCAAATAAAAATAATGCATATCTTCAAATGAATAATCACAAAAAATATTTTAGGTAATCTAAGGTGACCATACGTCCTCTTTTTTAGAGGACAATCACCTATTTTAACTCGCTGTCATCTATAAAATTTGTGTGCTCTTTCTGTCATCTTTTTTTATTATCAGTCATCTTTAATATTAGCTCTGTTCCAGATGCATAACAAAACAGTCCGAACTTGTACAAAGTTACCCAAAGCGTTCCACATAACAATTTTTGTACAATTTTGAGAGCGATTGAGAGCGAATGAGAGAATAATTTTTTCATTTCTTGTACAAAGCAGGGTTGTCAGATGTTTTCCGACCTATTTCGCCAAATTGGTTTTAAAAATCGCCAAAAAGTCGGAAAAATCAATTTTATGTAGTTTTTCTTAATATGTATTTGATAATAAATTTGTTTTTACATAATACTTTTTTTAACATACATTTTTATAAAATGTTCGTATAAAAATTTAGCAGAAAATCGCCAAAAGTAGAAATAAAATCGCCAAAAATTTTTTCTTGTAAATTTTTTTCATCCAAATTCAAAAACCCATTAATGATAATATAAGAAAAGCCACCAAAATCACATTGTTTTAATTTCTTGCAGACGAGTTTTGGTGGGATTTTTTTTAAATACTCTTTAAACAAAGTAATTTTCCCGAATTATACAAATTTTTAACATAAATTTTGTTTAAAAATAGCCATAAAAATCGCCAATAAATTTATTTATCGCCAGAAAAATCGCCATGTCGCCAAATAAAAAATTTAGACGCGAAACAAGTTTAAAAATCACCACGTTTGTCGAGAAATCGCTACATCTGACAGCCCTGGTACAAAGTTGTACGAACTTTTTCTTTTTGGTAAGTTTGGGCAAGAAATAAATAATAATCAGCTGTTTTGTGTTTACATATGAAACTGAAATTATAATCAGAAAATTTGCAAATAAAGGAAAAACGATTTTATTTAATAAGTTATTATTAAAAAGTTATTAAAAAGGAAAATGGAAAGTTTTTAAAAAAAGTTGAAGTTGTAAGTTTAAAGTTCCAGGGGAACATGAAATGGTTACCTGGCTTTCCATTTGACAAATATTAAAAATTTAGGTTGCTTTTAATTTTTTTCAGCTTATTTTCATTTACTTTTTACAGCTGTTACCAATGATGCAAATTTTTGTTTTTATGATGTTATGCGTTTTAAGCGTGAAAGCTCATAAGGTGGCACTATCGAAATGTTTGGACTTAAAATTGTGGTTTTTCGAGTTCCAGATGCATCTTTTATAATTTGGAGAGTAAATGTTGAGTTCACTGTCATTAGTCCGAACTTGTCCGAGGTTATCTGGAACACACCTATTAAAACAATGATCAATATTTTCTTTTAACTAACTTCTGCTTTTAAAAATATATGTAAACATTTTTTTTTAAGAGAAAGTTAATATATCTATCGATCGATTGTGTGGAGGCAATAATAACAATCAAGGCCAACACGAATAAAAGCTGTAAAGAATTTGCAAAATACTTGCTCAATTCACAACCTCAGTCGTATGTCTTATCGTTTAAAAAAAGACGACACTTGTTTATGTGCTTGTGAACCGACAAATTTGTTGTATCGTTATTTTGTCGTGTCTCAAATGTCAATTTAATTAATACCAAGGCAAGGCGAATTAATACCAGGTGGCCTCGAGAGATCAGGTGACTAAGAAAATCTTTCTTTATTTGAACTATCAACAGTGTTAATATATCATCTTTTTGACATTCCAAATATAAATTCGCCGTGCAGAATTTATATTTGGACTATCAAGAAAGCCGATACATTAACACAGTTTGCAGTTCAAATATGGTAAACAATTCGTAGTCACCTGATCTCTCGAGGCCACCTGGTATTAATTCACCTTGATTTGATACCATGAAATGAGACCAGGCCTGGGAATTTTAATTTGACGCGAAATAAAATAACTTTTTTCGCGACAAGCAATTTTGATTAAAATAGTTTGAAAATTAAATTGAAATGAATCAATTATATATTTATCATTAAGAAGAATGTAGTTTCTGGTGTTACTTATCATATATATAAAATATTTTTACAAATTAATCTAACAAATAGAATAATCCCAGACCTGGCCTCAATACAATAATTTGAAGAACATATAAAATTCAATCGTATAATTAATTATAACGCACTTTTGTATGAAAATTACCAACAACAAAAATACAATATTGTATAATTAGACGATGATACAACACATACGACGTTAATACGAGCTTGTGAATTGAACAACTATGAATCAAAAAATCGTATTTTAAAGAAAGTACAAGTAAAACTATAAGCTAATTATATTAGATACTGCAATAAGGAATTCTGAATAATGAATTTTTAAGTTTCGTTATTTTTTAAACTAGTTTTGCATATTTATAAGTTAATGTAAAATTTTCTATTTGCTATTTTTTTAACTAGTTTTACATACATACATCTATGTATATGAATGTAATTTTTTCTGTAAAATATGTAAAAAATGTAGACATTGAATTCAAATAAATTTATGCTATTTTTGTTGATGTCATATTTTTTTTCTTCGAAGTCTGGTCACATTAGGTAATCGGAAATTAATTACAGATTTAAAGAAATTTTACTTCTTTATTACTAAAGATTTCTTGCGTAGCTGATCTTCTGCCACTTTACGGGTTTTCTCCTCTCAGTATATCGAAAAGCGGCTTCGCTGAGTAAATATTTTTATACCGGGATCAAAAGTTTTTCCCTCTTGGTATATCGAATGGTAGCTTCGCTGAGTAAAGATTTTTGCATAGCCGGCCTTTGGCAGGGCTTAAGGATTTTCTCCTGGCTAAGCAGAAAATCTTAGCTGAGCAAAGCTGCTATTCGATATACCGAGAGCGGAAATCTCCTAAGCCCGGCCGAAGGCCGTCTATGCCGAAACTTTACTCCCCGAACCCGCTTTTCGATATATCCGGCTATGCAAAAGTCTTTAGTCAACGAAGCCGCCTTTCAATATACTGAGAGGAGAAGACCCTTAAGCCCGACCGAAGGGCGGCTATGTAAACATCTTAATTCAGCGCAGCCGCTTGTCGATATATCGAGAAGAAAAAGTCCTTAACCATAGCCGAAGACCGGCTATGCAGCTCCATGGTGAGAAATAAAGTCCATTGACCTTATTTCCATTGATCTTATTACCTGTTAGCCAGTAATGGATGAAGAACAATTCACACTAAAGAACGTTGCTCCATTCAATGGTTAAATTTCTAAGGGTGTTCTAAAATGAATTTACATATATTTTGATATTGTTACTTCCCAATTAAGTCGTTGACATTATTACACTCTAAAAAGTGTAGTAATGTCCATGGACAGTCATGAATATTTTTTTTTACTTTCAATCATTTGGCTGTTTTAGATGATTTTATTTGGCAGCAAATAATATATGAATAATTACCCAAGTAAAATCCCCCGAAACAGGAAAATGAAGAAAAAAACGCCCAAAGTAGTTTGGTGATTCGTCACATTGAAGTAACACCCAAAACCCAGTGCCCGATCCCTATGAAAAAAATAAAGAATAACCCAAAAGTATGAAATGAAAAAATAATGGTATGAAAATTGTAAACAAGGAGATCTTAGAAAATTAAATTGTACCTACCTAAGAGTATTAACAAATAAATTATAAACAGTAGATATAGATACAAATATCTTAACAGTAGATGATTATTATAATAAAAATATCGAATTGTTATCTGCTTGCTCTATTTCTAGTAGTGAATCTGTAATTAGTTGGCGAAGTATTAAATTAATATAGATTATTATTATTATTATTGCCATTGAATTTGATATCTTACGACATCCAAACCGTTCCACTATTGCTGTGAATTGAATCAACAGACATCATATCAAGTCCTGGGGGCAAGTTACGGCATTCGATATCGATCGAAATTTCAATACAATTTAAATGTAAATTTCGATCGATATCGAATGCCGTATTTGCCCCCTGGTAATAAAAAGTTTATTTTTATGCTCTTTATATAATTATAATTTTGAAGGAAATCACATATGATACCAAGTACGAATATATTGTAGTTTTGGCCTATATAGCTGTCGCAGAAAACACATATCGAAGAATGAGGGTTTCTTTTATCAAAAATTTTAGATGTTGAAAAATCATTTTGAACATTTGATTTCATTCCCATATTCCGTCAGAGAAGCAATAGAAATTTCTGATGTCATATTCATATTTGCTCGCACTAGCTAGCTCATTATTGTCTTCTTTAAAAAGCTTTTCTTTTCAAAATCTGTGTATCGTCGATAAATGGAGACTCGTTTGTTACCTATGCCCATCAGCACTCGGTCTGATTCGGTAGACTGTTTACTGTAATAGTTTCTACACATTTTATTTTTACATCGTCTAAAAAGGACACTTGTGTCGCCGGTTCTCAATTTTTTTTAGTCTCTTGAGTGATAGTTTATTTTTTTTTTTCTATTATCTTCTTTATCCGATACAAGTGTCTGTGATGATATGCCCTTTTGAATTTCATATGACGATATGTAACTATTGGTCCGAGTTATTCGATATTGCTACATGAGCATATTATAACGATAATATACATGTTAATTTGATTATTATTTAGTTTTTTGTCTCATGTTTAGTTGAAAAAATTTTATCGTAACCAACATTTCAGCGACTTACATACGTCAAAAAATAGATATCAAAAAATATGTTGTTTACGATTTTCGTGCGGTTACGACTCGGTATTTATTCCAACTTTTATTATTATATGGTACAAAAGTGACGATTAAAATTGTATGTAGGATACCGGAAATACGTTTATTAAATATTAATTTGGTAATAATTTCTGAAAATTTTTTTTCTAAAAATAGACAACTGGAAAATTTTTGTAAAATCAAACAACACATATACTGAAAATAAAACTGGTTTGTTTTTATTGTAAATGAGAGCTTAAAATCACAAATTTCCTGAATGAGACAAATTATTTATTCAACTAAGAAGTTAATTTCATATAAATGCTTGTGTGATAGTAAAATTATATACATTTTTTTCTGTTTTGAATATTGACGGGACAAAAAAAAAAATACCCACAGGCAGTTCTGGGTAAATCACTGTTTTTTTTCATCCATTATTCTTATTAAAAAATTTAAATCAATATAAATTTTATACATACATAAAATTATCAAAAGTCAAAATGTTTAATGGACCTCTAAGTAAAAAAAAAGTTAGAGATGATTAGATTACTTTATTAATATTTTAAGCCTCTAAATTTCATGACCAGCAAATGCAGTGCAAAATAGTTAAGATCCGACAAAAAATAAAAACCTTTTTAGATATTAAGTGAAAGAAGCCGATACATTTGATAAAAAAATTTTAAGTGCTTACTAGGGTATTCACTCGAATAATGTTTACTCGATTAATCAAATAATTGAAGTCAAATAATGTTCGATGAAACAAAAAATTTCAATTTCGAGTAAAAATTTTTTCGATTAATTTATGTCGACTAATCGAATAACTCGACTGAAAAATTTTATGTTAATTTTCCTCTTTTGATTTAGTTTTTATAGATTTCTTAACACATTTTTGAAATTATGTGAAATTTGCCATTCATTTCAAACGTTATTTCATACTAATAGACCGCATGATCAAAGAATTATGTAAATTATGCTGCAGCAATAAATATCTTGTACAAAAATTCGAACCAGATATGGCGGTATTTTTTATATCAAATATTATGCCTAGAGCTCGATTTGAAGATATACGCAGGAGCCTATATTTCTGCAACAATAATGACGTAGAAGACCCAAACAGTCCCAACTTCGATAGAGCATATAAAATTCGGCCAGTAATGGACCATTTTAACTTATCGTTTCAAAGTGCTCTCAATACCATCAATCGATGGGCACATGATAAAGTTCAAAGGGCATATTATAATGAAGCAATATATAAAAAATAAGCCAGTCAAATGGGGCTTGAAATTATGGTTTGAGTTTGACTTGTAGACAGGCAAGCGAACTACTGGTGTTGAGTATATGCTAGGAGAATCGGTGGTACTTTAGCTCACGAAAAATTTGCAAGGATTGGGATGTGAAATTTATATTGACAATTTCCTTAACTCACCGTTGTTGCAATATAAACTGATTGATCAAAATATCAAGTCGTGTGGAACTGTACGAACAAATAGAAAACGCCTTCAAAAAAATGCACCCGTTGACAAAAAAATGAAACGCCGAGACATTTACTCCACTAGTTTCCAAGGCAGAAGTTACATCAAATGTATGGACAACAAGGCAGTACATTTGCTGACCAACTTCCTATCGCCTACAGAAATAGACGTTGTAAGACCCATCAAGCTGGCTCAGCAGCGAAGATTGATGTAAAATGCCCTAGAATTGTTTCGCACTATTATAAAAATTTGAATGGAGTTGACCTAATGAATCAACGTAAGGTGTGCTATGAACTTGATCGAAGATCAAAAATAAAGTATTATCTCCGACTATTCTTTGATCTTTTTGACATATCAGTAAACAATGCATATACTGTATACACTTTACTTCATAGCAAAAATGAAATAGAAGGAAGCCTGTTGTCCACTTTGCAGTTCAAACAAGTCATAACTCGCAGTTTGATTAATGGTTTTACAGCCAGACAGCGAGAGGCTTCCACTTCAAAAACCAGTGCAGTACGGAAGTCTGTAAAAGGACAATTGCCTTTACATCCCATGGAAAAAGATAATAGCAGAAAGCGGTGTGTGTATTGTGCTAAGTTCAAAAAAGAAAATCGGAGTAATAATATTTGTAATATATGTAATGTTCACCTCTGTTGGATTTCACTTTCCTTGAGTTGGAATAGCCCACGTCCTCTACGAACCATAATCTACAGCAAAACAATAAATATGTGAAAGTAAATGTAAAAAATCAGCACTTCAATAAGTATATAGAATCACAACATTACGGGCCATAGGGAAACCAGTGTCCTTTATGTTATTGAATATATGTAACTAACTATATACTTACCAGGCTTAATATATATTGCAATATAAATTTTAAAAAATCAATTTTACACTTAAAAACACTTGTGCACAATTCTTGAACACAATACCACTAAAACTGTTAATTTTCAAAGACAATAAAAAACAAATGCTGTAACCGAACTTGTTTCAATCTAAATACATTACCAAGAGACACGTTTACGAACTAATTAAAATTAAAGTGGCACCCATTCTTTATTTTCGTTATTTAGTTATTTAATATTTTTGCTTGGGGACACCGGTGTCCCCGTGGTCGTCAAAGGGTTAACAGTCCAACAACAACCAACACAATAACACCCCAATGCACATGAGAAAAATGCATGATATTGTTGAATTGCCTTAAAGTAGTCTTGAACTCAAGACCTCAGGGTTTGTAGTCAAACGCGCTAACTCCTGAGTCAAGATCACCCCCAATTTCAATCTTTATGATGGAGACATGGTTTCTTTAATTTGATATAGTGTTCGAGAATATTTCGTGAAAGTGAGTTTTAGTCTGGCAATTTTTACTTCTACATACATAACATAATCATATCTTAAAGAAAACAATTGTCAAACTCTTTCAGCTGCTTTTTATAAAACTTTATTATATATTATAAAATATATATGTAGCTCTTTTGTACTTGTAAAGCAACACAACTTATAACAACAATGTAAATCTTAATGAACCGGCAGAATTCACACAACCAAAAGACTTACACCACTTATAATATTTAACCATTTGACAAAAATTCATTAGAAAAAAATCATTCATTACCCATGCTAAACTCTTATCTTATAAAATATAGCTAAATATATGATATATAGCACAACACCAACGTACAGGTAAACAACCACCATTTAATATATTATAAAGCACATTTAAGACCGTAAATTATTCCACAAGCTAAACATATTCATATTTAACAAATCTACTTGTTTCTAAAGCTATTCTAAGGCCTGACAATTTCAACATTTGCTGTTTGAATAAATAAACGATAACGTACAACTAAGGAAAGAATTGTATTATTTTCAAAGCGCCACACGACATCAGCTTGCCATATACAACAATCACTTCTACAAGATAAAGAATTGAATTAAAAAAAACAGTAGAAGGAAAGAATATAGAAAAATAAATAACGTCTCACCTGTTTTGAGAAACAATAAATGTCAAGTGACAAAAATATGATGGAGAGGTTAAAGATTGAAATTGCGAAGCGTCGGTTATAAGAGAATTCCATAAACTCTATGGAGGGTTACGGATGTGTAACCTTCATGGAAGTAGATAAGATACACCATTCATAAATCATGAAGACCTTTTCTAATATTAAAACAAAATTAAGAGTCTCATCTGGTTAGAGTACAGCAGAGCAAACCTAGTACACTCTAAAACATTACTTGAAATTTAGTTTCATATATTGTCCAAACTTGTGTTGAAAAATTCTGGTTGTCTAAAATTACATCGAGTTTGTAGTTATTTGTTACAAAAGAACATAATTTGTCTAATTTTTAGCAAAAATACAAATCTGCTGTTAAAAGTATTTATTTTTGAATAAAGTATGTCGAAATAACATTAAAATATATAAACAAAATTCTAAGGCTTTATCTTCTTTTAATATATGTAATGAATTAAGAATATGTACTTCATACATTTTTATTAAAGAAAAAACTTTTCAAATTAAACATATTTAGTCCAAGTGAAAAAAATTTAACATAAAATATATACTCCTATTGCTGAATGGTAGCTACGATAGACGATTAGCCAGGAGGTCACGGTTCGAAGCTGCACACAGCCAATCGCTTCGCATGCGTTTTTATTTTATTTTTTATATTAAACATATTTTATTAAAAAATCAACGAAGGGAGTACTTGTCCAATTTTAGGTCGATAATAGTCAGTAAAGTGTTGTCGACTATTATCGACCTAATTTCAACAAAAATGTTTTATAGTGTAGACATACATACATAAGTATGTACATTTAGTATAAGTATTCATATTTAGCTTTGAAGAAATTTAATATTTTAGATTTAAAATATCTAATTGTACATGAATTCGTAGTTCTGTCTAAGTTTTGATTTTTAAATTTTGCATTAATTTGCAGACGAAATATATCATGTGTTTTTATATGTACATTACAACTTGAAAAAAATACCTATTTATAAAACGCCGAACATTCAGTTTTGATTCGGTTGTCAGCCCTGCGTTAACAAAAACTATATTGATTTTTTTCTACTGCGTACTACCAAACGAAATATAGGGTAATACAATTTCAAACATGGGGTCGAAGTATCATATCCGTGAACATTCAATTCGTCACGTAAATGAGCAATTTTCGCACTATTACATACACAGAAAAAAGTCAAAAATTGCTTTAGTTACCAAAATCAATCATAAGGTTGCTTAATCCTTAAGATAACACCAGGTTCTAGCCAGGCATTTTTGTTCTTTTTTTAATTTTTTTTTTTCCTAGATAGCACCGACAGACCCTCCCAATTTTTTATGAATTCTTCAATAAAGGTGTTTTGTATGGAAAAAGTGAGAGAAACAAACATTTTTCTGTCTGTGGGCGTGGCAATAGTGCTCATGTTTGTAACACCAGGGCCTGGCCAGGCCCTGCACTATTGTATACAGACTGTAGTACATAAAGCCAAAACAAAATGTATAAAAAAGCACACGCAACACATAAATGGTATAACCAGTTCTGTGCAGACCTACATAGGATTTTGTATGGAAATGCATAGTCAGTTGTCCTAAAAGTGTCTATAAATGCATTTTATGCTAGGAAAACCACAAAACGAATAATTAAAACGCATTTTTATACATGCCAGCTACCTAAGATGTATAGAAATGCGTATTAATAATTTTTGTTGTGGTATTTCTAGCATAAACTGCATTTATAGGCACTTTTAGGACAACTGACTATGCATTTACATATAAATCCCATATAGGTCTGCACAGACCTGGTTATACCATTTAGCGACAAAAAACCCTTATACCTCCGATGGTTAATTGATTACATAGATTCAAATAAAGTCCGCTTAGTACATTCTGCTTCATAACTCCGTAAAGTATACTACTTAATATCTAATTAAAAATTAATTTTGATCGCGAGACGTATACATGATATTGAAAACAAATATCCCTTATACGTAAGAAAGCAACTTATAACAACGCCGAAATATATGCTTTCAACTTTGCACTAATTACTTTACTCTACAATTTACAGCTGACGTATACTCAATATAATGACGGTCATTTTATTGAGTATATATGCATATTAAAAAGTATTTAACTTAAGGGCCAAATAAACTACGCAAGCGGCATGCCAAACATGACAGAAATTTGCGTTTGTACAAGCCTGTTGTTTAATATATGGCGTCGTTTTTACGTCTGACGAGCGGCTTGGCAAGCTGCTTGAAGGAAAATTGAAATATATAGATATTTTTACTGCCACATTGAATTTGTGCAAATGTGATTGTATTATCTATTGTAATATTAGCCCATTTGTAACCAAATTTCCACAGAGTGAGGTTTTCGTGGAAAATTACAATTTAAATTAGTGATTAATAATGAAAAATCTTTGTTTGTAGGAGCTAGTTTTGTGTAGTCTGTGTGCAAATGAAAAAAGGTACGTTTGTACGATACCCTTTTTTTGCCAATACGATACTGATACTCAAAAAGAAATATCGGCGATACTGTGTCGATACCGATACGCATATTAAAATTGAGTTCAAGTTTAAATTAACAAAATTTAAGTGGGTCATTTTTTTATTATACAAAATTACAGCGCAAGAGATTATTAATATATAAAATTGATATTAACCCAGTAAAAATTATTGAAAGTAATTTTTAAAGAACTACATTTTCATTGCTTCCAAAGAATCTATATTAAATATATGCACATAATTATTAGATTCTTTTATCATAAAAAAACTCCTCGATTTTTTAAAGAACATTTATGAACTAATATTCTTCCAAATAACTTATTAGCTTTATTGTTAAAACTCTTCTAAAAGTTTATTTTTATGCACTTAAATTTGCATGCAAAAACGCAGTTTTGCGCTTAAATTCGCATAAAAAGAAGTATGTTGCGAAAATGGGAATATTTTCGTCCTTTTTCCTTTTTCTTCACATCGCTTCCGTAAAACTCATTAGAAATTATTCAAATTTGCACTATTACCGGATCGCAAGTTGTACATTTCATGACTTCTTTGGAGTGTATTTTTTTGCTTTAGTTAAGAAAAAATTAATTTTCTTACAAAATAGCAGCGTAAAGTATTAATATTATTTAAAATTGATATGTTGTTGATAAAATTGAGTGGTTTTTATACCAAGGATATGGAAGAAAAGTTGAAGAAAGCCTGAACAAAAATTTAAAAGATGTCCTTGGAAAAAATTTCCCTAAAGTTTCCTTCAAAATCTTTAATTGATTGTTTTGCAAAATATATAAAAATATATACGTTAAATAAACTCTAAAATGAACACATATTTTACGTTTTTATCGATCTCGGGTCAAAATTAATGTTTTTTTTATACATTAATTTTCTAGATACAATTTTTATAAGAATTAAGTTTGTGCCGCGAAAAAAAACAGTCACAGCTTTTGTACTAAGAGCGATAAAATCATAACATTTTGAAGTCTTATAGAGTTAGTTTAAGGCCACAACATGAATATAAAAAAAAACTTTTAATAACAACTTTTATGTACATGGAAGGATATATTTTTAAAATGAGATGTTTTTTATAATTTTGTCCAGTGGAACTGAAGTAAATATTTATAAAATTCTACAAAGTCTTTCCTTTTAATTGGTACCAAGTTCGCAAAAAAAGACTAGATTCTAATATTAAAAAAAAATCAAGTTTATTTGCTGGAGTTTAAGCATTGTCTATATGCATTCTATTGGTGCTTTGCCAAATCGTCAGTAGACTTACCAACCCTTTATCTTATGTACAAACTTTCAAGAAACCATTTGAGAATTCAAAAATATGTAAATGATTTTCAAAAATAGGCATAGTAAGCTTTGAAAATTATACAAAACCCAGCAAATAATTTATATTCGATATGAATCTATTTATTTTACTACAAAAAGTAATTTCATTTAAAATCCAATTATGACAATATGTCAAAGAAAAAATTTCTTAAATATTAAAAAAAAATATTTAAAATAAGCATTCTTAAAAAATACTGTCCTTTGAAAAGAACAAACTATGAAGCAATAAAAAACCAAGCACTCAGTTTGACTATATTAATAGATATACTTATAGCGGTGTTTCTGCCAAACAGAAAATTTATCTATATGATACAGTATTTTCAATTCATAAAAATTTTGATTATTTTTTTGCATTTGGTTACTTTTTAATTAAATGTTTTGTACAAACATTTTTTGGTCGCGGCAGCACTGCTCAAAAAGAAACAAACAACGCAAAAATAAATCTGAATGTATGTGTATGGGGATCTCTGCTATAAACGTTAGACCAGCTTCCGAAAAAACATAATATGCTTTGCTGTGTATGTTGAAAAATTAATTTGATGTTGATTTTTCACTTGTTCCTGGGAATATTAATCATGCCTAGTTAAAACAGGGCGCAAAACATCGAGTGTAACTTCGGCTGTGTGGCACGTAGCGTCGTACTGTTGAAACCTGAACCAATTGGACTTTGTATGCCGTCATACCAAGGTCTTTATGCAAAATTCGTCTCAATGATGTCTCCGAAATGTTCAATTGTTGAGAACGACGGTGAATTGATGTTGATGGCGCTTCACGCACACTTTCTGCCACAGCAGCAATATTCTCGGTTGTACGCACTGTTTTTGGGTTTTCACACTTTGGTTTATCGATGAGGATGCCAGTTTCTTTCACTTTTTTCACGAGATAACGAACATACGGAGCTGACGGTGCTTCTCTTCTTCCAAAATCCGTACACAATTTTCGCACACATTCTGCAACATTACCATGATTTTCGAAGTAATGTCGCAATATTTCCCAGCGTTGTTCAAGCGTATACACAACCATATTCGTTCAGCGGAAGGATAAAACTAATTATCTGTCAAATTAGACATGAGCTAAGTGTTACCATTCACGAAATAAGCACTAGTTGAAAAAAAAACGTTAGATGGCGGATTCGCTTGATATTAGTGAGCAGGAACATCAACTATTGAACCAATTTATTTAACGAAATTGTATATAAGAGCTATTGATGATCCTTATATTCACTTACAAGTTAAATCGATATTGATTAGCAGGATATTCACCATGTGAGATTATGAGCTCCAAATAATACTTGCTCTTTTTTGAAGTTTTAACTTTTATTTTTGACCAAAAAATTATCGGTCAAATTTAAACTTTTATTTTTCACCGAAAAAATATTGGTAAAATTTTAACTTTTATTTTTTACCAAAAAAATATGGGTCAAATTTTAACTTTTATTTTTGACTAAAAAATATCAGCCGCATTTTAACTTTTATTTTTGACCAAACAAATGTCAGTCAAATTTTAACTTCTATTTTTGACCTACAAAATAATAGTCAAGAAATAAATAACCATTAGTTTTTGACCGGAAACATATTGGTCAAAAAATATTATTATTTGACTTTTTCTAAAAAAGTCATAACAGTTACGGTCCCTGACGCTAATATTACAAATAGTGTTATTTATAAATGTAGAATTTCAAGGCGTATATTTTGGTGTAATCAACATATTACTACGATGTTTAAGTACAAATATATTAATATTTTAAGAATTCATCTGCCAAGTTTGAATGTATCAAAAAATTAAAAGAAAAATTTTAACAAAATTCTAATCAAGACCGGTTATTTGTGTTTACTTTTAATTTTCCTCTAAACGCACACGCAAAAACTTTTATTCTGATCTTTGATAGTATTTTTGCTCTCCTGAAAATTTCAAAAATACTACTTAAGTTGTTTTGTCAAAATTTATTAAAAATAACTTAACGAACAAAATGTTTTCTCTAAGTTTTAATAATTTTTAATAACTTAAAATTTTAACTTAGAATGTAAAAGTTTTAAAGTCATAAGAATTTTTCTGTTACTTAAATCCATATGAGTTGTATTTTCATAGGAGTATTTTTTTACTTAATATAAAAATAAACGGAAATGATGAAAAATAGTATCATAGCATTTAGCAGAAGTAGCTCAGGAATTCACTTCATGGAAGAGTGCTGATGTAATACAATATGATATGGTATGTATGCTAAAGAAAAACATTTTTTATTAGGATGGCTTGCAAAGCATGGAAAATAGTTTTTTTTTGTGAAGAGTAGAAATCGTTTATGTGGAGGTTTGTAAACCAGAAAATAATTTAAAAATATAAAATTTTGAATCAGCTACACTAAAAAAAAGACCTTCATATTTATAATGATTTTTTACGTTACAGCAATGGTTTTGTCATTGTTTTTCAACCAAAGTAACGTTTCATTCCTGGTATGAAAATTGCTTCTTTAATTACAAAAATGTCACAATTAAAATGAAACTTTTGCTACAAATAAATTTGTAAATGTTAGTCTTGAACTCTTGATCCCATTTTTGTAAATCAATACCTATACTGCTTCAGCCATGTCAGCATTTAAAACCAATAGTACAAAATCAATATATATATATATATATATATATATATATATATATATATATATATATATATATATATATATATATATATATATATATATATATATATATATATATATATATATATATATATATATATATATATATATATATATATATATATATATATATATATATATATATATATATATATATATATATATATATATATATATATATATATATATATATATATATATATATATATATATATATGTGCATGAAACGACTTTGTGAGTTGGAGAGAAGGTATTGAGAGGGAGTAGAAATTTCGTGCTTGAATTGACAATTTCACGAACTTTTAATAGCAATTTATTCGTACTAAAATTGTTAAGTACCATTTCCATTCAAAGTAAAAAAAAATTACTCAGCCGGAGAATGAAAACATTTTATATTGTGTTTCCTATATGTTATTATGATTGCAAAAGGTAGAAAAAGAAAATTTTCAGATAAAAAAAAACTTCACTCCAATATATATTTAAACTCGAGCCATATATGTATTTATTTTTTCTTTTTCGTTTTCCGAATGAAAAAAGTTTCATATTATTAATGTCAATACAAAATGTATAAAATGTGCCTGAAAAAAGTTTCATTTACTTCTTCTTTTTCGAGGTAAAATTTTCAAATTCAGCATATTTTTTTGTGAACCATTCTAATTTTAAACTCCTGTTAAAAACTTAAAGCATGTAATGTAAAGAAAAATACTATGAATTCACGACTTTGCGTCACCTTGCCTTGTTTCATTAAAACAAGTAGTTGTATGTAGTTGGATATGAACAACATCATAAATTCTAACACTTATATGCATTCTGACAACAATGTTTATGGTTTTGTCAAGAATGAAAATTGTTGATTAGAAAAATGTGAAACGAAGCAATATCAACGCACATCAACTGTGTAGTACATTTAGTGCAAAAGATTTAAAATTATTAGAAGGGAAAAATTATTAGTTTAATAGGAATTAATATATTAACAAGAGAAGCAAATGTTTACTATTAATATCATAGGGGAAGGGAACTGACACAGGACCTGTCACGTGACTACTCCTTGGGGGTAGGGACCACTTCGAGTTCTATCACTTTGCATGGAAGAGACCTATCACTTTAACATGGCTATATCATAGGAGCGAGCAATTGATACATTTTAGACATTTTGTGATGGGTCATTAGACTGATCTAAAGAATAGTGCCAGAAGTAGTTTCTATAAAACTGGTTTCGGATATAGTTCCAAGGAAAGTAGGCGTTCATATAGTTTACATAAACCCCTCCCGCTCATTGTAACTCATCTGGATTTAATTATGTTTTAATTAAATGTTTACAGCTTTTTTATTTTATTTATTTTCATTGCCGTATGCATGAAATTTATTTATATTTTTACTTTATTTTTATTTGATTTTTTCTTTTGACAACCACACCAATCGTCATCCGAAGAATATTAGCGGAGTTCAGTGTTTTCGCAAATAGTCTAGCGAAAGTGAAAATGCAAATTACCATAGCTTTGAACCCTAGCTCATTTTGTTAATATATTTGATAAAAAAAAGGTACGATAGTTTGTATTTGCACTTTCGAGAGACTATTTGCATCAAACATTGAACTCCACTATTTGGTTTTTTATAAATGCAATTAAATTGACATTTACACCTGATACGCAATTTTTTTAAATTCAGAATTACATTACAAAAATTTAGTTAAAACTTTTGCTGATATATATAAATATTTGTAAATACAAAAAAACGAACACAATATTTTTAAATTTTTACACAGTTTTCGAATATTTATATCTGTTAAGAGATGGGGTCAAGTTTGACTGGTCACGGTACATTTATATTTTCACAAGTCATAGGACAGTTACTTTTGGAACAATTGACACAAAATTTCCGCAGGGTATATATATTTCATAACATATTTTCCATAATTGCGTATTAGAATAGTATAAAAAAAAGTTAGTTTGCAAGAGATGCATGGCGAAATTATAAATCCAATTTCCTAGTATTTATAATAAATTTCCTAACATAACAATGTAAGCTCCATAGATAAATCGGTTTAAATAAATGATTTTTTTAAATTAAAATATAAAATAATGGGTTGTTTGCATGAATGCCTTGACATCTATTACCTATGAGCTGTGCGTTAAATATTGTACTCAAAAACCGTATCTTGGAAGCGGCTCAAGAGGAAACTGAAATTTACATGATAACTGGTTTAATTCAATACACTGCTTCCATTTATTACTTTTATTTTTAACAAAGTTCTTACGTGCACTCAAGTCCCCTCTAATTGGAAAATAGTTAAAATTGTACCTATATCGAAAAAAAGTTCTGAGTATATACCAATCGCAATCTTGCCATTTCTCTCCAAAATTTTCGAAAGAAATATGCATAGTCAAATAACTCGTTTCCTCGATCGAAATACTATGCTAACTGAAAATCAGTTCGGGATATAAAAAAATGGATGCATAACAGCATGAGCTGATGTTGCTGAAAATATTTGGAGACAAGTCGATAATGGTAATACCGTCTTTTTGGTACTGTTAGACAGCCCTAAGGTTTTGACACTGTGGAACATAATATTCTCTGCTACAAAGTACATAACTTCTTCAATTTCTCTTCTTCTGCCACTTAGTTACTGCCGACATATCTTTGAAAAAGATAGCAATATACTGAAACGTACAACAAACAGTCAAGCGCTCTCGCTGTGTCAAGAGGGGCTCTCCAAGGTCTTATAGTCGGCTCCATTTTATTTTCGGTGTATTCCAAGGACTTCCCAACTGTAATAACAAGTTGCAAGAATATTATTATATTTTTTTTAACAAACACAACCTGGAAGCGATTATCTTGTCTGCGGAAACATTCAGGATCAAAGGCGGGAGCTGTACCTACGACCTCTGGATTGACCGGCCAGCATCACTACCACTCAGCAATGGGGGCACCCTGTTGCTACACCAGGTGTAATAATGAAATATTTACTCACAGCATAACTTCATTAAACGAGCAACTACATCATATTTATAAAAGGATATCTGCACATGGTCTAGCAATAAATCCTAAAAAACCTAAAAGTGTTTTAATCCAAAGAAGACTTACACAATCCAATATTATACCTAACATATATATTAATAATTAGAAAAAAGACATAGTAACATCTGTGAAAAATCTAGGTGTTTATTTCAATAAATCCTTTACTTGGTCTGATCATATCAATTATGCTTGTGGACGGCTTTTTTCAATGCTCTTCAATTAAGATAAGAATTCTTCTAGCAAAACATTATCGGCCATGTTCTGTATTTCATGTAGAATTAAAATGTGCGGAATTATCAAAGCATTGTTGTTGTAATAATAATGCTTTGATAATTCCACACATTTTAATTCCACATGAAATACAGAACATACCCGTATGTAATTCCTACTTTACTGTATAGATGTGAGCTTGTCTATAGTTGTGACTCCACAAGTAAGAGAAAGTTAAATGTTGCCTATAACAATATTATTCGTTATATTTACGATTTGAACAGACGGTCTAGGACATGTTTTCATTTCAATTGTATGGAATTTCTTTTAATGACCTGTTTAACTTAAGGGTTTTAGTTTTTATGCACAAGATAATTTATACGCGCCAGCCAGAACATCTTTACAATGACTGTCTTTCTCAGATAACTGTAGAGGTAAAAGAATACGATCTTTAAGATACAAGAGCCTAATGTTAAAATATCATTTCTACACATTTGCAACATCTCTCTGGAACTCGATCCCCTTTAGCTGTCAAGTTTTAAGTAATACATGATATATGTTGAAAATGTGAACAAGTCATTCATACTTGCAACACTTATCATCTACCATCTTTCAACCCTCAGAAATGTGACATGACGCGTTGTTCTTAATAAACTAAAATATATGTATTATTAATAAGAACAACAACTAATATTATAAGTGCAATTTAAAATAATATAATCAATTACATAATAACTTATTGTTTTTTAATTGGTAAAATATGATTATATCCAGCTATATAACTAAATATACTAGTTGTACATATATACACACACATACAGCTCATTGTTACCCAACAAACCAAACCGTTATGGAAATAATTTATAGCAAACTTACTACCAAAATCTTCAAGCTTATAAAAGAGTTTGAATATTATTGTGAAAGGCGTATTCAGTAATATTTTATAAAGAGAATTGAACCCTTGCGATAATATTGCTGGCCTTTAGTATACAACGAGCTTATAAGTCTAATTATAGAATATACTTACAGAAAAGTAGTTTTCTAATTATATATTATAAAAAGTGTTATTTCTGTTGCAATAGTCTTAAGACCGGTTGCACAGATTTACTGCATGTACGAATTCATCAAAACTATGTTCAGTTACATTAGCTTAAGGAATGATTTGTTGGGTCATCATGTGTATTTAAATACACATATATGTTTTCACATATTCCTTCCAATTTTATGTAATTTTTCTAGTGATGATACTAAATTTATCGAATTATTGTGAGTGGAACAAAATGAGTTAGGAACATTTCATAATGATGTTGAAACACGTTGATCGTTCATCCCTTTATAATTATTATGGGAAAATTTCACTATCATTGAAAATTGATAGTCGATGTTAGAAGTTGATAAGTTTGAAAAGCGTATAACTCACAATAATTTGAAATATAAATAATGCAGCTGTTCTCGTCGTGACTACATGCTAAAAGTTTGTTCTACATATAAATAATAACATTTAATTTTTATTTTTTTATTTTATATATTATTATATAATGTTTTATATTTTTCTATATGAGTAACTCCATTTTAAATCTAAAAAAATCGTCATGGTCACCGATTTATATAACAATTGCTGAATAGGTTAAATAGGGTACCTAAGTACGAGAAATGAATAATTTTATTAATTTTATAAATGCTTTGCTTTAAGATGTGTTCATTTATTTTTTGTAATCTTTGAACATATTTTTTTTTGAAGACAAAATAGTTTTTAAAAAACTACCCCTCACTTTTTTAAAATTTTTTTAAACAAGTAGCTACACATGTATTCTAACCGCCTTGAAAGTTTCAGAGTGCGCATACAACTACTCTATGAATTTTGATCAAAAATTTATAAACATTTATACATACATACATACTAGTAAAAGTATCAAAGATTTATTTATTTTAAATTAAATTTATTTGCTGATGGTTAAACATTGTCTATATGCATTTCATTCGGGCTTTACCAAATTGTCAGTAGACTTCAACCACATTTTTGAACAGTTCCAAACTTCTTATCTTATGTACAAACTTTTAAAAACCATTCGAGAATTTACAAATAACTGATTTTCAAACATATGTGTAGTAGGCTTTAAAACTTATACAAAACCCAGCAATTAATTTTTTATTCGTTATGAGTCTATTTTATTTTTATACACCTTTATACAATTAGAAATCCGTTGGATAACAATAAAAGTATTCATATGACATATTGTCATAATTTTATTTTAAATGAAATTTATATGCTGATGGTTAAGCATTGTAATGGGTGTTTTTTATTGAGGTATAGAACTTTAAGTTGGCATCACTTTTTTAACTGGCGGCCATTTTGTCAGCTGTCAAGTGATTAATATTTAGTTTGGTTTGCCATTTCATCATGAACAAGTTGACAAAAGAACAACGCTTGCAAATCGTGCAAATTTATTTCGAAAATAATGGTTCAGTTCGCGAAGTTTACCGCAAGCTCCGTCTATTTTATGGTCGACATAATCGTCCATCAGAGCAATTAATTCGGTTAACCATGGATCGTTTTCGCACTACGTTTACTCTATGTGATAATACGCATCCGCAGAGACGTCGAACAGTGCGCACCGAAGAAACAATTGCCGCTGTAGAGCAAAGTGTTGAAGAGGACCCGAATGAATCGATTCGCCACCGTGCACCGGTATAGAGCCATGATAACCGACTATTTTGTTCCCGAATTGGATGGCATGAATGTGGATGAGTTGTGGTTCCAACAAGACGGCGCTACATGCCACACAGCGCACGTCACAATTGATTTATTGAAGGAAACATTCGATGAGCGCATAATTTCGCGGAATGGACCTGTCAATTGGCCACCAAGATCCTGTGATTTGACACCATTGGATTATTTTCTTTGGGGATATGTGAAGTCGCTCGTCTACGCCAACAAACCAGAAACGTTAGGGGACTTGGAAGCCAACATTCGTGGCGTTATTGCCAACATACGGCCCCATATGCTCGAAAAAGTGGTTGAAAATTGGACCTGTAGAATTGGCTTTATTCGAGCCAGCCGCGGCGGCCACATGCCCGAAATCATATTTAAACATTAATGGCATAAAATTATCCTTCCAATAAAGCCAAATTTATGGACATTAAAACGATTTTCTTGTGTTTTATTTCAATTCGAAGTTCTATACCTCTAAAAAAAACACCCGGTATATATGCATTTCGTTTGTGCTTTACCAAATTGTCAGTAGACTGCAACCATGTGTTTGAACTGTTCAAAAATATGTAACTGTTATTCTGAAATTACTACGAAGGATACGTGATTAATAGTTACGATAACACACAATAAAAATATAATATAATACACATATATGTACATACGTATATACATATGTACATATACATTCTCATGCATACACTTTTAAACAGACAAATTTCTTAATAATTAAAAGTGCACACTACACAGTTTAAAATAACCCAAAATAATTTGCAGACAAAATTCTTAATAATTAAAAGTGCACACTACACAGTTTAAAATAACCCAAAATAATTTACTTAAAAATTCTTAATAGTTAAAATTACAAAATACACAGTTTTACTTACACATGCCACACCAACCGGAAAACAAAATTCTCACTAATTTTGTTTTCTTTGTCTTATTTATTATTAAGCATTTTTAGTTCTCAACAGCTTAAGTTATAAGTATAAGAATTTACAAAATAAAGTGCAGTTCTGATAAAGTATTACTTAGTGATAATTCAGTGCTCAATAAAATGTTATGAAACCAAAAATAACTTGTGTTTTTTTTTTGGATAATAACACGAACCCAAACTTAATTGGCGACGAGGATGGGATTGGTATATTAATATCAAGTCCCTTAAAATAAAAAAAATGGTCATATCCTTTGATCAGAATTAAAATAAAATGGTCATATCCTTTGACCAAGTGAAGTTGAAAAGTGAAAATAAAAATTTACCGTTGTTCGTGCAAATCAAAACAATAAATTAATATTGTTTTGACTACGAATTTTAAAACAATAAATTAATTTTGTTTTAATGAAAAAGGATAACACTTTATTTTGTGTTGCGAATTATAAAGCAATAAAACAATTTTGTTTAACTAAAAACCAATCAAGAAAATAATATCGTTTTGGACTCTGAAGTGGTCATACCCTTTGACCAAGTGAAAATAAAAAGTGAAGACTTACCTTTGTTCGTGTAAATCAAAACAATAAATTAATTTTGTTTTGACTACTTTGTTTGTGAATTATAGAGCAATTAAATAATTTTGTTTAACTTAAAACAAAACAGTAAAATAACATTGTTTTGGACTTTGAAGTGATCACATCCGTTGATCAAGTGAAAATAAAAAAAAACAACTTACTTCATTCTGATAGAATAACGAAATAACTGTCTTCTATAAACAAATAATAAACTAAACCTATTTTGAAAAAAATAATATCAAAGATTGACGCCATCAACAACGAAATAACTGTGTGCCATAAACAAACAAACCTAAACCTATTTTGAAAAAAAAAAGAGAATTGAAGATTGACACCATAAAGCCAAAGAAACCATCAACAACAAAATACCCAAACCTACTTTGAAGGAGGAATAACATCAGCAACAGAAGATTGACAACATAAAGCCAGAAGAAATCATCGTAAGTGTAATATTAAATTAGAATAAACTATATTTATAACTGTAATCGCGTTTATAATATTCTCGAAAAATTTTCCATTGGACATATATATATTCATTAATTCAGTCCAATACTTCGTGCGTATAGAATAAACTTTTTTTTCTTCCCCCGTTGTTCTCTGTAAACTAACCTTAGATTTTTTTGTAATAGAATAAAAATTTAACACACCCAATACATTTCTTTTTCAAACACCCAATACATTCCCTTTTAATATTCCAAAATGGCAAATCTTCAACAGATCACCTTAGACCCAATTAGATACTTGAACAATTTACCCCAATTTAATGGAAACAGGAACGACTTAATGACTTTCACGAGACTGATAGATAGGATATATCCCATATCGCCACATACGACGAGTTGTCACAATTACTATTTTCAGACATCATCAAGAGTAGGCTCGTTGGTAGGGCTAAGGAAATAATTGAAATAAATACCCAAGTTCGATCTTGGGAAGATATCAAGAGGACATTACAAAATAATTTTGGCGAAAGGAAGAATTGTGAGGAGTTGTATGACGACCTAAGAGCCGTCACTTTCCACACAAACACTATTGACTTCTATAACGATATCAAGTATAGACTAAGACGTCTAAATAATAAAAGTGCTACAGTACTGGGCGAAGGAGAGGCTGCAAACCATGTTGCATTGAATAACCAGCGAACAGCTCTCCACATTTTTAAGAATAAAATCCCAGAGCCCATGAAGACCAACCTAGCATGCAGAAATCCAATATCGTTAGAAGCCGCCATGGACATCATGTATAAAAACGGATACGATCAAATGGGCAAAGACAGCCGCATATATTCAAGAAAGGCCAAACAACCTAAGGACAATCACAACGACGCAAACAATAAAAAGAGATACCAAGGTGATAGAGGGCATGGTAACTATCAACAGAACGATAATAGTAGAGAAAATATTAGATACAGTAACTATCAACAGAATGATAATAGTAGAGAAAACCCTAGATATAGTAACTATCAACAGCATGATAATAGTAGAGAAAATCCTAGACATAGTAACTATCGACAGAATGATAATATTAGGGAAAATCCAAGACGTAACAATTATCGTCAGAACGATAATAGACACTTTTACAGGAATAATGAAGACCAAAGATGGCAAAATAGCCAAAATTACAATAATAACCAAACGACTCAATCACAGCAATCAGGTGTGGAACCCATGGACGTCAATAATGTAGAAAATTTTCAGCAGACAGCCTCTACGGAAAATTACCCTATATAACGATAAAAACATAACTAAGAACTTTAAAATTTATCATAGACACAGGAGCAACGCACTCCATAATTAACCCATCCTAAATGGAGAAAAGATACTAATATTATGAACCTCAAAACACTTCAACATACCATTCAAATCAATGAAAAAGTATCTATCCCACTCTTCGAAGAACTTGGTGACACCAACAATAGAATAGAATTTTTAGTCTGTAACTTTCACACGTATTATGATGGCTTAATTGGAAACAATATACTAATACAACTAAAAGCTATAATAAATTTAAGGGATAATAATTTAGAAGTTGGAGAAAAACGAATCTCATTAAAGTACAATACAAATGGCGTGGAATATTATTTTGAAAAAGATGGCATATATGAAGTAGAATTGCCTATAGAACAGAAAGAAGGATTAATATATAAACCTCAAACAATATTAACACATAATAAAAATGTTGAAATCATGGAAGGAGTATACGAAGCAGAGAATTTCAAAATTAATGCTCTCGTTAACGTCTGTGGAAAGACCCCAAAAACAATTGCATTTCAAACCCAGGAAACAGATAAAATAACAGAAGAAAATTTTTACGTAAGTCCCTCAAGTAACGAAAATTTAAAACCACCCCTACTAGAACAGATTCGAACCTCTCACTTGAACCTCGAAGAGAGAGAAAAATTACTACAGACTATAAAAAAATTTAAAAAAATATTTTACACAGAAGAAAGCGATTTAACATTTACCAATGCAATCAAGCATGAAATAAGGACAGTCAATAGTATTCCAATAGCCGCGAAAACATACCGCTACCCGTATGTTCACAAAGACGAAGTAAAAAGACAAATCAAGGAAATGTTGGATAAACAAATAATCAGACATAGTCATTCGCCTTACTCGGCTCCGGTTTGGATCGTACCCAAAAAAATGGATGCCAGTGGCAAAACAAAGTGGAGATTGGTAATCGACTACCGAAAGTTAAACGAGGTGACGATCGCCGACAAATACCCAATCCCCAACATAGACGAAATCTTGGAGAAACTAGGAAGGTGCCAATATTTTACGACATTGGATCTTGCCAAAGGATTCCACCAGATTGAAATCCATGAGAAGGACGTGGCTAAGACGGCTTTCAGTGTCGAAAATGGCCATTACGAATTTTTACGTATGCCATTTGGACTGAAGACGGCTCCAGCTACTTTTCAACGACTGATGAATAACGTGCTATCCGATTTGATAAACAAGATATGCTTAGTATATCTTGACGATATCATTACATTCAGCACTTCCCTACAAGAGCATGTAGAATCTTTATCAAAAGTTCTACAACGCCTCAAAGAAGTAAATCTTAAAATTCAAATTAACAAATGTGAATTTTTAAAAAGGGAAACAAAATTCCTCGGACATATTGTGTCAGACAAGGGCATAGAGCCTAATCCAGACAAAATAAGTTGTGTGCAGAAATTCCCACTGCCAACAACACAAAAAGAAATAAAACAATTTTTAGGGTTAGCGGGTTATTACCGCAAATTTATAAGAGACTATTCAAAAGTCGCTCGACCTATGACGAAATGCTTGAAAAAGGACGAAAAAGTAAACACAAAAAATTCAGAGTATGTCGAAAGTTTCGAAGCTCTTAAAAAACTTTTAACAAACGCCCCTGTATTAGCATATCCAGATTTTAACGAAAAGTTCATACTCCAAACGGACGCGAGTAATCACGCTCTAGGTGCAATCCTGTCCCAAAAGGGGCACCCGATTTGTTTTGCAAGCCGAACTTTAAATGGCGCAGAACAAAATTACAGTACCATTGAAAAGGAGTTACTTGCAATAGTTTGGTCCACGAAATATTTCAGGCCATATCTGTTCGGTAGACGATTTCTCATAGAAACCGATCACAGACCCTTAACATGGTTATTCTCCATAAAGGAGCCGAATTCTAAACTTATAAGATGGAGGTTACGGCTACAGGAATATGATTATGAAATCAAGTACAAAAAGGGAATCTTAAATGGAAATGCCGACGCGCTATCTAGAATCGAAGTAAATCTAAACGAAGGAAATAATAATTCAACATCGACAAATAATAACTTAATTATGGAAACAGCCAACCCTTTGAACTTCTATAAACAACAAATTATTATAACTAAAACAACATCCGGCTCACTAAAGATAAAAAACGAGAAAATCTTTCAAAATAATAGGAAAACAATATCAGCTAAAAAGTTTGACGAATCAACCCTCATAACAATTTTGAAAAATCATTTTAATCCTGATAGGGCAAATGCAGTGCTAATTCACGACGAATCTGTTGCCGAACAGTTTAAAGGAACATTGAACAAATATTTCGAAGCTAACAATGGATTTAAAGTCGTAATATGTAAAAAAGTATTAGAAGACATTTTGGATGAAAATATTTTAACAGAGAAGATAGAAAAGGAACATAGGAAAAATAATCATAGGGGCATTAACGAAAATTATGCAGAATTAAAAACAGAAATCTACCATCCACAACTAAAATTACGGGTAACACAATTTATAAACAATGTGAAATATGTAACAAAGAAAAATATGACAGGCATCCTATTAAACAGAAATTTCAAATTACCGAAACACCGGAGAAACCAGGAGAAATAGTACACGCGGACGTATTTTATAGCTTAGAAAAAACACTATTTCTTACATTTATAGACAAATTCTCCAAATATGCCCAGGCAATCAAAATAAAAAACCGATCGTGGATCGAATTCAAAATCGCTCTAACACAATATTTGGCATCAGCTGGAAATATAAAGAAATTAATCATAGATAACGAACTAGGCTTCAAAGCACTTCCCCTTTTGGAATTTCTTAGGGAACAAAATATTGAAGTTCACTACACTTCAAACAACAACCACACTTCAAACTCGGATGTAGAGCGCTTGCATAATACAATTAATGAACACATAAGAATCCTAAAGCACGATCCTAACAGAAACATAGAATCAGTCGAAGAAAAAATATACAAAATCATTATGTTTTATAATAATACTATTCACTCCACAATCAAAAGAAAACCAATCGACTTTAGGAATGGAACTATCAGTCAAGGCGATTACAAATCAATTAAAGAATCTATTATGAAAACTAAAGAGAATAATATTAACAAACGTAATGTAAACCGGGAAGACGTAGATATCCAAACGGGACCTGTATATTTAAAAGACGAAAGAGGAGGTAAAAACCACTCAAAATTTCGAAAAATAATAGTTTCCGAACTTGATAATGATCATGTAATTACTAACACAGGACACAAATACTATAAGTCGCACATTAAAAGAAAGAAAACCCTTCAAAACACCGAAAACCAAAACACAAGTACGTTAGAAACTACATAAATTATATGACTATTTATTTTCAGATGAAATTACTACCAATAATATTATTAACTTCAATTGTACACCTTTTGAACTCGCAAAAGCTGTATATCCAAAACCTTACAAACAACAATGGATACATCCCAATAAAAGAGGAGATGGATATAAGGATCATTGACCACTACCACAGGGTATTTCACTTCATCAATTTAACTCAATACCATCACTCCATTGAAACAATAGAGAATAACATAAAACTATTGGACGAATCAATTTCAGATACAAAACCCTTATTAGATACAATAAAAAATAATTTTATTTTACTTAAAGTTAAAATCAACAACTTATCTCCCCACTTTAGAAACAAAAGAGGTCTTATTAACGCACTCGGTAAAGGAATTAAGTTTATAACTGGAAATTTAGACAGTGAAGACGAAAAAGAAATTAAAAACACTCTTGATGTCCTAACAAAAGGCATGCAAAACAATTCAATAGAAATAAATTCATATGTCCAAGTAAGTGAAACACTCTCTTCTCAAATAAGAAACACTACAATGCATATTAACAAGCAACAAGCCATTGTTACGAGGTATATAAATAAATTTCGAAATGAAATTCAAAATAAAATATCAACACTAGAAGACGAGGTAACCTTTTTAAAACACATATATCAAATCGATAATGATATAACCCTCTTAAGGAATCACGTAGATGACATTGGTCAGGTGATATTCACCAGCAAATTAGGTATCATTCCAACGGACATACTAGATAAACGAGAGTTACAACTCGTTGAGGACTTTGAGTCTTACACTAATATCAAAATTAACGTGGTATTTCTTGAAGAAACTATTTCAATTATTCTTTCTATACCAAAATATTCCTCCAATTCCCTTTCCAAAATTACATTCGAAGCAATCCCTAACAAAGAAAATAAATCACTATACCTCGAAGAAAATCAAATACTACTTGATAAAAACCTAAATATCTTTCATATCAACATACCAAATAATCTAGCTAAAAATCTCAAAACATTTAGCGACCCTTGCATTGAAAATATTGTTCATAACAATGAAGCCAAATGTACATTAAGAAAATTTGATTTCTTGGAAGTTAAGGAAATAAAGCAAGGTTTTCTTCTATTTAAAAATTTTTACGGAAGCTTAACAGAAAATTGCATTCATGAGAACTATGGAAAATTTTCCGGGACATTTATTTTGAAATTTGAAAATTGTAATGTAAAAATAGAAAATAAAACGTATTATAATGATAAACTAAACATTAAAGAAAATGTAATATTATCTCATTTAATCACTGACATTAAAGAAAACAAAACATTTATAGATTTGAAACTGGAAGACCTCTATATTAAACAATTAAACTATGAAAGCAATTTTAAAAACATAGATTTTAAACATAAAACTAATAAAATATTTAACATAACAAGTAATGGAATAAATGTAATTATAGTTATTATGATTATTACATTAACATTTTTTGTATACAAAAGAAAAATTAATGTTTATAATATTTCGTCGGAGCCTCATTCTAAGGATGGGGGAGTTACGATAACACACAATAAAAATATAATATAATACACATATATGTACATACGTATATACATATGTACATATACATTCTCATGCATACACTTTTAAACAGACAAATTTCTTAATAATTAAAAGTGCACACTACATAGTTTAAAATAACCCAAAATAATTTGCAGACAAAATTCTTAATAATTAAAAGTGCACACTACACAGTTTAAAATAACCCAAAATAATTTACTTAAAAATTCTTAATAGTTAAAATTACAAAATACACAGTTTTACTTACACATGCCACACCAACCGGAAAACAAAATTCTCACTAATTTTGTTTTCTTTGTCTTATTTATTATTAAGCATTTTTAGTTCTCAACAGTTTAAGTTATAAGTATAAGAATTTACAAAATAAAGTGCAGTTCTGATAAAGTATTACTTAGTGATAATTCAGTGCTCAATAAAATGTTATGAAACCAAAAATAACTTGTGTTTTTTTTGGATAATAGCACGAACCCAAACTTAATTATTAATGCTACCATCTGTTACTCGAAGATATGTGACAAATGGGTGAACAGTAGCTTGAGAGTTTGTCCAATGATAACACTGCATACAGTCGTGAATGATAAATTGTGTAATTTTCTGCAAAATCACAAATTGTTAAAAATTCTCCCATTTTTAAATTGGCTTTCGTTTCGTAAAAAAATTTACTCTGCCCTTTTCCTATAAAGCTGTGAAAAATTTATTTTTTTTATTTTTTTAGAGAGTTCATTTACAAACTCAGCAATAGGAGTTACCACTGGTAAAAGATTTGACCTGTGTACTTGAACCCATTGCTTAAGAGTAACATTTTTCTTGTTACTAAGGCTGTACGCGTTGAGTAGAGATTCCTTAAGAGCACTATCCCCTGGACAAAATAAGCAGCTCCCCATATATCATTCCACAGCAGGTGGATTACATAAAGATTGAGCAATCCAGTGTTTATAAGTAGGAAAACTTAAATGTTCTTCTTCAGCCAATTCCTCGATTTTCCCGCCAGTGTGCATTAGTTTTAAATTTTGGTGAAGAGTACACACACAAACCGTATGGGTTCCACATGGGCCACATTCTTGCGGCCTCAGCTCTCAGCAAACTTTGAAAATCCTATTTTCACACTACACAAAAAAAATTATCATAGGTTTTTATTTTAGCACACATGTGTTTGAATTTGTTTTTAAATTTTATTATTATTTTTTTTGGAGGGGTTTTGAATATTCCAATACAAAATTCTGATAGAAAACAAGCGATTTTTTTCTTATTAAATATTTACGAATTTTAGTGTTTAATTTTACGAATTTTGTGATAGGTCCCATTTCCGTAAAATAAATATTTGTATTTATGAATTTAGTAATAGAATACGAATTATAGTTTTTTCTGTGTAGGGTTTGTTTTCTTGAAAAGGCTATATAATTCTTTAAGGTTGCAAAGCATCAGTATTTTTTGATTTTCTTTTTTTTCTTTTACACCATTGCAAATTTTACCGATTTGAAGCCTTTTATCCCAAGCATTATTCTACTGCTTTTGTAGTTCTCAAAACAACCACGAACTTAGTCTTTTTCCTTTATCGAAAGAACTGGTCAAATTTTTTTGAATAATACACAGCATAACTAGTTGCAAAGCACTAGAATTTATAAAAAAATTTCTCTAGGATTCAAAGCTATGGTACCTTCCAAGGCAATGAGCACAAAAAACCAATTTTTAATTTCATGTGGCCTACCGATTTATTGCACTAAGCTCTTCAATTCTAAAAACAAACTGTTTAAATTTTTTTGCAAATTATTATTCCATTTTATAGTAAAAATTTAAGTGCAAGAGGATTTTACCTACACTATACAATTTCGCCAAAGATGATAAAGTTTCAAACTTCATTTTACAAATTAAATTTGTTTTTTTAATTTTTTTTCAAGTTATTACTCCGTATAATAGTAAGAATTAAACTCTAATAGCATTTTACTGCAACTGTAAAATTTCGCGCATGCTGATAAAATTTTAAAATTAATTTTAATGGTACCCTTTCTTAAAATAACTTTTTTGGACCATGGTTTTTAATTTTCCAATGGTGCCGCTCTGGCAATGATATATTGTATACTAACGTTATTGATAAAAATTTTTGTTTTTTACTATATAAGTATATTTTTGTAATATTTAACATGAAAGACTTAAATGGAAACTAAGGCTAAAAGGTTAGCTAAAAAGATTAGCCGGTTAATCGGCTGAGCTGGCTTAACCAAATTACTGATTTACCCGGCTTAGCTGACTTAGCCGGCTTACCTGATTTAGCCGGCTAACCCAGCTTAGCTGCCATAACCAGCTTAGCTGGGTTAACGGGCTTAATTTCCTAACGGCAATTCGAAGCGACTTTTTCCCAACTTCGTCTCGCAGCACTATTTGTAAACAAAAGCCGCCATTTTACAGAGCACTAATAGCACTATAGATTTATGCAATGCAATCCATCATTAGTGAGGGTGATTCTTTTAGAATAAAACATACCACCCTTTAAGAGAGCAAAATATTTTGAAGAATCGAACACCAAATTGCAGTTTTTACATAAAAATGTAGAATTTTTTGCAGAAAAGAAAACATCCAGATACAAAGCTGATTCAAATGAAATTGAAATTCTACACTTAGCCTAGATGGTAAACTTCTTCTATACAAGTCGATATTGAAATCAATATGGTGATATGGTATTCAGTTATGCGGACCTGCCTCTACATCAAATATATGGAAAATTCAAAGGCGTCAAAATCAAATCCTTCGTTTGACTACAGTAGCTCCCTAATATGTCTGAAACCAGGGCATTCATAAAGATCTAGATGTTTCGTTAAAAAGGAGAGACACTCTTCCTCGAAGCCGAACATGAGAGACGTAAGACAAGTAAAAAGCAACCGTTGAGCTTAATATTTTTTCTAGGATTGGCTGGATATATTATTAATAATTTTAGTTTGTTGTAGTATAAGATCCCATTTAAGACATAACTTCATCCGGGGCCAACCGGATAAAACCTATTTTGTAGCAATCATATCACATCAAAGAACATATCGCATATGGGTTTCCTAGTGAATTTAGTTGTACGCTATACTTAACTTAATATATACTTAATATGATCAACTTTTTATTGAAATTTGCAACCATCTCCCCACCGGATGAAACCAATCGAGGTCGAAATTTCATAGCATAAGGAAAAAGAAAACGTTGGGTTGTCTATCATTTTCCTGTCACGTCTTAGAGTTGCCACGTTAAGAAAGTCACTCCTAGAGGTGTGACATGTAGAGCCTATCCCTATTAATTTTCCCTTCCAAACTTTATTTGTGAACATACCTACACCCTATCTCCACAACTTAATAGAACTCTCATACAAAGTTTAAAATTGTTTGGAATTGTAAAAAATTTGCCCCTACAGCTTCTGGGATGCCCGAACGGGTAAAATGCATGAACTACTCTCATTAGTTTTCTAGCTCAAACATATTTTCTGATCCTACCTGCTGGCGCCGTTTCCTAAGTGGGCTCCTATATAGAATTTACAATACAGACTATAAATATATAGAAAAAAAAGGCACACAACTGGCTAGGAGTCCTTCCTAAAAAAGGATAAAAGGTATGACTGACCTCCATTACTTTTTTCTTCCCAAAATTTTCTCAAATCATACTTGCGCCTTACAAATATGGTATTTTTAAATTTGGACCATGCACCGCCTAGGATGCCCCTAGACAGGACAAATATATTACCGACATTACTTATTTTTCTTTTCCAATTTTAAAATTTTTACTGCGGTAGTTGTGACATATTGTTTTCTCGAATTCATAAGTAGCTGTCAATCATTCATGCAATCCGAGGTGCCCAAAATATCCACCCAAGCAAGCTCTTATAGAAAAAGGTATAATGCAAGTCTTGGTAAAAATTTTCATTTTTGCAATTTATAACTAATAATCATTCTACAAGCAAATCGCAGGAACCAAAAATATCCAACCACCTGCGCGCAGACAGGTATTTGTTAATTCATATTTATTTCTTGAATTTTCTTAAAAATGTAAATAAAATATGAAAGAGATCTTCCCAATGAATAGGGAAATTTTAAAATGTTCTGCAATTTGTCGACACAAAACAATTTTACGCTACTTTAAACTTGAAAACAGCAATAGCACTTTTTTTAAAACTACTCATGTTAAAAAGCGTCTAACTTTGTATTGGAATAGTATTTTTTAGTAATTCTGTTTGCATTCTAATATCTTAAATAACTTGCTTTATTTTCTGTGCTGTACTACACACCAAATAAGACAAAATATTTTTGTCTTTTAAGTCAAAACTCTCGTATGATTATAGTTTTGTTTGTGTTGTCTCATAAGAACTAATAATATCTGTTGTCGTATAAGTCACAAAAAAAGTTCTGTTTTATTCGGTGTGGATTCAGCATAAGTAGTAGATATACCATAGGCAAATTTTGGCATTGATATTGCGTTAATACCAACATAATTTTATTATTCAAAAGCAGCGAAACATTAAACTAATACGGATCCCTGGTCACTCGGGAATTATATGTAATAAAATTGCTGACAAGACAACTAAGTGCAGTATATCCTCATTTTTAATTCAACTAGCTAACTTCTCGCAATTAGATATAAAAAGTTAATTTAAAAGTGAATTTTATAAATCTCTAAACTATATGGTACATGAATAACAATCCTACAAAACTTAATGCTTCTAAACTCTCCAAATCTGTAAACAGCCTAGAGACCAAATTAAAATAATAAGTTTAAGACTAGGACACAGGCGAATTACACACTATCTCATATAGTAAACAAGAACTTCCCGAAATAATGTCCTTTTTGTAGACACATCCCAGTTAGCATTGAACATATATTTTCAAACTGTCCTCATGTAAATCACTTTATTTATTCATTTATATATATAGGTCTATAGATTATAAATCCTTACAGACTAATGATATAATACAAAAGTAATTAAATTAACTATTTAAATACAAAATACTTTTACGTTTTATTAAATCATTGGTCTAATTAAAGTCTATAATATGATAATATTTATTAAAATTTTCACAAATACGACGAAAGTAGTCATTGTTAGCATAAACAGATTTGTAGTAATTTAGACTTATCAGCTGAAAGTTACGAGTTTTCCTAGTTGGAACGCAAAAATTATTTCTACCAAGAAGGAACTCAGAATCAACATCTCCACGAATTAGCCCAAGTAGAAAAGAGATATTCAGCATTACACGACGGGTTTTTAAAGTTGGTGGTTTAATAAGACCAAGTCAATTAACTTATGACGGTAGAACATATGAATTCCACCCAAGGCCTCTTAAACAAAAAATCCAAAACTGCTTCTGTACCGATTCAATACGGTTTATATGAATAGATTAGCAAGGATCCCATGCAATTGATTCATATTCAAGAATAGGCCGAACTAAAGAAGTATAAAGTTGTTTCGTGATATATGGGTCGGGAAATTCTTTAGACCAACGTTTCATAAAACCAAGAACACCATTAGCTTTGTTAACAGTTAACGTAATGTGATCACGGAAATCTAGCCTGTGATCTAACAGAATACCCAGATCGGTAATATTGTGTACTTTTCCCAGAGTTGTTTCATTAATATAGTACCAAGAATCTGGTTTATTTATTCGGTAGAACGTCATATGCTTACATTTTTTAATATTTAGACCCATTAAATTGATTCTACACCATTGGGAAAGCTTATCAATGTCAAACTGTAGTAAAAATTGATCATTAGGAGAATTAAAAGTCTTAAATAATTTGACATCGTCTGCATACATTAGTACTTTAGAATGCAAAATAACAGAAGGCAAGTCATTTATAAATAACGTGAACAGTATGGGACACAAATGGCTTTCCTGAGGAACCAGAATTCTTAAAAACAAAGATTTTTTCAAAATATTTAATTGAGAGGCTTGGTGCAATAACTCGGTAAGCCACAAAAGAAAAATATCGAATAAATTGACTTTTAAGTTTAAATAAAATCTAAAATTTTATGGTTTTTGGAATTCTCTACTGTAAACACGCTGCATAATTATTTGGAGAATATTTGAATTTATCTAAAAATTTCTCTAGGATGCAAAGCTAGGTACCAGCACGAGAATGAGCACATAAAATCAAATTTTGATATCATGTGGCTTACCGAGCTATTGCACTAAGCCCTTCAATTCTAAAATGTAAAATGGCGATATCAAATTGATAACGAATTTTCTTAAAAAAAGTAACCTCTATAATTATATCTAATATATAAAACCGTTAGAGCTTAAGGCCAAGACTGCCATAGCTCTTTCATTGTTATTATGAAGTAATTCTGAGTGAATTCAACAAATAGGTGTGCCCGCAAGCCTCTTAATTTTAGGGGAAAAAAATGAGGACAATCTTGTAGGTAGTAGAAACACATAACCGCTATCTTTTTTATTTATTAATGTACAGCTTCTGATTACTTAACACCCGAAATAGAAAGTTTGACCAATTTCATACATTTTTATAATTGTTCTAGCTTTTTAAGTAGAGAACATATTGAAACGATTCCTGCTTTGTTTTATAGGGTAGTAATGAGCATTTAATATTGCTATGCAAAACTAAAGTGGAGTAACGAAATGGCCGAAAAGTGGCCACTTGAAAATTATAAAATTTTTTCTAATGTTGTCGATTTTCAATTGAACCCTGTGTGAACCCTGTTGAGCACAGAGCATTGATCTTTTTGGTAGTGAAGAAAGAACCCTTATGATACCATGACATAAGCTTGATTGTGCTAAAATAATATCAAGATTGTCCTAAATTTTTTTTATTAAAATTAAAAGCCATGCGCCACACCTATTCATTGAATTCACTCAGAGTTATTCTATACTAATAATTTAGTTGTAAGTATAATATGTAAATAAATAAATAAAATAAATAAGTGTAATAATTGAAATTTCAAACAAAAATTTGATTGTACTGAAGTTTGAACTTACATCAGATGTTACGAGAGCACCAAAGTCTTCTCATCAGAATTATTTTCCATCTAAACGATACTCCAAACGAAGATAGCATCAACCAAAGATCTAAAAATTATATTTTATTTTAATCGCCGAGTCGCATAAAGGTTCGGAACTTAGCTCTGTTTATTCTTATCATGTTCAACTTTAATGTTTTTTTTATTTCTATCATTGTGAACGTTTGTTTCGGTCCAACGTTTTGAACAGAGTCCATTTTTCTTTGGCTAAGTGCCTTTAGAGATTTAATAATTTAGTTATGATTTTAGTCGCATTGTATGGTTTATCCAAAATTAGTTTGGCTTAATTATAAATAAAAGAAGTTTTAAAAAGGGAACATCATAAAAACTCATATACCTTTGGATTAGCAAACAATTTAATTATTGTTTAATTTATTAATTTCTATAAGTATTTGCACATTTTTATTCCTAAAATTTTTTGCTTTTTATATTCTACTTAATCTACTCCAGAGAAATTTAACAGAAAATTTCGAAATAAAATTCCAATGTACAACAAAGGTATTTTCCTTTAACATTTCTGTTCGTTGGATTTGGTATTTAAAAAAAAATTATTTTAACATTCCTTTATGAACTTGTGTATGTACTTTAGGGTGACCCTCAGCTATTAAGCGAATTTATTTTTAATTTGTTTTACTTCACCCCCAGGCTAGTGAATATTGTTAAATAAATGATCTTGTAAAATTTTCCGATGAATCGTTTGGGGATAAGACGTGCCGTCAGCCCGCTCTAACTTAAGAAAATATTTGAAACTTAAACTTCTTACCTCATAGCTTAAAAAAAGTATATTGAAAAAAATGGTGTAAGAAGAAAATGCTTTTTGCTTACAACATTTTATATCCTATCAACAATTTTCTCAATTTCCTAGTTAACATTTCCGCATTGCCCAGCATTATACCCTTCCTATGATCCTTTGGGCCAATTTGACCCAACAGTAAATATATGATCAAAAATAAACAAATATTTTACAAAAATCACATGTGCTCGAGTACTTGTTTGATATTTTATGATGTGAGCAGAAGAAGCAACGTAATGTCTTATATGGCCGATCACTTTTCCTAAAATGAGATATGTGTGGAGATAACGAGCGCTATGTCTCTTGTATAATCTTAACTTCGATCTACCATATTGTTTTTTTTGTTTGTTTATGGCTTGAGTGTAGCTTAATTTTTGCTTCAGGTGGCTTTTGAATCCGGCATCGAATTCTGCACGCCATTTATGCCATTTCGGATCCTTCGCTCCTAATATTAAATTTTTGCATGTGGTAAAAAAGCACTTCTGAAGCTTTCAATGTCGTGTAAAAAATTGTACATTAGGAGGGAAATGGAGCTATATTCAAGCCATCAGCAACGATATGCGATATGAGAAGATCGGACTTTATATGGCGGCGCAATATAAAAAAAATTAAAAGGGCAGTATTCTACAGTTCTAGAAACGTAATTGACATATCTTTTATTCTCGCGGGTGACTGATGCAAACTCTTTTGTTTTGTATTGGGATCTACCCAGTCTAATGTAATTTGTATATGAAAAGGAAAAAAGAGATGTTATTTTGGGGCGTGGCATACAAGTGAGTATCTTAAAAGCTAGACATGCTAAGTTTTAAAACAACTTTCTTTCCACGTGCAACAAATTTGACATTGGGGGGAAGGATACGAGATGGCATGAGTGGCGCGAAGAATTTGATGTCGGATTAAAAAGACACTAAATGCAAAAATTAAGCTATATTTAACCCATGAACAACGATTTGCGATATAATGTGATCGGACGTGGCATAAAAATGTTTCCTGTTTTACAAACTACATTGACGTCTCTTCTTTCTAGGGTGTGACCGGCACTACATTATTTTTTTGTATTAAGGCCGACCCACTTTAATGTACATTGCACATCTACAGTCCTAGTCATATATACTTACACATTTAAATACTTAAGTAAGCTTTGAAACAAAATAAAATTTGCCGACTTTATGATTAAGTTTGCAGCAGAAAACCTTTTCTATTGCTAACCTTAATCAGTATAGCCTATGTTGGCTAAAATTTTTTTAAATATATTTACTAGTTCTTGATAAAAACTACGAAACAATTTTATACCTAAATTTTCAAAATCAGCAACTGATTTACGAATGTGTTTGTAAAAATTTTATATTTATTTTGTTAACTACGAGATTTAGAGAAAAGTTCTTTGTGCATAAAAGGTTGCAAATTTTATAAGCAATATTTTCTTCTTATAAAATGTTTTTGAAATTAGTATATTTGAAGTTAGAAGGCAAAAAATTAAATTTAATTTTTTTCCTAAATTTGAGCTGCATGTCTTTTTGAATCGCTGAAAATCACCAAAATTTTCAACACTGAAACTGAGTATATATGGGAAAATTGTTTCGATATAGGTTAGGTTTAGTATAGGTTGAACAGGTTGCCGGTTTCTAACAACCTGCCCACTTGGGTCCTTTGGTCCCTTTGTGATGCCTGAGATGGATAAGAAGGAAACTCAAGAAGATACCCTGTCTATCTCAGAAGTTTGGTCCGTGTTGCACCAACCCGAGTAACATATGAATGAATTCATTCTCCTAATGTCGCATTCCCTAATGTCTGCTAGTTCGGGTAGTAACGGATTTCCAAAGTATGATGCCCCATTTCTAGATATTGCTGAATATTGGCAAAGGAGGTGTTTGACAGTCCCTTCCTACTCCTCGTTCTGAAAACTCCTGCAGAAGTTGTTATAAGGAAGATTTAATCTACTGGCATGAGCACCGATGAAATAGTGCCCCGTTATGATCGCTACGAGTATACGCAGCTGTTGACGAGGAAGCCCCATTATGATTGCAGATCTCGCGAAGTTATACTGGAGCCAGATGGTTTGATCATCTCTAAATAGTTGGTGCTGAATTGGTATTTTGCAGCTCTTTAGTGGGACACCTACTAACCAGTCGATGTCCCTTTCCTGCAAGCGGGCATAGCCTTGACTAGTTTATCCGAAATAATGTTACTGGGCACATTAGCGTGCCCTGGTACCTAGAACAGCCCTAACTTGGTGTGTCTCGCCATCTCGTTCAGGGATGTCCGGCATTATCCAACCAATTCCGATGTTGTGTAAACACCAAATAGAGCATGTAGTGCAGCCATACTGTCGGTACACATACGGATATCCTGTTCGAATGCCCTATAGTACCTTATCCAGTTGACCGCTCTTTTGTTTACCAATTTTTCAGCCTGTAGCCTAAAATGTATTCTACGTTGTAAGTGTGGGACTCATCGCATATCCCATCTTCAGATACCCCAACCTACTCCAATGCCCGACTTGGATTCATCGGTGTATATCTCAATGACATCCTCATGTTGGTGTATGTTATTTGTCGCAGAGGATGTGTCCAAGAAGTCCATATCGAATCTCTTGGCAGATAGGAGAGCAGCCGGACAATAGGCGTGTGGTCGAGAATATCTAAGATTTGCCCCAATATTGTCGCATGGCTTACGTTACTCCGCTTCCATGCACCTGAGGGATTGAGTCTACCCGCCAAGTTCATAGCCAGTTGTTTGATCATGAGGTCGACAGGAAGCCAATACAATATGGTGGCTTTGGATTTAGTAGTGCGAGGTGCACCTTTAATCAGCAAAGCAGATGTTTGAAGAACCTTTTCAATTATTTTAGAGTATTTGACTTTGTTCAACGAAGTCCACCGGAAGACATACATTAGTGTGGGCATTTCAAAAGGCGAGTTGATGTTTGTGGGGTTTACACTCCATCTATTGCCGACTGCCTTTTTGCAGGTGGGGTACCATGCAAGTTTAG
The DNA here is from genome assembly GCA_956483635.1 of Panzeria rudis. Classification (NCBI taxonomy): domain Eukaryota; kingdom Metazoa; phylum Arthropoda; class Insecta; order Diptera; family Tachinidae; genus Panzeria; species Panzeria rudis. The sequence goes on from OY101448.1 coordinate 78,586,547, forward strand.
AGTCCAGTATAATACCGAGGTATTTCGTGCTATCTGATAACCTAAGGGTGACTCCGTTGAGAGTCGATGACGTGAAATTCGGTGTCTTGTATTTTCTCGTGAAGAGAAAAAGGTCCGCCTTTTGAGGGTGAGCAATGGCACCACTTTCAACGCACCATCTACTTATGATTCCTGATGGCGATTGAAGGCGCTGAGATAGAGTATCCAGAAATTTATAAGATATTGCCACTGCTACATCATCCACGTAGGCTACTGGATTAAAACTCATGTAGTATAATTTCATCAGTACCGACCTTATGGCGATATTCCATATGATAGGTAACAGAACACATCCCTAGGGGACCTCGCCTAATCGTTTTTTGAATAGTCGGTTGCCCCATCGTGGAGGAAATGATTTCCAGTACCATAATAATGGATTCAGGGCTTACATTCTTAAAGGCACTCTCTCTATCAAGAAGTCCGACCAATGTTTATTCTTTGTTTGCCATGGATTTTCCAATAAACCCAACGAACGAGTAAACTGCCGCACAGTCATTCCAATCGCAAAAAAATTTTAATATATATGTATCTTTCAAACTTGCGATCCGATTCCAAAATGATGTATTGAAAAATCATAAAACGAGTCCTAAGCTTTAAGGAGGATTAAACTGAGACCACCCTGTTATAGCACACTGTAAGCTACATGGTGTGAAGATTAACTACCTTGAACATACAGCGAGACAAGTTTGTTGTCCTCATAACATTTAGAAATATTATCCGATTTCAATGAGTTTAAACTTGTTGAAAAATTGCTAAATTTTGTCAAAAATAGAGCTTAGTTTTGGACGTTATTCTCAACAAATTTTCAAAACAAATTTTTTTTATTTTCAATACTTCAAAAAAAAAATTTACTTAAAAAATTACTGCAGTTGAGATTTTAAATCGATTAAAGCTAACACGCTACATCCAGCATTGGACGAATATAGTGAATTTTTCTAAGAAATTCAAAATTAATCGCTTCAGAAAAAAAAACGCCCAACGATTTTTTTAAATTCGTTTAAATATTCTATAAGTTACATTCAATGTAACTATTCTGGCTTTTCATTGTTACCCGCCCGGTCAAAAATGTGGACAGGAGAGCAGATTTTCTGAAAATAGTCAAACTTACAGAAGTATTTAATTTATCTGCAAGAAAATAATACCAAACCTAATATTTTAATTTTTAAAAAACATAGCAATACCCTTTTTTAAAATTTTTTTTTAACGATATATTGAACGAGAATTTTTTTACGAGATTTTAATTCCAAAAAAAAACGTGAGGAAATTACGAGTTTCAAATTTGGTAAACGCATTGTGATAATATATTCATTTAATAATAATATTCATTTTAATTTTCAGTAAAACATATAATATAAAAAAGGTACATAACACAAACAATAATCAATCACTTAAAAAATAAAAATACAAAAAATATTTTAATTTTCGTAAAATAAAAACAATCAATTCATTCGGTTAAAAAATAACTAATACTAATGAACATATAACAAACCGCGGTAAAATGCAGATAAGTTAAATATTCTGAAAGAAAAATTGCTTATACATTATTTTTTCTCTAATAGCTCTAGTTTCAAAGATATATTTGCATATTTTACGCAATCGTTTTTGTATAATTCGCTTAACATATCACGGACTGTCTTCGAAACCTTAAAATGCTTTCTGGATTATTAATCTACACAAAAATCTCTTTCATTTGCGTAGAGTGAGATAAGTGAGTATATAATAGCTTATTGACTAAACTTTATCCCTTAAATTTTTTTTGTTTCTATTTGGTTTTTTATTTTTTTTTGTAAATTTTCTAAAATCAAAACAACTGATCATTACATATTTTTATTCGCTGATTTTATATTATTTTTTTTCTAGCATTTACATCACTGTCTGAGAGAAATTTTAAAGTTTCTTAATTTACTGAAAAGGCAGCTATTTTCATAAAAAAGCATGGCTTACATTTACTTATAATAGAAAAAAAAAGTCAAGTAGAATCATCGGCGTTCTCTGGTTTGCATCTGATATTTGTTATTGTGGACCGGCGTGAAGCAATTTTTGTTATGCAAAATAAAACAGAGCACAAAAACGGCAATTTACTTAAATAGACCACCTTTGCGTGTTGTTTTAGACCACCTTGTTTTAATAGCATATTTTTTAGAAAAGAGTACATGTAATATGTAAAAGAATACGCCTGGTACCCCTACCAACGCATGAGTAATATTACTCATACGTCTACAGTTTTGCGCTAAAAATGGGAAATTTGCATTTTCTTCACGTGTTTTTTTCGGAATTAAAAATTCGTAAGAAATGCCCGTTCAATCTATCGTTAAAACTTTTTAAAAATAAGTAAAGAAATACAAATTATAAAACTAAGTTTGGTATTTTTTTCGTGCAGGTAAATGAAATGCTTCTGAAAATTTGAAAAGTTTTTTGAAAATCTGCTCTCCTGGCCACATTTTTGACCGAAACGGCGACAACTAAAAGCCAGATTAATTATATTAAATGTGTCTAATAGAATTTGTACAGAAATTTGAAAAACTCGATGGAAGTTTTTTTTCTTAAGCGATTAATTCAGAATTTCGTACAAAAATTCACTATATTCGTTTAATGCTCGATGTAGCGTGCAAGCTTTAATCGATTTATAGTTTCTAATGCAGTCAGTTTTGGAAATCTGTTTTTTTTTAAATATTGAAATGAAAATTTTAGTTTTGAAAATTTTTGGAGAAAAACGTACAATACTCAGCTCTGGTTTCGTTAAAATTTAGCCATTTTTTATCCTCATTTAAAAGTCTTGATTTTGTTTTTTTACGGTTACATGAACTGAGATAACATAAAAACTTCTTCTGATTATTATCAAGGATTTTGTTCACAATCAAAAATTTTTTTTAATCTTTGCTATGCTATTACCGGAGATATTTACGAACTCAGGAACAAAGTAGCGGCCAAAAACCAAAATTTAAAAACGCAAAGCCAAATATTTTTGAATTCAATATAGTTATGATCGGAGAAAGACTTGAGACATTCCATTTCCTAATCAAATCCGAATGCATAGAACTAACTAGTGTGATATCTAGAACCTCCTTCTTTTTTGATACAATGAAAATGGGTTCTGACCCGACATTTGAAATGTTGAAGTTTTAATAAAGAATAAAATTAAATAAAGACTCACCCCTTATAGTGGTATTAGGGATTCCCCATACGACACAGTGTGCCATTTGAATAGCGTCGCGAACGTTTGCGGGCGGGTATTCGCATTCGTGTGCCATGTAGGTTAAGATGAGTATAATCGTGCCCATAGCCACCTGCCAGGCTACTTTGTGGTGTCTTCGTCAGTGAAATCAGATAACATTAAAATATTTTGGTTGCGTCTAGCTACTATGCACGCCCTGATCCTACCTGTATCATTCGCATACAGTAACCTGAAGCCTTTCGTTTTTAGTCTGCAAACTCTACCTTTATGAAGCTAGGGTTCTTGGACTAATGCGAGGTCTTCTCCATTCTACCGGATGCCGCTTTAGAGTGGTGAAGGTTCACCTGAGTGACCTTCACCGCCATATTTGAACGGTTTAATTGTGACGCTGATGCTATCCTGGTCAGAGTCCAGAAGATCACCCTCGTCAACTGCTTCGTCTACCTGGTCAAAGAATTTCCCAACCCAACCTGATTTGGATTTGGTGTTCTCTTGGAAAGCCAGTCTAGCAGCGTTATCGACCGACATTGCGTCAGGATCTGGTTCGTCACTTTTCTGAGCCCCTTTGTCTTTTCTGTCGCCCTTGAAAATACTAAGGAAGATGGCCTCAAACCATAGAACATAGTCACTTGTTTCTGGTTGAGCGGCAAATAGACTCTTTGTTCAGGTTCTGAAAACGAGAGAACCTTCCAATTTGGGATCGGTATATCGCTTTAACAGGCCTGCAGAACCTCCAGTATCTCTTCTGGTATTGATGGCTCATCGTGGATGAGAGAAGTGGCTCTAGGTAGACGTGGGACCTCATCTAGAAGGACCACATCAAGTCTAGCTCCTTCCCACAGACCTTCCACAAGAGCGACGGCTTGCCTGTATAACACGATCGATCGCTCGTCTGAGAAGGACATGTGCTTTATTCGCTTTCCGCGACTGTCTTTGAGGTCTCCAGGACACATCCATCACTTTTTACGTACCATGTCCTATTTAGCATAGGTCATGGAATATTATGCATCACCCCTACCAATAACGCCTTGCACAAGGTGGCCCTTGGCCACCTCGCTGAAAGTTCTTCGTACAAATCTGTGATGCTTTCTGACGGGCTCTTAGCCCCGTAAAATAACCTCCTCCGCTGAACGTTATACAGTATAATTCGTTTATAGGCCACACCGCTTATAGTAGAATTAGCGATATATTCCAAAATGTTAGTTTTTCTGTAATCTATAAGTAAAATACCTGCAAACTATTTTTTATTTAGTTCATTAGTCCTATAGTCCATTTTCGCTTATAAGCCACCAAGATGTGGTTTGAAATATCTTAAATATATGCAAGTTATGGAAGATATAATCCAAAATGCAAAAGTCAATAATAATGTATTTTGTAATCATAATTTTATGAAAATATTACTCATATTGAAGTAGAAATAGTTTTTATTTTAGCAATCTTAATTGCAATATTTGTGAATTGAGTAAATAATTAAGTAATTTCTTAACGTTAGTTTTATTTTTCTTTGTTAAAAGAAATAATTATGTGGGGACTCGCATATAAGCCACAAATTGGCTTATATAAAAATTAAGATATAGTCCAAATCGCCTTATAGTCCACAAAAAGGGTGCAAATGAGGCAGTGGACTATATTCGAATTTTACTGTAGTTTAGAAACTGCCACAGACGCTGAGGAAGGCTTTTGCAGATCAGCCAAGTGTTTTTTGATCCAGGTGAGGGATGAAGGTTCATCCGTTGTAAGGGACTCAGCAGGCTTTCTGCATAGCTTGCCCAAAACCCTTTCGGTGGAGTGCCATATAGCAAAGGTTGCATTTTATACTTGATGCTGTTGGCTGAGTAGTTAGCGCGTTTGCCTACAAAACCTGAGCTCTTGAGTTCAAGACTAGTTGCAGGCGAGCCAACAACATCATGCATTTTTCTCATGTGCATTCGTGTGTTATAGTGTTGGTTGTTGTTGGACTGTTACAGTGATGAAGTCATAGCACTGATCACCGTGGCAGTGACTGCAGCGATTAATACTAACATATCCTAATGCAATTCGCAGCACCCTCCTTCGTCGGTATTGTAGCAGAGCCGTCGGCGAAGTAAAGGAACTAATAAAATGGCTACAAAGCTTAAACAACTCAATGCCTCTACTTGACACCAGAGAGACTGCAACACTGCTCTACAAAAAAACGCGCAATAGCAGGGTTGTAAATGAATTAAGCTTTCTATCTCTTTACCACTTTACCACCTGTTCTCTACACTATCCCTTTCCCAAAGAAGGTAACACATTAATTAACTGGCAGGCATTAATTGCCTGATTACTTACTTCTCTTTAAAAAAAAAGTGGAGAAATCTTTCAAACAGATAGACAACTAAGCCGCCCATTATCGGACAGACGTTTGGTGGATTTTATACGGACACGTTTTGATGGACGAAGATCCGAAGAGGATCCAGCAGACGTGTTCTGGTGAAGAGCCCATTCTCAATGAAAGGGGAAACTCTCCAGCCAAAAAACGGTCTGATGCCACCTCTTTTAGGAGTACCAGACGCTTCATACACTGAGATGTGTAGTTTTTACTTCATGCTCGCCATGAGCCCCTCTGGCATGGTTGCACCTGATATTTGTTGTTTTAATTTTAACTGGGAATCGAACTAAGGTGTTATAGGTTAGACATCCAACGCACCAACTACTCAACCAAAGCTATGTTTGCAAACCGGCAGCACGAAGTTAACATAAACTTTCTCTTACATATACAAATGTCATGCAATGCTTAGATAAAATATATAGTTGAATTTTTGTTGTTTTACGCATTCGATGTCATTACCGAGAACAGGTCAATCAGATTTGTGTTGCTATCGCTTTTCGTTATCATGAGTATCTATCTAATTTTACGCATTATTTGCAACATATATACCAAACGTGTACACATTGACAACGCTTTGCTGTCAAATTTTATGTTTTGACAAGGCGGGTGTTAATTTATCAACGAATGTGTACAAATTTACAGGCCTTTGTTATCAAATTTTAGTTTTTGACAACGCGGGTGTTAATTTGTCAACGAGTATGTACAAATTGACAACAGTATGTTGTCAAATATTGGTATTTGACAACCCACGTTTTTAACTAGTTACCGAACGTGTACAAATTGAAAACGCTTTGTTGTCAAATTTTACGTTTTGACAACGCGGATGTCAACTTGTTATCGAACGTGTACAAATTGACAAGGCTTTTTTTTTATCAAATTTTTGTTTTTGGAAACGTGGGTGTTAATTTGTCAACGAATGTGTACAAATTGACAACGCTTTGTTGTTAATTCTTACCCGTTTGTTGTCGGCTATGTTTTTATTATTATTTGTGTGTTACCGAAGGTGAAAGCAAACGTGTTTTGTAAAAATATTAAAAAAATTATTAATTTACAAGAAAATAATTTGCTGGAGTTATTCGAAGTTAAAGGTCATATCATGGTGGTCAGTGACACATGTATTCCAAGTACCGATGTTGCTGAAGACACTGAGGATGATAATAAACTTAAGGAATTCCTGCTGAGTATAATTATGAATCCTCTTTTTTCATATTTAAAAGGCAAGTATTGTATTTACAGAAATAATTATAATGTCCTCTTTTTAATGTTTAAGCATCAAAGGTAACATTTCGCAGTTTGCCATATTTAAAAAAAAAGAAGATTTGAAGGAAGAAGTTCCACCATTAGGGCTTCGTATGGAATTGAGAGAAAAGCTCTTTGCCTGAAAAAAACTGAGGTATTATAGTGATATGATTTTTATATATACACTAATACAGTATTACTACATTTATAGCATGGAATTGATGACGCAACAATGTCAGTACCATCCAAAGTGGGGGATTGATGGAAACGACTGCCACCAATCCAGGGTCAAACTGTTTCAAAACCAGCGGAGTTCTTTCAAAGGTAAAAAATAACTATTTCTAAAAAGCTTTGTAATCATAATTGCATTGTAATTAAATGTAGGACTTGAAAACAATGTTGAGCGAACCATCCAAAAGGAAAGTTGACGCTTGAATATTATGGTGAAAATAAAAAATTTGAAACAGAGCACATAAATGCAATAATCGATGTAATTATTGAAAACATTTTGAATAGAGACATAGTTCTTTCTACTCAAGACTACAAACGTTTATTGGATGAAATTTTGTTCAGTTGTTCCTTTTGAAAGTGAAATGAAGGTAATATTTAAAATGAAAATAATTTAGAACCTATTTATATTATAAATCCTTATTAAAATAAAAGTATTTTTACAAATTAAGTAAGCCAGAAATAAATTTGCAAAATTGCAAACTTTCTATTGACATTTTGTATAAAGTGACTCGGTATAAAACAAGCTATTACTTAGCTACGTACAATGTATCAAATTAAGTTTTCAAAATTAAACAATTTATAATTCATAATAAAAATATATTTATTTTATGTAGGCAAGTAAATGTCAAAGAACACAGAAAAAATATCATCAAACTGTAACTAACAATTCGAATTGCAAATGTTTAATTTAAACTTAAAAAAAAATAGTTTGGAAAATCCAAAAGTGCCCGCCTCATAATCTCATTTAGACCGTGAAATTAAATAGGCTTCTATTCCTAATTATACTGAAGCGTAAAAAAAGGACTCGATTAGTAAAGTCTTTCGGTCGTTATCGTCACCACATACAGGATCCGTACATACAGACAAACGGACGTCCAAGACAGAACTTTTTTAAAAAGTTTTTTAATTAGTTTAAATAATAAAAATGACATTGAAAATGTCATGAGTGTTAAAAATAGTATTTTTTCTTAATATGTGTGTGTATATATTTTTTTACAAGTGCAATATATGATAATAATAGAGCCATTTTAAGTTAGAAAAATCAGTAGTTTCGCGTGAAGTGAGAGTAGTACCAACCTCAACGCCTCGCTTATGAGGCGTGCAATATATTTAGTTAATAGAACCAATTAAGTTGTTTATACGACAAACACAGACTTTATTTCAATAAACTGAACCAACCAAATTTTTCGTTATGCATGGCGCAAAAACTCATAAATTTTTTAATATTTTTTTGATTAAAAATGTCAACTAAAGTTTTTGGGTAAACTCGTGAAAACATTACCAATCTGCATTGTTTATATAAAAAATTTAAATTTTTCTAGTCAATTAAATTACTCAAGAAAATTATTTTTTTAAATTATATCATAACGGAATGCGAACATTTAGACGAAACATAAGAAATCAAGTTGTATTTGTATTCATTACATTCGTTGCATATTTAATAACGAATTGCACTGTAGCTGAGTGGTAGATAATATTAGTCCAGAGGTCGTCGGTTCGATTTTGCCCAGAGACATTTAGTGTTTTTCGCAGACAAGCAAAAAGTCGTTTCAAGCGTTGTGATTGCGTATAAAAAAATGGTTAATATAACAATTATGATAATCAAATTTGTCCGGAAATTCAAAATTTCACATTGTTAACATAACAATAACTTTAATTGAAATAGCTATGTAATCAAACAAAAAAATATATGAAAAAATTTTTTCCCATTTGGAAGGCGCAACAAATGTTAACAAACAAGTCTGTTGAAAATATTTTTGAAATTGGCAATAAAATTGCCAGGTAAATTTAATTAAAACTAAAGGAATTAAAAATTTTTTCTGAAATTACAAATACCGTGTTTGTATTTATAAAAATCGTTACAGGATCATTTCTAGTGAAAGTTTTAATTGTGTTTACTAAGTAATTAATTCTATTTACAATTCTTTTTTTTTTCTTTGAACTTGATTATCATTTGCAATCTTTTGAAGTTGGTTCACTAAAACAGGACAAAACTCTTTTACTTCCAATTTTTCAAATTTATAACTCTCCCATTTTATTTATATCCCATTAATAATTGAACAATTTATTTTAAAGTTAAGATTATTTAAATTGTTGTAAGTATATGTACATACATTTGTATATAATTAAAATTAAATTATTTAATAAAACAGGTTTTAAAAAAGAAAGCATGGGTTTAAAGCTTTTTTTATGGGAATAAATTGGGAGAGGTACGGAAATTTTTATTAAAATCGACAACGAACGGTGTCATATTGACAACGGCGTGGTGTCAAATTTGCAGCGGTATGGCGTCAACTTGACAACGCCACGGAGTCATTTTAGCAAAGGTTAGGTGTCAACTTGACAACGATATGGTGTCAATTTGACAACAATACAGTGCCAATTTCACAGCAATACGGTGTCAATTTGACAACATTAAATGTCCACTTTACCACATTTAAGCTCGGTTTGATAGTTGTTGATACACTTTTGACACTTAATGTGGTCAGTTTGAGCATGTATGGTGTAATTTTTCTCTGGGTGTATTGCTTCAAAAATAAGAATTTTTACTCGGAATTAGTCAGCGAGACAGGGGGAAATCTATATTTTGGTTTTAAGGGTCACCCTAATTTACTCGTCTTAATTTCGGCAGACATACATGTGTTTGTATAATCTATTGCACTGTAATACCATTAAGTATTTTCAAATATTGTTCAAGTAAGCAGTTTTTTCAAAAGTCTTAAAAAAAGTCTGCTGTATGCTAATGGGTGAATCTTTTCTACATGTTTATATATATATATATATATATATATATATATATATATATATATATATATATATATATATATATATATATATATATATATATATATATATATATATATATATATATATATATATATATATATATATATATATATATATATATATATATATATATATATATATATATATATATATATATATATATATATATATATATATATATATATATATATATATATATATATATATATATATATACCATAGGGTAAAAAACGAAAATATTAATATTTATAATCATTGGTATGTTAAATAATTACTTTTCGATTTTTAGATTTTATAGAAACTGCTTTATTTATTTATTTTAGTTCTGTAGGTGAAAGGTAAACTACACAAGTCACATTTTTTCAAAATAGGTTTTTTATACCATCGGAATCAGCATTTTTTTCTCTATTGATAGGTGAAATCCAATAAGTATATACCTGTATATACCGGTATTATAATTTAGTATAATTTTTTTGCCATTTCGAGATAATGAAGTTTAAAGTTTTTGTGTTATTATACATCTGGGAAAACAGTAATATTTCAGAAAATAGTCGATGTTTTTAATTGTGGTCATTTAAATATGTGGTGGAATAATCAGGCTACTAGTAGATGATATTTCATTAATTTACAAGTGCTTTAATTGCAAATAAATGGGTTTCAGAGTACCATGATGTCACTTAGGCTATTTTATTTGTTTTATAATATGTATGAAAATCATTATACACTATTTTATTTTGTATGGTATACACTATTTTATTTGATTCTTTTACATCGTTTATCACCAAATACTTTTAATTTGTCGGACAAATGTTCAAGTAGTAAAACAAAGCATTCGTGCTTAACAATCCATTTTATTCATAATTCACAGTCATTTTTGGTATTTCAATGACACGCTGTTAATTGTTTTGCAATACAATTTTTACACAGTTTTAATTAATTAAAAAATACATGAATAAAAGGCAATATTCATCAATATTCATCTACGGAAATGTCCTCCTCCACATCAGACTCATCCAAGCAATTTTTATTTACCCCGGGTTGACGATTAAGATAAAAAGAATGTAATTCTTTGGGAATGACATTTTTGGTACACATTGTACTTTAAGGAAGATATGGTAAGCTGTTGCTTAAATTTAGGGCACAAATCACAGTTATAAGTGGTTAATTTCTTCCTCTTTCGTTCCATTATGTCAATTGTTTGCCACTCGGAGAAACTTTGTATGATATATAAAATAGTGTATAAGTGTCATACGTATTGACTCCAAATAATATATTGTTAAAAAAATAGTGTATATCAATATACGTCATTTTTCGATTTTATTTTGTTATGAAATAATAAAAATAGTTAATAATAAAAATAGTGTATGCTTTTTATACACTATTATTCTTTGAAATTATATTCAGAGTAACAACTAATTAAAACAGCAACCCTGCACTTACACAATTATTAATGAAAAATTTCAAACACGCAATTATACGCTAATATTTCAATTGATCTTTTGACTTACTTTCTGGAAGTAGGATTTCACAAAATTTTGACCACATATAGAATCAGTTATGTAATAAAAATTTAAAAAAATAATGGTGTACATGCGTATACACTATTGTTTTATTGAGGGAACGATATGTTATAAAGCAAAAAAACTCAACACCTTATAAGATACATTTAAAATGCGTCTTTTTTTAATAGATTTACGTACGAAGAATATTAATTTTCAGCTCGATGATATCATCGGACTTAATTTTGTATTGGTTAACTATTCTTGGAACTGGACCAAAATCATTAAATGGTAATATACAAAAGACTACTGTCACGTTGACGGTAATTTCAAAACCCACCTAACATGCTCTAGACTGAGAGATAAGTTGTAAGTATAACTTGGCGTTAAAAAAAATTCGCACTTTGAAGTCCAGTTCCGAAAGATTTATCAACAAATTATGTAAATTCCGTAAAAATTTTGTTCGCCAGATTCAGGACTTTATTAGGAGGGCCTTCCATTTCCATTTCCAATATTCGAGCATTAATATGTACGTTAATTTCAACTTTCTATTAAAGTATTTAGTATTTATAAAATTTTTCGGATATCGGGAATAATACTACATAGACATATTTTTTAAATTTCTGTATCTTAATATCAATAAAACTTTACATGTAGTGATTTTGTCGAATTAAACAATCATTTGGGAACTGCTAAGTTGCATTAAAATTAAAAAAAAAATTACAGGAATTACTGTATTTAAGTTAACAGATGGCAAAACAATATTCCAAAAAATTAATTTGGCATACAAATGGTGTATGACATTTTATTATGTTTTGGCATGTAAAAGCAACAACAGTCACAAATTTGTCTGTATTATGTTGCTTACGGTTAAATGAAGACCCGTCAATTTTCGTCTTTTGAAGGCTTTAACATTTTTGGATACTCCAGAAGAAACTATTTTATATAAGCCCACAACATGCGCACCACCTTGGGAAAAATATAAAATATGTCATGCTTTTCACTGACTTATTGTTCGAGTTTGCCTACAGTAAATACCGGATATAAGCACATCGCATATAAGAAAAAACCGCTTATAAGAAAGTTGACGAAAAATACCGCGTCTTTTTCTGTACTTTTCATAGAAAATATGTTCTGTAAAAGTAAATCGTATATAAAAAAAAACCTGATATAAGATATTTTTTTCAAACACCAAAGATGATAAATGATATGAAAAAGATTTTATATAATAGATTTTTATAGTGCAAACTGAATTCGTTTTTATTTCTTTAGATTTTGTTTGTTAAGCTATTTTTTTATACTAATTGTTTCGTATACATACAAAAAAATTTTAACTATCGAACTTAATTGGTTTTGCTTTTTATAGAACAATATTACATATATATGCTTTCTTGAATACACACATATAAGAAAAAAGATTCTTATATCCATATATATGTTTATAAAAAATAAGTTTCTTATAACCAATAACTGCTTATAAGAAAAACCCGCATATAAGAAACAATTGTGTGTCATTTTTAAAGTTTGTTATATCCAATTCGTTGGCCAAAACCTAAATTTTACCGCCATTTCCATAAAGATAGCAATGACAAGTTAAATTAATTTTAATATTTTAACGTACTTTTTCCCAAATTAATATTTTACTATTCGGTAAAATATTAAAGTTTTATTAAAATACATTGAAATTGATTATGCAAGGGTTCATATGCGCATTTCATTGGTGCTAATGCAAATCACCAGAAAACCTTTACCCAAAATGTTATAGAAAAACTAGATCAAACTTTAAATCAAATGATTAAGAAGTACAAAAATAAAATAGTTTGGAAAATCCAAAAGTGCGAAATTAAATAGGCTTCTATTCCTAATTATACTGAAGCGAAAAAAGGACTCGAGTAGTGAAGTCTTTCGGTCGTTATCGTGACCACATACGGAATCCGTACATATAGACAAACGGACGTCCAAGACAGAACTTTTTTAAACATTTTTATAATTACTTTATATAATAAAAATGACATTAAAAATGTCATGAGTGTTAAAAATAGTATTTTTTTCTTAATATGTGTGTGTATATATTTTCTACAAGTGCAATATATGATAATAATAGAGCCATGTTAAGTTTGAAAAATCAGTAGTTTCGCGTGAAGCGAGAGTAGTATCCACCTCAACGCTTCGCTAATGAGGCGTGCAAAACAACAACAACTGCACATTATTCTCGCAAACAAGAATGAGCTGTGATGCCAACATGTATTTTTGCGCATATTTATAATAAAGACTTTTTTTGGAATTATTGATTCAATTAATTTTAATATTGTAACGTAATATTTCCAAAATTAAAATTTTACTATTCACTTTTTTAAAGTTATTCCTCTAAAAGTTGGCTGAAAGAGTTAAACCTATTTCTCTAAAAGTTATTAAAATCCAAATCATTATTATTTTGTAAAGTAATCTCTTATTTGTTAAAAAAAAATTATTACTATTGATGAGACATTAACATTGACAGCCTTTTCGTTCGGCCAATTCTTAGAGCAGAAATTGATTTCAATGCTTTTGTCGTAACGTTTGACGATATTTTTAGTGTTTTTCTTTAGGGAGAAAACAAATAGTGCCGATAGTTTACCTGCTCGCCCCTAGTTGCATATCAAAAAGTTTATTGCGTGTTCCACTTTATGGACAATTAGTAACAAAGTTTTATAAATATTGGTCCAGTAAATTAAGCTCTAATAGATTTCAAAAAAATATTTTAAATACCATTAACCGAAAGCCCGAAATTGACCTCTTTAGTAGCATTTCAGAAATGTTTCTTTCATACACACAGAAAAAACACCAATGTTAAATCAACATGTCGCATTGTTCATTGGAAATCATATTAAATTTATGAGAAATAAGTTTTGTTAAGTGTGTTGGTATTTATTTGCTTTGTTCATACCGTGAAGGATGCCAGGCCACAAGAGTCTCCAAGTTACCACTTTTGTCGACTTGTTGGTGATACTGTCAATGAATCGTCTACACTTTTTATTTTACCTTTAATGAGAAGAGAGGCTCCATGAAAAATCGCCCACAACCAAATCGTCCAAAAATAAAAATGAAAAATCGCCCAAAACTTTTCCATACAAATTTTTGGTGATTTTTCATATGAAAAATCGGCCAAAAGTTTTGGGCGATTTATCATTTTTGTTGGGTGATTTTTCATTTTGAAATGTTGGGCGATTTTTCATATTAAAAATGTTTCCATGAAAAATCGCCCAAAGCAAAATCGCCCAAAAATAAAAATGAAAAATCGCCCAAAAATTTTTTCATACAAATTTTAAGTTATTTTTCATATGAAAAATCGCCCAAAATTTTTCACCCAAAAATTTTGGTAATCATCAAAATCGAACATGGAATATAAAATATTATATTATATTAAATAATTGAAAGTTTCTCCAATGTGATCCATCTCCAGCAGTAAAAGTGGTTTAGAAAATTGTCGTAAGCGAAGTAGATATTTGACATACCACAGTGTTTAACATTCTTCCACCCAGCCAAAGGCTGACTACACGGAAAGTCGTTGAAAGCACGTACCAAATTAAGCATTATGAAGGCTATTAATATTGAAAATTGTCGTAAGCGAAGCCGAGATTTAACATACCATAGAGTGGAAAATTCTTCCACTCGGCCGAAGGCCTGCTATACGGAAAATCATCGAAAGCGTTTCTCAAGTTAAACATTCCAAGGTTCACTAATATAAAAAATTGTCAAAGTCGAAGTGGATATATGACATACCATAGAGTTTCAAATCTTTTGTGCAGTTGGAATCAAGTCTTTGCTTCGCTTACGACAATTTTCAATATAAGTTGCCTTCGGAATGCTTAATTTTGTACGTGCTTTCGACGACTTTTCGTGTAGCTGTCCTTTGGCCGGGCGGAAGGATTTCAAAATCTATGGTATGTCAAACCTCGACTTCGCCTACGACAATTCTTAATATTAGTTGACTTCGGAATACTTAATTTGGTACGTGCTTCGACGACTTTTCGTGTAGACAGCCTTCGGCAGGGTGGAAGAATTTTAAACTCTATGGTATATCAAGTCTGGGTTTCGCTTGTGACAAATACACAGAAAGTCTACTAATATTGAAAATTGTTGCAAGCGAAGCCGAGATTTGACATACCATAGAGTTTAATATCCTTCCGCCCGGCCGAAGGCCGGCAAAAAGTAAAGTCGTCAAAAGCACGTCCTAAATTAAACATTCCGAAGGCTACTAATATTAAAAATTGCCGTAAGCGAAGGCAATTCTTGATTCCACCTGCACGACAGATTTTAAGCTCTATGGTATGTCAAACCCCGCCTTCGCTTACGATAATTTTCTATATTAGTAAATCTTGGAATGTTTAACTTGAGATACGCTTTCGACGACTATCCATCTAGCCGTCCTTCGGCCGGACGGAAGGATTTTAAACTCTATGGTATGTCAAATCTCGGCTTCCCTTACGGCAATTTTCAATATTAGAAGGCTTCGGAATGCTTAATTTGGTACGTGCTTTCGACGACTTTCTGTATAGCCGGCCTTCGGCCGGGCGGAAGGATTTTAAACTCCATAGTATATCAACTCTCGGCTTCGCTTATGACAATTTTTTTAATTACTTCCCTTTGGAATATATAATTTGAAACGCGCTTTTGGTGGACGGAATGACTTCAGACTCTATGTGAAATGTAAAATTTTGAACTGTGGTTTCCTTGTCGTCTTAAATTTCCGACCTTCGATAAATGATCATTACTGTGTTATATGTTTATAAATTTTTGTTGTATCTATGATAATTATCTAAATTACCCTTAGAGAGCCATACTATAATTTTTGGCCGAAGGAAAATATTGCCTTTTATTCATACTTTTATTGCAATTTAGTAAGAAACGAAGACTATCTATGCTTTTTTGTAAGTTTTCTTTGTTTTTTAATATAAAAATTAAATTACTATAATTTTTAATCTATTTTTTTGATGTTTTTTATTTTTAGGCGATATTTCATTTTTTTGGGCGATTTTTCATTTTGAAATTTTGGGCGATTTATCATTTCTATTTTTGGGCGATTTGTTTTTGGGCGATTTTTCACGGAGCAGAGAAGAGATGGTTTTGACAGTTACAAACGATTTTTATTGCCTAATTATTTTTGTGTTAAAAATAAAAATTTTCAAAAATATTTGTTGACTAGAATCATTAAAAGGCACTAGTGAATCTATAGTATCAATGTTTTAATGTGGTCCGGTAAAAACTACCTAGTCAATAGTAAGTCTATAGTTCTGAGGTAACTAGTGGAATCTCAATGACAACCACATGCTAAATATCTATAGCCCCAGAACATTGGCTGAGGTATTATTATTCAGTAGTTCTGGTGACAAAGTTAAAAGTGAATCAGTACAGTTTTAATCTTCACATTTCTTTCAGGGCAGCTACAATGAACTGTTGATCACAGTTGTGTGACTTGCTCTTATTTATTTTGATATTCGTGTTGTGTAAATGTAAATAGCCGACAAATAGCCGAAGAGCTTCACATTACAAGTGACATTTTTCTGGTACTGATTTGAAGTTACCAATACTATGATTGAATATATGGTTGAATGTATGGTTAAAAAAATCTGTTTTACATATAATATGATTAAAAACAACCATATATATATATATGGTTCAAAACAACCATATATATGGCTAAAAATTGTAATATGTGGTTTAAAACAACCATATAAATGGTTCAAAACAACCACATACATGGCTCAAAATTACAATATATGGTTTGAAATAACCATATATATGATTTAAGACAGCCATATGTACGGTTAAAAATTACAATATATGGTTCAAAATAACCATATATATGGTTACAAATTACAATATATGGTTTACAATAACTAAGATATGGTTCAAGACAATCATATATGTGGTTCAAAATTACAATATATGGTTCAAAACAACCATATATGGTTAAAAATTAACTATATTTTTTTAAATAACCAATCATGTGGTTCAAGACAACCATATATTTGCTTCAGAATTACAATATATGGTTTGGTATAACCATATATGTATATGGTTCAAATAACCATATATCTATAGGGTTAAAATATATTTTTTAACTGGTCATTGTGTGGAATCTGATATAAAAATATTATGTATTCTCACATACATATTTGCTGACACGTGTTTTATTTACAATCGGCCATGATCGGAAAATCACTTCGTGTTGAAATATTGCTCTTTTCAGTTAATTCTTATGTTTCAGATGTTTGAGATATTTTATCCGAACAAAATTTTCTGATTGATGTGCTGTTTCCACAATGCAAACAAGCACTGCTTGTCTAAAATTTGTATGGAATTCACTCAAAAAACTGAGTTCTTTTCAAATAAATTTTAGATAAGCAGTGCTTGTTTGCATTGTGGAAACAACACATAAAAAAATACTGATTTTCATTTTCAAATGGTTTTCACAACATGGCCGATTATTAATTGCTAACATTAATTAGTTTTTATTATTTGTAATTTATTGTTTTATTTTTATTTTTTCAAACCAAGCGTCACACAAAAACAAACCAACAGCTCTCAAGTAAAAAAAAACTGACAAAAAGCAGTCAACCAAGGGATAGAACCAAAACTTTTTTGGAGGCATAGATCCATGTCTTTTTTTTATAACCAAAGCTTAGTTGCAAGTAAACTGTTTTAAAATAGTATGGACAAAACCCATTTTTTATTTTTATAGAAGCATGTTGTGGAATTTTTAAACATACTATGATTGTAACTCTTTAATAACAATAACTTTTTTAATAACAATATTGTTAAATGCAACCATGTTACTATTAATATTAGTGCTAGTAATGTCATGAATAAATATAACCATACGATTTCTTGTCGTATCTAATTAAGGTTCAAAGTTGCTTAAAACAATAATAGCTTACTTGCTACAACCATAAGCCGTATCAGGAAACATAATATTGTTGACGCAACCATGCCACAACCATATCTTTTCTTTGCGTCCATGCTAAGTCCAGAATTCGTTCCAATTGGCCAATTCATTTGACTCGCTTTTAATTTCATTTGGGCCAGCTTTGCATTTATGTGTGTCTTCCATATTAGACGACGATCAAGATGTACACAGATATATTTTAGTTCAGTGTGTGGAGGTATAGTTTGGTTATTGATTTGTATAGGCGGGCATGTTTCTCTGCAGATAATCATAAATTTAAAATTTTAAAGCTCGAAAAAGAAGGATAAAGCGGGATCCAAATTTTAGGCGGGGTCGAGCTCTTAAAAGAGGGATATCTGGTCAGGTTATCCAAGGCCCATTAACCACTTTGCCAAATAACTACGTATGCATAAGGGTTTTCAGAAATAGGAATGGTTTTGGAATCAAAGCTTTATGACTTTAGAACATGTTGACTAAATACAAAATTTCGATCTAAAATAGGTCGTATTAGGAAGTGCCCAGGTCTAAATATAGGATTTTTCTGTTATTTTTATTTATTGTATCTTCAATAAAAATGAACTAACAATAAGCTATCAAATCTTAACTCTAAAATAATAATTTTTAAGTCCAGCCAATGCCAGACAAAACTATTTTTTCTGCGGTTGGTTCTTAGGTTGTCTTAGGCCTCTCGTGTTCGGCTGAAAGCAAGAGTGTCCGTTCTGAGCCGAATGTGGCCTCTAAAGTCAATGATGTTGCAGGCTAGGGGATTTTGGTGTAGCTCAAGTTTTTTTTTTATCGTAAACATTGGAGCATCTAGATCTTTATGAATTCGCTTATTTCTAACATACCATGGGGCTGCTGTAATCGTAAGGAGTATTTTATTTTGTTGCCTTTGAATTTTTTCTATATTTGATGCCGAGGCAGTGCCCCATAACTGGATTCCGTAGGACCATATTGGTTTTATAAGGGAGTTGTATAGAAGAAGTTTACAATCTATGCTTAGAGTAGAGTTCCTTTCAATGAGCAAATTCATTTGAGCTGCTTTTAATTTCATTTGAGCTGCTTTTAACACCGAGATATTCTACCTCAGTGTGTTGTGGTATAGTTTGGTTATTTATTTGTATAGGTGGGCAGGTATTTCTGCACAATATTAAAGTAATATGTAGACATTTTTGTTCGTTAATTTTTATCCGCCATTGTTTTAACCACAAGGAACTCCGACTTGAATCGGCTGCGGAGTGCTTAGAAAATTACCTTCCGTAACAAAAAAATGTTTGCTCAGTTAAGTAGCTTTCTAAAAGCTTATGGGTGTTTTGCGGGTAGGTTGTGCTTTAATTTATGTATTAAACCCTCGTGCCATACTTTATGAAATGCCTGAGAAACATCGATGAAGAGCGCAGAACAATATTTCTTTGCCTCGAAAGTTTTTTTTAGCCACGTTCACGAGTCTATGTGTTTGTTCGATCGTGCTACATTCTTTCCTAAATCCATATTGGTGTTCCGGAATGCATCCAGTATGGGTATTAACTTACTGATAAGTAGCTTTTCAAATAGTTTTGACATGTTATACAATAGGCTAATGGGCTAATAGGATTCCGCCTTGCTCTTTGCCTGGCACAAGTGTCATAGTAATCAGCGAAACCTTTCATTCTGCGGGATAGCATTTGAGGCACAGAATACCATTAAAAATAAGTAGAGTTATCCTTTTTGCAGTATGGGGTAGTTCCAAGAGCATTTTGTTCATGATTATTTAGCACCTGTAGTTTTTTTTTCTAATTTCTGCCCGGAATACAGTGTGTCTTCAGAATATTGAACCTCAAGATACATCTGGTATAGGGAGTACTGGTGATAGCTCAACTATAGTATTAGTCGTGCTTTGTATACATACTTTCTGCAGAAAGTATTTACTCAAAGCACAAGCATGCAAGTGATTTACAAACAGAGTACCTGTTTCTGCGTCAGTTCTTGCATAGTTTGAATTTGAACCTTACAATGGAGGCTTATATATCACCGGTCTTTGGAGGCCTATGGCTGCTCGCCATAGCAAATAATCTGTTTGTGGTGTTGCGTTGAGCTTATGCGGAAATTTTTTCAGAGAAGCGGTTTTTTAATATTCTAGTATTATTTTAAGCTGCTTGGTACATTCCTTCAGCCTAGATTTTAGCTGAGCGCTGGAGTGCTGTTATTCTCTAGGAACTCCTCTTTTTTCAGATAATAGCTGTTCTCTATATGCTGAATAGATTTTATTATATCTCACCTGAAGATTTGTAGTAGTGGCATTTAGAGCAGCTCGCTTGAAGTTTGCCTCAAACATTATAATAGAGTCATGTATGATAGCAGGCATTTTTAATGGAATAATTTCTGTGCAATGAGCAACAAATTATTTTTTGTATTTCAACCAGTTAACACGTGTGGTGGTCGTCGTTAAATCACAAGCGGCTGATGAGGTTGTATGTGAATATATAATGACAATAATAGGTGAGTGGTCTGACAACATATCTAAAGATGCTTCAATTTGGATCATTTCGCTTGGCACACTCTTTACCACTCCAAAATCAATAACATCAGGTATTTTTCGGCGATCTGTTGTTCAGTAACTTAGCAGTCCACTTGAGATAACATTCAAACGCATTTTAGAAATTGTGTAAAACAAAACGCGATTCTTTGGAATGACGAGTAGCAATCCCCAGAACGTGTGTTTAGCGTTGTAGTCATCGGCGGCTAAAGGCCGGGGCCTAGTGAATTAAAAAGTTGACTATATTGATTTTCTGTAATAGAATACCTGAGAGAAGAGTAAATTGATGAAATCAGCAAGCTTTGACAAACAGTTTTAATGCAAATGTTAGTTGCTCGTAGATAGTTTTAATCGCGATTTCATTAATATTGCCGAACCACCATAAGCTTTACCGTGGGGGTCCTTTGTATCATAGAGTGCAACCCTTTGATTTTAAAAAAGCTTATAGACGTCAAATGCGTCTCAGAGATAAGCATAACATCATTTTATTTATTCATCATTAAGTACTCGAGCTCGTTTTTATGTTGGTGGATGCCGTTTGCATTCCAAAAACAGATTTTTAAGTTCATGGTCTGTTTAATACAGTCTGTAATAATGTAGACTGCATATTCAACATGTACTACATTATGCAGTACATTTTGGTTGTAAAAACATTTGCTGTTTGTATTAAATTTTCTGTTGAAGCCTCAATTCGGTCAAAATTGAAACCAGTGTTTTCTTTGGCAAGAGGCCGTTTTTGCGCTGTGGGCTGCTTAGACTTCAAAGCGGTAGCGTATGAGAGCTGACTGTTAGGTATGTTTTCCGCTATGGCCCGGTTAACCTTAAGAATGTTGGCATATGAAGGCCGGCTGGTAACTGGTCGGCGCAACTGGGGATAATTGGTATTGTCGAAAGTAATAGGTAGAGCAATTCAAATTATTTATATAATTTAGCTACATGAAACATTCTGGAGGTATTCGAAATCGATTGGATGATTTTTTTCCACCTTCATACACCGGCGGTCCACTCTATTAAGCGTCTTTTATACAAAGACAGCTTAACATGTACATAGACAGGGCAGGTCTTGTAGTTTGCACTGTGGTTTTAATGGCATTTGCTTCACTTTTTAATTTTTTAATCATCTTTGGTTTATCATAATTGGCAGTGCTGTATAGTTCACCACAGACGACACAAACAAAACAATATGTTTTGGTGTGGTCATATTCTTGACCATTTTAATCGTAGGGTAATCGATTACGATTGCGATTAAAAGATGTGATTAGTCCTAACATAGTTCACCACAGACGACACAAACAAAACAATATGTTTTGGTGTGGTCATATTCTTGACCATTTTAATCGTAGGGTAATCGATTACGATTGCGATTAAAAGATGTGATTAGTCCTAACTTCGATTACGATTTCAACCGCTGTGCAAACCGTACTTATTTCTTTTTTAAATAATCACGTTTTGGGAGTTTTAGAATAAAGCAGATTGTATTGAAAGGGACTTACCGGAAATTATCGACAAAATTGTTTTTACGATGACGTTAAATTCTTACAGACGAAGTTATTGAGTTATGAATTTTTAGTCGAACTGTATGGTTTTTATCCAAAGTTATTTAATTAGTTTGGCTTAAGTTCATTTTTAATTTAATCTTTCGATCAAACTATTTTTTATTTAAGAAATAAATTCTAAAGCATGTGAATATTGAACATTCAAAGAAAAATTTGGATGTACGGAGGGTTGAACTGACAGATGTTTCGTGACCACCAAGTCTACTCGTCAGAGACCTTTACCTACACCACCACTGACAGTGGCAACAACACTGTAGCGAAAATCCTACTAATCCTAGTAAGCTCAATTAACAGACTGTCGCCATCTTGTGGCGAGTCGCACCTATTAATTAACTTTTTCTAAATGTTCGGAAGTTCACTAACTATCTTTTCTTAGAATGTTCAACTATTCTAAGCTTTTTCATTTCAGTCTTACCAGCGTTGAATATCATCGATATTCTCAATGCTGGGATTTTTTGAACAGTACACATTCATGAGTTATGAATTTTTAGTCGAACTGTATGGTTTTTATCCAAAGTTATTTAATTAGTTTCACATGCTTTAGAATTTATTTCTTAAATAAAAAATAATTTGATCGAAAGATTTAATTACAAATGAACTTAAGCCAAACTAATTAAATAACTTTGAGACGAAGTTAGTTTTACCAATAAATGGCTAAATATACTTGAATTTAGCCTTTAAGGCAACTATAGAGTGATTTATACAATAATGCTACTCCTGAACGAACTAGTTCAATTGAATCATTCATTCAATTGAGCGAAGTGAAACGCTCACTTTACTCAGTGAAAGACATAAGGCGAATTTAAGGTAAACGTTTCATCCTTCTTTCTTTCTTGTGTCTGCTGTTTCATAGTTCACGGCGAACTAAAAGTAGTGGTGCCATTTGCCGAATTTGCCTTGAAACGTATCCAATACAAAAACCAATAACCGAAAATATTCTTAGACTATAACCTAACACATGCATACCAAATTTACACACATTTTGCAGAAAATATATTTTTTTTAGTACACATTACATTTCTTCGCACAATGGAAATTTTTTCTTGCGTCTTATTTATTTACTTTCTCTCACAATTTGTTACACTTTTGAATCACTTCTTGTCATTCTCAGTATTATTTATAATAATATTAAAACAAACAAATTTTGTCTTCTAGCTAAATATTATAAATACACAAAAAAAGTCACCAGGTTCGCACAAGCCATATTGTTTGTCACCATAATGAAATGAATATGCCTTATAAACAAGTGAGCTTCTGAGCTAGCTAAGTGAAATAGTTCAGTAAAGTGAGCTGAGCGGAAAAGAGCGCTCAGTCAAAAGAACTGATAAGAAACAACTCTTATATAATGAAAATAATTATTATTTTATTGTACTGTGTTATCTGTAAGAATAAAAAAAATTTGCTTTGCTCTCATCTATATTTCTGGTTAATGTTTATATTTAAGTGCGTCGTACTAAGATTTCATTTACTATTTGGAAGTTTCCGCCCTTTTATTCGCTATTGCAACAAAATACTGCGCAAATAATTTATAGTGAATGTAGATTTTGTTTGCCAAAAAGAAAATGTGTTTTCTATATCAACTATCTCTACGCACAGTGTGATATAATGGATAAAAAATATGAAAAATTGGGTAACCCTGTAGTGTAGTGGTTAGTGTGCTAGACTACTAGCCACGAGGTCGCAGGTTAGATTCTTGCCAAGACCCTGGGTGTTTCTTTAGAAAAGCCAAAGAAGGCGTAAGCACTATGTGTTTTTGTTTGTTTGTTTAATAAATCTCCAGTTTCTAAAAAAGTGAGCCAAAATTTAAAATTTTGGATTATTTTATGGTGCAAAAATATGGCACCTCATGTTTATCAAAAATTAAAATTTATATACGCAATTTTATTACTTATGTTTTCCTACTTTAGATCTTAAGAAAAATGCAGGATAACTACATCCAACTTTTTCCAGTCTATAAGGTCAGAACATTGTCCGTCTTAAGAAAAATTCAGGTTAACTACATCCAACTTTTTCCAGTCGCTAGTCAAAACATTGTCCGTTCGGTTTGAGAACTTTAAGTCCAAATTGCAAACTTATTCCCAGCACCACTTTCTCTAAAGGTGTGTAACATTTGATGAACATCATACTACAGATTTATTTAATTTTTTTAATTGTATCCCACTGCACTACGTCTAACTCAGATGATGCCATACCATAAATAATATTCTTGACTAAAAGGTATTGTCTCGTTTAATATGTTAAGCTTCACATAAGCAGAGAATTAAACGAAAAAATAATAAAAACTGAAAGTTGACATAGTAAATTAAGCAGCTTAAAGTTTGCTTTTTATTGTTCTTAATACCATATTTTTTTATTTGTATTTTAATCATATAAGCTACCAGAACAATAAATAGTGAAACAAAATTTTTTCCATTAGTAAAACTTGTTGATCTTAATAAATTTTTTGTTTTAGAACATTTATTTGATTTAAATAATTCTAATAATAGAATCTAAAAATATATTAAACATATTTTGCAGCCATATGTATTTGTTTCACATCTTTCAACACTTGCATATACATACTTTATAAATAATTATAAAGAGTATAAATTAATAACGAAAAGGCTTCAAATTAAATGTAAAGGCTGTCTCCATTTATCGAAACTATTTATGCAGTATCATATACATAGAAGATAAAAAGAAAAGCCTGTCATGCACAACGTGCTCAACACACAAACAAATCTCAAATTCTCTTTTCAGACAAGGATTTGTTAGAAATTTGTTTTAAATTCTATAAATAGTTTATCTGTTTCAATAAATGTTGCTTTTATTTACACTAAAAATCAACAACAAAGCCCGGTTTAATTTTCAACAAAATTGTGTTGATTTTAAAAAATTTGTTTAAATTTAAAATTTTTTTTTATTGGAAATAATTAATTTTTTCAATAAACAAATTTGTAAATTTTGGCAAAGATTTGCCTGAATTTTCAAATTTTTTTTTAAAGGAAGATACATTTTTTCTGGGCGCTGCCTATCGTTTGTAAGACATTTCAAGATTGTTTATTAATGAAAACGTTTAGAAAAATAATGTAAACATTGTTGTAAAAGTTTCTAATCTTATAAGACACATAAATTGTTTAAAATGTTCATTTAGTGATACAAGGGATTGATGAAACGTATAAATTAACTAACGACGTCACCTTATTGGTGCGGTAGTTGAGCATTTCTAATGGTTTGGAACAATGTGTACAGTTGATATGCTCAGTAATATTTTTTTACAAAGACAAAAGTTTACCCAGACATAAAGAATGAATATTGGCTATCAGGTGTAATTAGGGTTGCCATTTCCATTTTGAAAAAAAAGAGGACACCAGCCCAAAAAACGAGGACATTTGGCCAAAAAAAGATGACACTATTTTCATAAACAAATAAATTGAAGATAGTATATCTGGCAATCAAAATAAGTGATGTAATGCTAAAAATTCAATAGTTTCAATGTACGCAGAAAAAAATTTCATATTTTTTTATACATGCAAATTAAAAAAAAAATATTTCTAAGCAATTATATTATCTGATTCAGTAAATGATTTTGTTTCACTTTGGTTTTTTCATTACGGAACACAAAAAAATTTCAAGATTTTTTTCAGTAAAACTATTTTCAATTTTAGTAAAATGTTTGTCTGCATTTATAAATTTTTACTTTGTACTTTATTCATCATAATGTAGTCATATTGAAGAAAAATTTCTTAAAATTAGTTGCATGAATTTTGTTTTGTTTTTTGTTATTAAGAGGTGCAGAGAAACAAAAGCGGTAAGAAAAATTGCATGGATTTAATCTCTTGAAATGTTTTATAAAATCTCTGTATACATATCAATCATTTACATTTTTGTATTGAATATTTCTCAAAAAAGTTGTTTGGATACGTTCAACTTTAAAAGAGTATTGAACAAAATGTCATGAAAAAAATCAGGAACGCATCGATACGCCTTTTTAACTACCTCTTCCATCAAAATTTTGTTCAGTTGTAAGTTTTACTTTGCATTTTATATGAAGTAGATAAGCTTGTTCTGTAACTCGTTGTTATAGAAAAAACTCCTCAGTTGTTATTAAGCAGAAAAATAAGACTTGAAAATAACACTATGCCAACAAAAAAAAGCACCTCAAAAATTAGATGTTTTTAAGCTAAATTTGGGCTGCTGAACACGAATATGACATTCAGTTATTTTTCTTAAGAAGCGTTTTCGAAATATTCGCGAAAAACGCGTTTTTTGCAGTTTATAAATCTATTTCCAAAAACTTTGACTAGTGTTTACTTGAATTAAGCAAATTTTGAAGCAAATTTGAACTGTTGCATTGATATATGCGCCAGTAGTACGGTAGTGCGCCAGGCCAAGTTCCGGCCACACAGTATGTATATTTACACGAAACCATTCGAACAGTTTTTACCCCCTTCATAACTTTGCTCCACTTAATCATAAAATAATACAACTTGAAACATAAGGTCTCCCATCAGAGGTAACCTAATAGATTTGAAAGTTCTACCGTAAAAGCTTCCCGAGATAATAAGGTGTAAAAAGTGCATATTTTAGTACATATGCACTGACTCACTCACTGACTCATTGACTCATCAATATTATTGGGCACTTCCACTATAGATAGATAGCTGAAATTTGGTATACAGGTAAATCTTAGTGAGCAATTAACTAGACAAATCTGACAATGGGCACTTTTCACCTGGGGTTGACTAGGGTACCCCTTTTTTGCATGGAGTACTTCGAGTATAGTTAGAAAGCTGAAATTAGGTGCAATAGTAGGCCCTAATAAGCCATTAACGAAACAAATCTGAAAATGGCTACTTTTCATCTGAGGGCACTAGGGTTCCTCTTCTTTGTAAGAGCCACTTCCAGTATAGCTAGAAAGCTGAAATTTGCTACAGAGGTTGGCTTTGATCAGCAATTATCAAAACAAATTTCAAACGGGCGATTTTTATCTGAGTGTGACTATGATGCCCGTTCTTTGTATGGGCATTTCCAGTGTAGCAAAAAAGCTGAAATTTTGAACACAGGTAGATCTTGATGAGCAATTAACGAAAAATAGTTAAAAATTGGTACTTTTGATTTGGGGGGAATAGGGTACCCCTTCTTTGTAAGGGGGACTTCCAGTATAGCTAAAACGCTGAAATTTAGTACACAGGTAGTTCCCGATGTGAAAACAGTCAGGCAAGTCTGAAAAGTAACACTTTTCATCTGGGGGGACTATAGTGATCCTTCTTTGTATAGAAAACTTCCAGTACAACTAGAAAGTTGAAATTTGGTACACAGGTAGGCATTGTTAAGCAAACAACCAGAAAAATCTGAAAACGGACACTTTTTATACGGGAGGCCTAGGGTCCCCCTTTTTTTATAAAGAGAAGTAACACAATCAGGCAATTAATGCCTATCAGTTAATTAATTAATGTGTTACCTTCTTCAGTAAAGGGACAGGTGGTGAGGTGGGAGAGATAGAAGGCTTAATTCATTCACAACGCTGGTATTGTGCGTTTTTTGTAGAGCGGTATTGCAGTCTCTATGGTGTCAAGTAGAGGAATTAATTTGTTTAAGCTGTGTAGCCATTTATTAGTTCTTTTACTTCCGGCTTTTCTGCTAAAATACCGACGAAGAAGGGTGCTGTGAAGTGCATTAAGATACGTTAGTACTAATCGCTGCCGGTAAATAAAGGAAATAATCGAATGTTTGTGGAACATGTTCACAGAATAAATTATGCGAAAAATGAGCCAATTGCAAGATGCTTGCATTTGTGTAGTTCCTTTTCACTACCATTAAATTTTAATGTAAGTTATGATATTTTTAAGTTATTGTTATTTAAATATTATAACTAAATATGTATATACTTTGTAGTAATCTGTAAGAATTAAATTCTGTAGATGAAATAAATAAATAAATAGATTAATAAGATAAATTATTTAAGCTTTTTTATTTTTCATCCAATATACTATAATACTGTTATTGAAAATCTTAAAAAATTCTGCGAGTGAGTTTTACTTGATTCAAACATTCTACTAGTTTGTCATTTCTAATATGCACCTGAATTGTTATATTAAATGCTTATTCAAATATCTCCAAAGCTTAAAAAAATGTGTATAGATATTTTTATTTTATGTAGCATACATTTCATAGACAATAAACAGTCTAATCAGCTCACATTTTAGAAAATGTGGTGTTGATAGTTCTAGAGTATTTTTTCTATTTATTTGGCAAATGTTTAGTCATGAAATGTCCAGTACAATTGACATAAATTCTGGTTTTTTAATTTACTTTTCGGTTTAGCAATTTGTTTATTTTTAATTTTTAGCTTAAGTGCCAATAACAACATTGACTGATACCGATAACATTGTTGCAACAGCTACCATACCAATGCTATCAATATAAGAAGAAGACCATCAGAAAATATGTATGTTTAAAAGAGGTCTTTGCAAAAGGCTTACAATAGCAACATGAGCGACAAGAAAAACACAAACTTTGTCAGTTTACAAAGTATGCAATGCTGCCGCAAAAAAGGAACAATAAAAATTATATTAAGCTCAATGTTGTTGGTGTTAAATAGCGTCAACAAGATTTATTACAAGCGATATATTTTTCAATATGTTCCATGTTAAAAATCCAAAATAGAAAGCCTGTAAGTAATGTGTAGGTAGGGGATGCATGGAAATGAGCCATAGTGTCAGCTCATCTTAAATATTTTGTTACTTGTTTTAGTTATATGATGTCATGCAAAAATATGTATATGGTTGTAACTCTTGCTGTCTGAAGGCAGTTGTTTATAGTTTCTTTTGTTTGATGTACATATTTAAAAATTTACAATAAAGTTTAAATTTAATGATTTAGTATCTGGAAAAAATAAAGAAAGTTTTATTGCCAAGGATTTAAGGTTTACAGTAGTTCCTCGATTTGCGTCACGCTTGGTTCTGGAAAATGGAGACGTAATTGGAAATAACGTAAATCGAATTTGATATTGCACATAATAAAAATTGTATTTCATTGTATTTTTTTTAAAGCGAGACGACTTAAAACGAAATGACGGCGCAAATCGAAATGGGAGTGAAAAAAAAATTTCCACCGACATGAATAGGAACTTTATTATATTTTAGTCTATTGCGTTCGACAAACAAAATAAATGTGTATGCATGTACAGATGGAAATATGTAGCTAAGACCACACAAAACACCGAAAAGAAAAAGATTTTAACTAAACTCTAGGGCTTTTGCTAATAATTTGTAGATCGAATGGCGACGCTAATCGAATTTGGAAGGCACAAAAAATTTAACGACGCTAATCGAATGGAGACGCTAATTAAATTTAAAAGGTACACAAAATATGACGACGTAAAGGGTTACTGTATTTTATAAAGTGCAATTTTAGTAATAATATTAATCAGCGCTCGGACTACCTTGCAACTAAAAATTGGGTTTAAGCGCTTAACAAATGCACCTACAAATTAAAAATATGCGCAAAAATATGCATTTACCTACGAAAAAGGTCCAAAACTGAAATAATATGAAAATATTTTTTTCATGTCTTATTATTGTTATAGAAAAAACATAAAACAACTACATTATTTAATCGAACCGAACTTTAGTTGAGTTGTCAGCTAGCAACTGAAACTTAATGGTCGCCAGAAAGGCACTAAATAGCAACTGTAATTGACAGCTCTCAGTTGCCAGCACAATTTTCAGCAACTGACAACCCAACTGAGGCTCGGTTGCCACGCATAATTAGTAGAGTCTGACCGAATATTCGATTTCGGGTTCAGATTCGGTCTAAATTGTGGTTTTGGCTGATATTCGGCTTAGGCCAACTTTTTAACCGAATACCGAAACCGAAACTTTATTCTATATAAATAAGGAAGTTAATCAAAATAATATTTTCCAAATTTAAAATATGTCACCGCTATGAATCAGTTTTTTGCCGTCCCATATCTTTTCAAATTGAATGAAAGTGTTACTTAGTTTTATAAAGCGTAACCAAAAGATATAATAACATAAATTATTCAACTGTTTGTTGCCAAAATAAATAGCATAAATAAATAGCGAATGGTAAACCGATTTCAATATCAATCGAAAATCTATTTTGTGTTATAATAAAATAATTTTTCGCCATCGAGTTTACTTCTGCGATTTTGCAATGAAATTTATTATTTGTCTTTTAAAATAGATTTGTTTAAATAATATCAAAATGTGAAGAAAGCTCATTTTCAGTCTTCACGATACTTTCGAGAAATGTTCTTTATTGTGTATCATCGATGAAACGCGGGCACAAATCTAAAACTTTACTTAGTAGAGATGAAATCGTATAAATATAGCGTCAAAAATAGGTAAATATTCCACTTTTTTATATCTTTTTAGTTATTCCGACTCAACTTTTTGATTGGTGCTCTTATAACGTCATCAATAGAGTGATAAAACACTCATAAATGGATGTGTACCGAACCCAATATTCCAGTTCTATCATTTATGCTAATTTCATGCAAAGTTTTTGTTAGTCATATACTCGTATATGTTTAAGTTTTATTTTTGTCCAATGGAATAAAATATATTCAATTTTTGCTATTATTTTGACTGACACTGTATGTATGTATAAATACCATAGATTATACGTAGATAGTCCACTAAATCTTCAAAAACCTAAGTCTACTGTCAAAAACCTAAGTCTAAGAATGTGTTAGTAGAACATTTTTTATTAGTATTGGTGTAAAATAAAACTTTCACCACAGCACCAAAACCATACATAGTTGTAAAAATAGTATTTTACAAAATTTTTATATTTTCAATATGAATTTTTAGTTGTTATATAAAATTAATTTTATATTAATTAATGAAAATATGATTTATAATCATTTTTAATACATTTGAGCTAAAAAAGATTGATTTTCTAAACACTTTTTTGAAATTATTCTATTTGGTACTAAAAAAATTTATCCCAAATAGTATAAAAAATGCAATTCTGCTGAATGAAAAAATGGTTCAAAAAATTGATCAATTTCAACATGCAAATGTCAACAAAATTAAATAAATATTTTTAAATTACAGCAAGAAGAAACATAAAACTTATACGAAAAGAAATAAAAAAATTAAATCAAGTGATAAAAGTGTTTGTGTGTACAAAAGCAATAGATTTTACAGCATTTTCAAATGCAAAAATTACGCTCGTCGATGTGTGTTGAATAACCCCGCTCATGTGAGTTGAATACACAGTGCTTGTTCGTGTGAAGGAGAGTTGTCATTTTTTTTGACAGGTCGCCAGTTGAATATCTACGTATAATCTATGATAAATACTCTTACGCCCCTTTTCACAGTGTACGGTTAAATGTTAACGTTTAATATAAAGGGAAGTTTTGTACAGCGAATTTGCCGTTAAATACCATGATAACTTTTAATCACATTGGGAAACGAGCCGTTAATAAAATAAATAACTTTTTAATCCTTGTAAGTTTTAAAAATGTCAATATTAGTTAATGCTAAAAAGTTTCGGTAAGTTTCGGATTCGGCCGAATATTCGGCTCGGATTCGGCCTCAAAAAACTGGTTTCGGTCGGACTCTAATAATCAGCCTATTAATTTTTTTTTTCAAAAATGTCGAAATATGCATTCAAACATTTTCAGTAAATAATTTATGCCGAAAAACGAATTTTGTTATTATTTACAGGTCTAAAGATTTCTTTAATACAATTAGCAAGTTTTGGCGATTTCTAATCAATTTTAGGGCTTGTTTTCGATTTTGCAACTTCTCGCGAATTTTTGCAAAGTTCGCTATAAAATCGACTTTTTGCAAATTTTCAGCTTCCTTACAGTTTTGCCGATTTTTAAGCAATATTAGACTTTGTTATCATGGCGCTATTAGCAAGTTTTTGCAAATTTTCGCTATTTACGCGATTTTTACCAAATTTTGTGCATTCCTCACAGTTTTAGCGATTTTTAATCAAAATTATTGCTGGTTTAAAATTTTGCAATTTTTCGCGAATTTTCACTTTTTTCGCGACAGGCATAATTTTCCCAATTTTACGCTTTGTAATCTTTAAAATTTTAGCAAGTTTTTGCAAATTTTCATAATATTCGCGTTTTTCCCCGAGTGTTTGACTTTCCTTACAATTTTCGGGCCAGTTTAATATATTACAATTTTTCGCGAATTTTCGACATTTTCGCGATATGGTTGAATTACTCCAAGTTTTTGACATCTTGAAAGCTCGAGTCACTTTTAATCTATATCAAACCTTGATATCAATGTTTGCATTTATTTACTTTTGATTTTGCAAATAATAATAATTTTGCGAACTTTTTGAACAACTCTTCTGCAAGCTGTTATAGCTGGTTCACATTCTATACTTTATATTTGTTTACAAATTAATCTAGCAAATAAAATATTTCCAGACAATAAACCATTTCGAAAACATATACAAATCAATCGTATAATTATAACGCAGTTTTGTATGGAAATTGCTAACAACAAAAATACAATATTGTATAATTAGACGATTACACAACACATACGACGTTAATACGAGCTTGTGAATTGAACAAATGTAATTTGTTTTATAAATAATATTAGTGAAACTACAAATTAATAAGCAATGAATTACACATCACAACAATATTATGATTTTTTAAATTTTCTAAATAAAAACTAGCTTACTCTTATAAACTTTCATCTGCTGATTATGGTGGCATCATTACTTTTTTAATATTTGCATAGTTTACATCATTTTACACGCTTAATACATATTTTATTATTTTTTATTTATTTATTATTAATATACATAAAAATTTCGTTCATTTGAGTAGAGTCACATTAGTTAGTATATCGGGATATCTTACTGTTTTTACAAGTGTGTTCAAAATCGTGTTTATTTGGTTTTGTCCTTAAAAATTTTGTTGCAATTTTTCTGAGATTTAAATAGCTACATTTTATATATTTTCATCTTAATTTTTTCAAAACACTGCTCTAAATTTGGGTTTAATGTCACATTTGTCAATTTACTAGTCATTAATAGATTTGCAAACCGTCCAGTTTTCGACGGGACAGACAATTTTTAGAGTGGAATGTCCTGTATCCCTGCGATACTCTGAACGGGATGCTATTTGTCCCGTTTTGAGAAAAAACCTATCTTTTTCATTAACTGTCACAAAAATTAATCCAGAACTTTTTTACTTATTTTGGTACTACTACTGATGATTTGGCATTAGAACCCAACGAAATGCAAGAATATAGATCAGCTAACCTACAAAAAATAAATATAGTTTTGAAACATAAATTGCTGAGAATATATCGAATATATTTAATATTTTATAAAATATCTTATGTTGCAATTAATACTAACACTACTATTCTCGAATTCGTGATAAGTATAATTCAATTGTTTTTAATAAAATATTTCTTGTCACAGCTATTTTCAATACCTATTCTAGAATTTCTGTTTAAATATTGAAACTTTTTTGCTTTAAAATTTTTATCATTATTACCAAAATTAAAAAGTGCAAATTTTGGTAAGCGATGGCATCTGCAGGTTTTGAAAAGTGGTTTCGCTCGGACACTAAATTGGTGATAAGTTTTAAAGAAGTAGTTCTGAAACAGTCAGCCCTGTTCTGTATTCCATGTGAAATAAACATGGAATCACAGCATTGTTGTTACAAATGAATATTTAAAAAGAGACTGACTTGAAACTAGCTTTTTCTTTTTATAGAATTAAGTAAAAGTAATATACAGGATGCGGCTAAAGTAACTACATATATGATTTGTTTTTTAAATACATATTGAATGGAATGAAATTATTTTCAGGGAATAGAAAAACAATCTTAGTTCCTTGCGCAATTGTATTGCGTTCCATTTTTATATATTCTCCCAATATTCACAAGCAAACAAGTTAAAATTTTTTTTACATCATATAGTTACTTTAACCGCAACCTGTTTATTCTGTTAATGAAAAAAATATTTTTATAGACCTTTTTTTATTGTGATGGCTTGTAATCGACTCATGGCTTCTTACTATAGAAATGAGATAACTCAATTTAATAGTTTGACTTTAGATATATCGTCGCCTTTCTTTTTAAACCACGTAAGCGCCAACAGCTCCTTTTTCAGAAAACGAAAAAAACTTAATAACTTTTTAAATATGTTTTTTATAACAAAAATTTTTTTTTACAAAACATGGCTTTACGACTTTTTGAAGATTGTAGCATCATTTTTTAAAAAAATTTTTATATATCCAAATTTGTAGCTTACGTGTTTTTGGCGCAAGCAGCAATACGCGAATTTTGTCGCTTACAAAATATTAATTT
This sequence comes from Panzeria rudis, assembly GCA_956483635.1. Lineage (NCBI taxonomy): Eukaryota > Metazoa > Arthropoda > Insecta > Diptera > Tachinidae > Panzeria > Panzeria rudis. The sequence continues at coordinate 78,621,173 of OY101448.1, forward strand.
CTGTGTGTAAATTAACATTTATTCTTATATTTTTCAAAGAAAATGTTTATTCTCTTAAAAAAAAGTAACGAAAGATGTTATATAAAATGAATACAAAGAAATTTATTACATATTATTTATTTCACTCTTAAGCTCACGTTAAAAATTCAAAATATTGTGACGCTGAAAAAATTTAACAAATAAGCCGAAGATATAGTATCAAAAAAAGAACATTCCATTGGTAAAGAAAAGGTTTCTTACGGCACTTTATACAATGAGTTCAAGTGGACTTTAGCGACAAGTTTGGTATTTCGAACTTGGCGTTCAAGTCCACGTTAACTTTTAGTCGTACATTATGAAAAGGACCGATAACTAATTAAACTTAAAAAACACTTAAAAAATCTGACTATTTATTATCTTATTTATTTATTTACAGCTATTATAACTACAGCTGCGCATTACAAAAATAATACATAAATTACAATGTTTATAAACAATAATATATATAATCATTGAAGTTTAAGTAAGATATAAGTCTTCTCTTAGAAATATTAACGCTGTCCGCTAAATCAATGCGATCATAAATTTGTTAATATCTGAACAAACTCTACGGAATTGGTCGAAATTCATGAAATTTGTTCTATGAAATCGTAGACGAAGGGGTTCATATGATCTAAGCTGCCTATTTGGAATGTTGATGTTAATTTCACTGGGAAGACAAATAGAGTCAATTTAAGTTAACGAAAAATACTATGTTGGATACAATCCTTCGGCTTTTCAATGTAGGGAGGCTTAAAAGTGCCAATCGGCTACGATAAGGCGGCAGGTTTACAGCTGGATTCCACTGGAGATAACGAAGACAAAATAATAGGAATTGTTTTTGAACCGATTCTAGCATTTTAATATATACGTTGTACTGGGGATCCCAAATTACAGAGCCATATTCAAAAATGGGCCTTACTAAAGAGGTGAATAGATTTTTCAATACATAAGGATCATTAAATTCTTTTGCCCATCGTTTTATGAAACATAAAACAGCAGTAGCCTTATTAACCGCAAATGTAACACGTGTGTTGAAATTAAGCTTTTTGTTGAAGTAAATTCCAAGGTCTAAAATTAAATCCACAGCTATCAGATCAGTACCATTAATAAAGTAACTGGTTGCAAATGGTGAATATCTAGTGAAAGTCATCAATTTACATTTATTTAGATTTAATTCCAATAGGTTTACGGTACACCAATTATAAAAGTTATTGAAATACGCCTGGAGATAAATGGTATGTATCATCATTTCTTGAAATCCTTGAGAATATTTTAGCATCATCGGCATATATCAGAATATTACAGAATTCAATGTCTTTTGGGAGATCATTTATAAAAATCAGAAATAAAAGAGGTCCAAGATGGCTGCCGTGAGGAACACCTCACGTTTGAGTTAATAAAAACAGCACATTGTTTGCGGGTTTTAAATACGATTTTATCCAATGTAGGAAGCTACCTGTATATTCAGTTGCATACAGCTTCTCAATCAATATCTTATAAATTACCTTGTCAAATGCTTTACTAAAGTCTGTATAAATGACATCAGTTTGCTCGCTCTTATAAAAGCTTGCGTTGATATAGCACGTCAATTCCATTAAGTTTGTAGTTGTAGATCTACCGCGACAAAAACCATGCTGTTTTGGAGAAAGAATTGATGATATTTCATGTTTCAGCATATCCGTTAAATTTTCTCGAACAACTTAGGAATAGCATTTAACTTTGCTATATCTCTATAGTTTGTGGCGTTATTAGGACTACCAGATTTGTAGAGAGGGATGATAAATGATTCCTTCCAGCAGCTAGGAAATAAACCGAGCTTCAAAGAAGTATTAAATAAATACGTTAAAGGAGAGGCTAAAGACTCAGCACAATTTTTTTAAATGCTGCGTGGAATACCATTAGGTCCAGGTTTGAAAGCTTTTTAGTAATCTAAGATTTTTCAAGACTGTTGAGGCATCTAATGAGCAAATGTAAATTGATGGTACAGATGAAATTTCATATGGATACGATGAGTTGCTAAAAGTATTTGCAGCAAATGTAGAGGCGAAGAATTCAGCAAAAATATTTGCGATATCTGCATCATTAGAGTATGTAGTACCGTTGTATTTCATAGTTGTAGGGTATGATGACACTCTCCGTTTTGTATTAACAAAGTTGAAAATTATTTTTGGATTATTTTTGATGTTACATTTGATTTTACTAACATAGTAATCGTAACATTTTTCGTTTTCAATATTGAAGTGGCTGCTTGCTATTATGTAAAGGCTTCAATCCATTGAACTTTTACTTTTTATAAACTTTTTATAGAGTCTTTTCCGTAGATTTTTTAACCATGCCAATGTATTAGTAAACCATGGAGGGCGATTGTGCATAACTTGTTTAATTATCGGAGTACATGCAGAAATACAACTGTTTAGCATTGAATAAAACTTCTGAATGACCAGCTCAAAATCATTTCCATCATTTATATGAGAAAGTATTTCTGACCAATTTATATTAGAAAGCAATTGATTTAGAAGTGTATAATTCGTACGTTTAAAGCAAAGACCCTCATAGGTATTTAATATAGATTTCTTCTTCGTAAAAGGTGTGGAAATTAGTAGTGTCGGATGATGACGATCCTCTGCAATGCAAATCGGGTTGGTCCTACTCACATCAAACAACGATGGATTGCTTACAAAAATCAGATCAAATAATCTCATATTGATATTATGAATACTATTTATTTGAAAAACATTAATATCAGCAAGGCTCGAAAGAAAGTCATTTGTCCAGTCATACGGAGTAATCGGGATTAAAGATTCGGTGTCTTTAGAAGAAATCCAAGATGCTGATGGAATATTAAAATCACCAAGAACTACCAAGTAATTAGTTAGCCGGTTTAATAACGAGTTGTTCAAAAAAATAGTCAACTATTTGCCGGCATTACTTTTTTCAAACTTATCAAATCTTCATATTTTCCTTTTTAGTGCCAATGTAGCTTTTGTAAAGTGAAGGCAACGTTAAATTGAGACCAACATTATTTTTGTTATGGGGAGACAAAAGAAATTTATTTTCAAAATTCAATTTGTAGAACATGCCATGTTCATTATATTCCGTAAGATAATAATAGCTCGAATTCGATCAATTTCATGTGTGGGCATTTCCACAGGAAAGTCCACTTTCTGTCACGTTCGACACCAAGAAAGTAAGCTTGTTTTTCAGAACCATATGGTTAAATTTTTCCTAAAATTTTACAAACTGTAGAGCTAATTACGGACTACACAAAGATGTGAAGAAGTATCAAAAAACTTAAGTTGCTTTAAAAAAATTAACATAACTGCCTGGGGTCGAACGTGACGGAAGTAGACTTTCCTGTGGATATACACATATTTTACGGTATTTATGGGAGCTAATATAAGGAGTACAGATAGCACTTTAAATCCTTTGAAATAAATGTTGGTTAGAAATTAACCCTCTATGGGCACGCGTTAACCCCTTAGGGTCTGAAAACAAACTTCAGCTCAAAACGGCTTTTTGTACGGCAGCCATGTTTACATATCGAGATAAAGCTTTCGCATAAAGAAAAAATCTGCATTTTATTAAAATAATGGGGATTCCAGCAACATTTGTGCTGTTTAGGATATATAGTTTTTGAGTTACTCGACGAGAAGTATCGTTTTTACCAAAGTTACTGACTTTGAGAGCCTGACGCTGCACCAAGAATGCTCCGATCGGCCTGAAACTTTCCAGATTTTTTTTTTAATCTCAAAAACAAGGAAAAAGAATTCTATTTTGCATGCAAATGTCATTTTGTATGGCGCTTACGAAGTATTCAAAATGGCTTTAATTTCTTTTTTTCGTACAAAGTTGTCAAGATAAGAATGTAATCGGGTGGCAAATGTTATTTTCTACCATAAAAACCAAAAAACTCAATTTCGAAAAAATGGCGCTTAAGTGGTTTAAGAAGAAACGCGACGATATGTATTTCAGTTTTACATTACTTTTTACTACTCAGTAACTAAAAATTGTTAAACCATTGTAGATAGATAAAGTGGATACATCGGTGAATTGTAGAAAATGACAGTAATTGAGGATGTCGAACTTCATATTTCAAAAAGAAACTATATAATTTATTAATAATCAATTTTTTATATGTGGACATGTGGATGTCAGATGATTTTGATAAAAAATCTGCACTTCTCGGGGAAAAGATCGGCATTTTCGGCACTTAAATTCGAAAAATGGGCAAGACAATCGGCGAACAAATAAAACTAAGCATTTTTCGTAGTTTTTATTAATAAAAAAACAAAATAAGAAAACAAAAATAGTGGCTTATAAAAATATAAATGGATAACATGAAAATCATTAAACCAGCTTAAATATATACCATGGAATATAAATGATTTTCAGACTGAATTCATTTCCGAATTTATCATCTTTGCTAAATCGCTTTTAATATGACTGTCAACACAATTAGTTTTATGAGTTTTAAATAATCTTTAGAATAAAGAATTCTTTCTAAAGTTTCATTTTCTAAGGGGCATCGAAATTTAGTTTAGTTACCCCCGCAGTGTAGTGCGGAGTGTGCTAGACTATTAACCTGGAGGTCGAAGGTTCAGTTCTTACCAAGACTCGGTTGTTTCTGCAGAAAAGCTTAAGAAGGCTTAATCAGTATGTGTGTTTGTTAAATTGACGGCACTAAATACTTGTCCGATATTGGCAGACGAATGTGGTAGAACCATAATTTGTTTCAAAAACTCTGCTAAAACTGGAAAAGCCTTTGTGGAATCGCCTCGCCTTATTTTAGAAATTATTTGCCAAATATTATATAAATTAATTTAAGTCTTATTGAATAATTGTTAAAATGCAAGAAATTTCGATCTGTAAAAGTCTGAAATTCCTAAGAATATCATTACGATATTTCGATTTATTAATCTTGGTGATTTGAAGTAACCTTCAAAATCAACAGTTTTCGTATGGGGGTGAGCATTTCTATATAAAAATTTACAGAATTAAGTTATGAGTTTTACATGCCTATTCACAGAAAGTATTGTGAATGAAAAACAGTCACAACTCTAACATTATGACTAAAGACTAAACTTTCCGATTCTCAAAATAAAATTGTATTAATTTAAATAGTAAAAGTAAGAACCTTGTTTGTAGACAATCATAATAGTTGTGACTGGAAAAGAAAAGTTTCAACTGCTTAAGGACATTTTACATTGTAATACAAGCTTTGAGATTTTTATTAGATTTTGTAAGACGAAAATCAAATCAAAATCAGTCTGACTGTCACAAAATCTTAAAGAAATTTTTTCATTACAATTTGTCTCTACACTATCACATTCCAAATATAACGTAACATAAATAATTGCAATTAAGCAAATTTTTCCGCTCTTCCTTTCTTTATTTATGCCGGCAAACAAACACACAACTGTTTTTTATTCCTATGTTTGTTTGTGCAAAAGACAACCCTGATAAAATGAAAAATGTGATTGTTTAGAAAATTTCCGAAAAATGACGAATACCATAATACTGTCAAATTTTTTTACGTATTATTTGACAAATCATAACAATTTATTTTCACACTGTTAGATTTTTACTTAAGATTTGAGTTTTTGACAAGTATTAATACTAAATCTAATAGTCTGAAAGCCGCTTTATCAGTTGTACGTTTTTTATGATTTATGAAAATATTTTGCATGGCGCTTCCTAACTTTGCTGGGAATTCATCCCGCATTATGGAATCAATCTGTGGCATAAAAGGAAAACACATTAAAAATCGTGTTCAAAGCTGAGGTCCAACAAGCTTATATAAGTTTGATTATATAATTTTTATTAATGATAGTACTCCCTGCTAATTTTTGCACAAAGAGCAATTTTTTGCACATGCGTGATGTAGGTGATGTTAAACGTTTTTGGGCCTTTCGGCAGTTTTAGGGACTTTTATTCGATTTTATCTTCTCAATGTTAGTAACTGTTTGCGAATTTTCATAATCTTTGCGATTTGGCTTAATTTTGTGCATTCTTTACAGGCTTAGTAATATATAACAAATGTTACGAATTGTTTCTAATATAGAAATTTTTCGCGAATTTTCGCCATTTACGCGAACAACTAAAATTTTTGTATATCGAGGGCCTATATTCAAATAGTGCTATCTGCAATTTTCTACAAAATGCGGTTTATGCAGCAACGTGCTCTCTGACTGAATTGTCATCTCAATTTAATTCGAAAAGAAAAAAAATATCTCCAAAGCGTTTTTTCAATAAATTTTTTATTTTGCTATTTAACAACAATCACGTTGTTTTGTTAACAAAAATAGTGCTATCTGCATAAAAAATATTTGTGTATAAAAAAAATAATAAAAATTTATGATAGAAAATATAATATATTATGTGCATAGTATTTACGTTGTAATTGTGATCAACCATTTTTATTTTTGTTTAAATAGTGCTATCTGCTTATTTTAATGTTCGATTTGACGAAATTTCAACTAGTAAAAAGTGCTATCAAACATATAAGCGCGAATATTGGAAATTAATAAAAAAATTAGCCTATCCAGAATTTAGATGTCGTTTTTAAACAACATTATAAAATAAAATTTAGTTATTACCCTTAGAGTAAACGAAAAAAACAGTTTTTTCTCTTTCCTGCAAAGTTATGATTTTTGCGATAGCACTATTTGAATATAGACACTCGATATGTATGGCCTTTTTACAATACAACCGCTTTTTAGTCAATATTAGAACTTGCTAACTATCCGCTGTTATCAAGTTTTTGCGAATATTCGCCGTTTTTACGATTTTTTGCGAATTTTGTACATTCCTTAGAGTTGTAGCTTTTTTTTAGTAAAATGTAGCAAATTTTCGCGAATTTTTTACATTTGCGCGATAAAATGACGTATGTATGTATGTGTATATGTACATGTGTACATGCACAAATTATGCAAAGATAAAAACATTTTCATTAGCTGCAAAATCAATATTTTTCATAAAACAATTTTTTTCATATATTCAATATTTCTTTTTAATTTTAAAAATCAAATGTCATAATTTTCACTTAACATAGAATGTTAACCTTTAAGAAATTTATTATTTGACATATTGTCATAATTTTATTTTAAATGCATATAGACATTGCTTAACTATCAGCAAATAGACTTCATATAAAATAGAATGTTAACAATAAAATTTGGGTTCTTATGACTATGTTATGAGAATACAAAATGAAGACAGAGTCAAAAGAACATATATAGAACTTAGTCACGACAAAATTTGTGACTCTGTTAAGTCTTTTGTTGTGAATAGGCATGCTAGTCTGACTATCATGCCTATTCATATATTTATACTGATGTAAATATTAGGCAGCCCCTTAAAAAAATCGGTCACTGATTGGAAAAAAACATACCATATTCGGTCTCAGTACCTAAACATATATGACATTAAGGCCAATTGATGAAAGCAGTTTATTTCGTTGGCCTATGTAATTATAAACGAATTTCTTTGAATTTTCCTATGATTTTTTTGTTTGCCCTGCCGGAAAATTGTGTCAGTTGTTCCAAATGTACCTGCCCCATGACATGTGAAAATAATACTAGTGAAGGAACGAGAGAAAAATTCTTCGTAAAATTTATGGACTTATCTGCGTTGACGGAGAATATCGGTGTCGTATGAACCATGAGCTGTATGAGCTGTATGCCGACATTGACATTGTGAAACGTATAAAACTACAACGATTGCGTTGGCTAGGTCATGTTGTGCGAATGGAAGAAAATGCTCTAGCTAAAAAGGCATTCGAATACGCGCCTGGTGATGGTTCACGCAGAAGAGGAAGACCAAAACTCCGATGAAAAGATCAGATGGAGGAAGACATTTCAAAGCTTGGTGTAATAAATCGGAGAAGGAGCGCGGAAGATCGAGGCGCTTGGAAGAATATTCTTCGTTCGGCTACAGGAACAAATGTTCTGTAATGGCCATTTAAGAAGAAGAAGAAGAAGGAACGAGTACGAAGGTACTGTGACCGGTTAAAACAGAATACTAAGAATACTTCCACTATAAGCTATTTTTAAGCCATTCCCTTAACTCGTATAAAAAGAGCCGGAGATGTGTCAGTTCTTTTAGGTTATTAAACAGGTTATTTAAAGTCACTTCTACAACTAATTTCATAGGGACTAGCACCGAGATCAGTATTGTAGAAAATGTAGCCGGCAGTTTTCCTTAGACTAGCTTAGTGACCCATCACAAAGTGACTAAAAGGTATCAAATGCCCCTTCCTTTGACCAAGCCGTGTTCAAATAATAGGTCCCCTTCATGCAAAGTGTTAGAACTCGAACCAGTCCATATACTGAAACAACTAGTTACGTGACATGTTCTGTGGCAGTTCCAGTCAAATAAGAAATTTGTTAAAGGTTTAATTTGGATTTTATTTTTCATTTTGCCTTATAAATACTTTTATGTTTATCCAATGGATTTCTAATTTTCTAAGGGTGAAGAAAAATAATATAGATTCATATCGAATAAAAAATCATTTGCTGGGTTTTGTATAAGTTTCAAAGCCTACTATGCTTATTTTTGAAAATTATTTATTTGTAAATTCTCAAATGGTTTTTGAAAGTCTATACATAAGATAAGAGATTTGTAACTATCCAAAAATATGGTTGAAGTCTACTGGCGATAGACAATGCTTAACCATCAGCAAATAAATTTCATTTAAAACAAAATTATGACAATATGTCAAATAATAAATTTCTTAAATATTTATTTTTCGCATAAATTATTATATTATATCCTAAAAGAGATTTTTGTGAAACAGTATAATGAAGAAAGTATTTTAAGCTTCGGTTAACCGTTCATGAGTTTGTAGGCGAATAATACAAGAAAAGGTGTAACTTATGTAAATATTAAATATTATTATGTCTTTAAAACTTGAGCTGATAAAAAAAACTAATGATGCCATCGTAAGCAGAACTCTTAGTTTAACCGACAACTATGAATAGAAGTCTTGAAATTTTTTCAGTTTTGCACTGTGTTACGATCGCATTTAAAACTCGAAAATTTAAAACTCGAAATTTAGATTATTAGTAAAAACATATGCTCACTTCACAAACTGTTGCATGTGTTGTAGATTGTATAATTGTTGTTGGTAATTTCCATATAAGCATTTGTTTAGATACATGTTTATGTGGAAATTACCAACAACATTTAAACGATCTACAATACTTACGACAGCTTGTGAATTGAGCAATAGTTTAGCACTTCTATTATGTAACAAAAAAATATGGCTTGCTCTTAGAACAAAAAATTTTGGAATATAAGAGGGGCAGATGGGTACCACCATACAAAGTAATTTTTAGTTTCCATATATCTACACAACTATAATAGTAAGCGTTTCTACATTTAATTTGGGATGTATTGGTACTCCATATACCACGTTGTTATTAATTTTCCTATTTCTGCACAATAGAGGGCTGCACGAATATATTCCAAAGTACTCGTATGTATGTTTGTGTGTGTATGCATGTATGTTTTTTTGTATTTATGTGTGTATATATGTATGTATATATGTATATCTGGTCGTGGCTATCTACGTACACACATATACTGCATGTATACATAAGTATATACATAAGAACATACATCTTTGCACACACGAAATTCATACGAGTACATTCTATGAATACATTTGTGTACACTTTGCAGCCCTCTACTGCAATTTCCGGTAAAATCTTGGGGGTATAGGAGGGGGAGACGGCTACCGCCACACAAAGTCATTATTAATTTTCAAATATACGCACAACTGCAATAGTAAGACTTTCAGCATTTAAAGTGGGTTGCTTTTAGAATAAAGTGCAATTTCCAGCAAAATCTTGGAGGTTTATGAGAGAGACGGGTACCCACATACAAAGAATATATCAATTTTTATATGCTGCACAACTACTATAGTAAGACCTTCTGCATTTACTGTAATTTGCTTTTGCTCCATGATATCAGTGTAATTACAATAGAATTCTTGGAGGCATAGGGAGATCGAGATGGGTATTTTCATACAAAGCAATATTTAATTTTCCTATGTCTCCACAACATCAATATTTAAAATATAAATATGAATACTCCTCTACTAAAAAAATTGCCATCAGTGTAATCTGCATCTAATTTAGAATCCACAAACCAAATATAGGATAATTATAAATTACTTTGTATGGTGTTGGTACCTGTCGCCCCTCCTCTACCACCAGACTTTTGTTTTGAAAGTGGACGTTTTGCTATTGTAGTTGTGCTGATATATGGAAACTAAAAATTACTTTGTATGGTGGCACCCGTCTCCCCCTCCAATATACCAATATTTTTTATTCTAAGAGCAAGCTACATTATATTTAGAGAATCTCACTATTGTTGTTGTGGAGATATAGGAAGCGTTGTCGCATCATATGATATCTCGGAAATGAAAAACGCTAGATCCTCAAATTTTTCAGATTTCATTCAGATAGCTTCACAGGTTCGGCAAGTGGCATGACATGGGTTAAAAGTTTTAACCTTTTTTTTAGAGCGATTAGACATTAAAGAACAAAGTGAGAGTTGCACAGAAACAAAAAAATCTTCCTTGTAACAGTATGCAATATTTATTATGTATTAAATACAATAGCGTATATAAAAAACGCTTCAAAATGCAATCGAGTTTCAAAGAAAAAAAAATTAAAACGATTCAACAACAAACAGGAAATACTGCAGCTAAATGAATGAAAAGGAATAAAAAGCACAGCAGAAATACAAACGGATTTACTGAAAGACAAAATGTCTCGTTGTATAACTGACTGACTATTTTACTTCTTTGTTCTTTGCCGGAATAAACGGAAGGATGAAATAAATGATTGGAACGAAATGACTGGTGTATGAAATTAGACGACATATTGAAAAAAAATTTATTTTTTTATTTGTTTTAGATTTTGTTTTTGCCGCTGCAAATCTTCCTCTGCTAAATTTAAGTTTTGTAGCAAAAGCTATCATCTTTATGATGAAATCCAAAATGTTGCCTAGATAATTTGGTAAAAAAGCATGTGTAAATCTTTATCTTAAGTTTAAAAAAACGGCTATAAAATTGAAAAATATAATAGGAAAAAATTTAAATTAAATGTCAAAAATATAAAACTAAACATTGTAACGCACAGGGCAATTTGTTTTTATATAATCTGTCAATTTTCTCTTGCTGTTTAAATATAACAAGCCCATAAGCTAAGCCCACAAATAAAGTAATGCCTGTGCATATTGTAGAAAAAAGCAAGTTTTTAAATATATACTTATTTTTTTTTGAATTTGAATTACACACAAGATAAAAAAGCATCCTTTGCAGATTTTTTTATCACGCCAATATATTGCTAGGATACAACATTGTATGAATAAAAGAAATTGGCTTTAAAACGAATGACGAATTTAATAGAAATTGAGTTATATTTTTTATGATATGAAGAATGTGTCCTTAAATTATTATTATTTTTTTTTGGAAAAGTGTTTAGAAATGGTTTTTTGTTATGTAAAAAGATTAAAGAGAGAGAAGAGCTTAAACAATTTATATGTAGTAAAATGACGCTACTTGGCGTTATATCCTATAAGAGTTGGTTTTAAACATGGAGATTAGAGATTTAGTCATCTTTAATATTTGTTTTTAGTTTTTAAGGTAATAACTAAATACTTTTATTTGTGACAACGTTGGTGGATTAATGAGAGTCCAAATTGATTATTAGGCTAAGGTTTCTATAATGTTAAAATAATTTAACACGAGCGTTTGTGATCAGAAAAGAGTTGATACTTTATTTCATAATTTCTTCGCTTATATACTACCCATGAGAAGCTCGCTTTTCTGTTTTATTGAGTGACTTACTACATGTCACTCAATGTCTTATTTCTATACTTAATCTGTCAGAGATATTGAGTGAACTCTACCAGAATTATTAAGTGAATTCTATAAATTTATATTTGTGTGTATTTTGGCTAGTATACTTACTATATCCATAGCGACACTTTGTTAATTCAGCATAAAACAAAGTATTTGGCAACAACAAATTTAGCAACTAAAATTAAGAAGCGTGCAATGACAATTGGTGAAGGATTATAATTATTCATACCATTAATATATTTTTAATGATCATTATTTGCATATGTTCCTTTTATTAATGGGCCTGATTGTGTAAGGCGTTGGCGCAAACGCCTAAGTCGTTTTTTGTAATAGATTAAAGTAAAACACAGCCTGTGTTCTTTAATCCACTACAAAAAACGTCCCAGGCGTTTACGTCAACGCCTTACACAATCAGGACCAATATTTCTATAAAATTTAATATTTTTATATATAAATATTATCATTGGTATCAATACAATTACCCAGCCTATATATTTTTCAAAAATTATTTTTAGTTTATTCATTAGAAAATTGAGACAATATCTTTAAGTTTTAATAGATTATTTATTTGTTCTTGCATTGTACTCTTTATTTCATTTAATCCCTGTTCAATAATATCCACAAAACAAATAAGTATGATAATAGTGAAATCGTCAAAGTAGTTGTTATTAGGACCAATATGAATTTATTTATCATTTTGTTTAATAACTTTTCAATATTTCTAAAATCAAATCCATTGTTATTAAAAACAATACAAAATATATTTGACACATAAAAACACATATAATTTAATGATCATAATATTTAATTTACTCATATTTTTTATTTTCTCTTTTGTTTCAACATTTTTATTTCAGTTTTTAATAATTCTAGTTTTTTTTTGACAATGTTTCAGTGTCTTTTTCATAAGATAATTGGTGGATCAAAATTCTTAATTCTTTTTTTGCTTTATTTAGCCTTCCGCCTCTGCTCTTCGTTGTGTTGGGCAATGGAAATATTTCGGATTTTGCTTCCTCTGGCTTCTTTTTATTTTGTATCCTTCTTGGTTTTGGTCATACTTGCAATATTTGTGGCTTCTGCCTCTGCTCGTATCCTTCTTGCAGCAAACGCGCCCAGCGCTCTTCTGCCTCATCAATTTCCAGGATTTCAGGATTTCCTCCAAAGATTGTTCCATTTAAAAAATAAATTTTCTTTTTCTTCGATAGATCCCAGCTGAGCATAAGCTATGTATGCTGATGTCTATTGTTCCTTTTTTATTCTAGATGTAGCAAAAAGGATAACCAATTATGCTATGCAGTCCTTTATTTTGCTGTTCTTCTAAAATAGTTTACAGGATCACCATGTAATGTTAAATTATTTTAACATTACATCCTAACGTTATATTTCTTGCTGGATTAGCTCCAAAAATATTAAAAAAATAATAATATAAAAATTATATGAGGGAGCTGCCACGCCCATTAATTTTTGTGTGACTATTTTTTAGAACAATGCATAAAATCAATGGAGTAGCTCATACAAAATTTTGGGTGTTTTACTGCAGTAGTTCCCGTGGTATGTCAAAATATATATGCTATATGGGAGGTACCACGCCCACTTGTCCCCTTTTTAATAATATCGCTTTAAAAATATTATAAAAAGAGTTACACACACACAAATTCTTTAGCTGCATAGTTCCATATACATAAAAATTTATTTTACATAGGAAATACCACGCCCACTTATAATATTGCAGATCATCAGTAATATACTGTGAAAATTTCAGCAATATCGGTTTACTGGCTTAGGAGTCCATAGCTTTCAAACATACAAACAACCAAACAAACCAATATTCACTTTTATATACAGATAAAATTGTTTCCGTTAAGCAAGGAACAACCTTACATTTCTCTACCTAAACCTAGCTTCCTGTTGTTTTTTTTTTGTGAAGAAATAAGCAGTATTGTGTTTATATGGTATTTCTGTTTTGAAATTGCTACTAAAAAATACTAAAAAAGCGTTGCAGCAAGTCTGTAGAAATTTCCTTTTTTAATATTTGTTCGTAAATTTTGCACCAAATACCTGACCTTGTGTCAGAAATATTGATCTGGTGCACGCTGGAGGAAGCTGGATGATATACAATGGGGTATAGGTGTGTATGGGTGTGTTCGAGCTACAAAATGGTGCAAGATATTTTTAACGGGCTCTGACGTGAATGACTAATGCGCTGTTAAATTCGGGATTTTCAAGAAATTTTTACCTCTAAAAAAATAATACGTAATAATGTCTCTAAAAAACGTAAAAAAGGTCTTTATATTTTTGGCACTTATACCTTAGAAGTCAAATATTTTTACAAAATTTATTTCGCTCACAAATTTTTTTAAACAAACAAGTTATATGCATTTAAAACTTCCAATTTTCTAAGAAATTTTCATTTTTAACAATATGTTATGAAAGTCCATTTTTGATTACCCTTTTCGCTGTGTGTGTGTGTTAAAATAAAGTTTTAATTTTTTGGCTCCCGAAACTTACAGGTATGTACTTTTAAATAGATATGATAACTTTTAAATCAGTTACCACAAAAAATTTACTTTTGGCCGCCTTCACAAGATATGTGCCACTGTGCGTCGCCTAACATGGAAGTCCCACATAAACGAAAAGGTTACCCAAATGAAATTAAAAGCGGTTCAAATGAACTGCCTGATTGGAAGGAATTCTACATTAAGCATGGATTGTAAAATTACTTTGTGCACCTCTATTCTAAAGCCTATATGGTCCGATGGTATCCAATTATGGGGCACTGTCTCAGCATCAATTGTAGAGAAAATTCAAAGGCTGATTATATCAGCCCGTGGTATGTAGGAAATAAGCGAAATCATAAAAATCTAGATCTCCCCATGGTTAAGACTGTATTTTCAAAACATGCTACAAGATACATAAAAAAACTTGAGTTAAGGCCGAGACACATAGAATCCGTCATACGTTATACGTCGCCTTTTTCAACTGACAGCTAAGTTAAAATACATGTTTTCTTATGAACTTGATCACATACAGTACTTCTCCGTCAACGCAAAGTACAAAGTTGGCCAACTTTTAACTTTTAACGTACGTTGAGTACTTTGACAACAATTGTTTGATTTGTTCTTTGTTGTGGGTTTGTTTTTCGCTCAAAAATAAAAAAATTTAAATTAAAATTTATTCGATTGTATAAAGTTTTGGTGCTTTGTTATAAAAAAATAAAAAAATAAAGAAATTAAGAATTAAGAAATAAGAATTAAAATAAAGAATTAAAGAAATTAAAATTAATAAATAAATAACAGCTGATTTTCTCTCCGTTAACAAAGTACTCATTGTGCCAACATTATCCGTCATTCCGTTAACGTCAGTTGAAAAAGGCAACGGATGACGTATGACGGATTCTATGTGCCCCGGCCTTTACACCCAAATCCCCTATCCCGCAACATTATTAACTTTACAGGCCACACTCGGCTGAGAAGGAGGGATACTGTTGCTCTCAGCCGACCACGAGAGACGTAAGACAACCGAAGAACCAAACGCAGAAACAAATATTTTTGTCTGGCATTGGTGGGACTTAAAAATTATAATTTTAGAGTTAAGATTTGATTACTTATTGTTAGTTAATTTTTATTGAAGATACAATAAATAAAAATAACCGGAAATTTAATTTTTTTAAATATATCTTTTCTATTTTCTAGAGCATCTGTAATGTAACGAGGCAAATTATTCCAATCTTAATATATATTATTCAAAATATTCATGAGTTCGACCTCTGTTAGCAATGTTTTTCCGAAACATCTAACATCTCTTTCAAATATGACGCAGAATAGAACAGATGGTTACGAAATGAGGTAAAGTTTCCGGCTGTTTCAGATTACATAAGGAGCACAATTGATTTATTTGTTGGAATATCGTCGTATTGTGCTCAATTAGATTAGCTCTAGCTTTAAATCAGGCGCAGGCGATGTGTAGTCGTGAGCTACGAAATTTGCCTACTACTTTCGGCTATTTTTAAATTTTGCATGTACACAGACGACAATTTGCACGTGCACAATACAAACAAACAAAATAAACAACAACAAGAGCACAAGAGTCATTTGTACCGATCAACAATGCCATTGAACACTAAACACACTTAAACAGCATTTTTTTCCATTTATTTAGTTTTCTCTTTGCCTCGCGCAGCTTTAAATATATTATAAAGATTTCGCAATCCACCTGAAGTAATTAGGTGTTTACAGAATCGTGTCGTATCCGTAGATTTCTGTAAAAACGCGGCCTTTTCAATGGCTTTTAAAGTATTGATAATATTGTATCTTAATTGTTTCCAATATTTTCCTGGGAATTCCCGTCCCGGGAATTCCCAGGAAAATCGTTTATTTTCATTTCCCGCTATCCCGGGAATTTTACCCGGGAATTCCCGGGATTAAAAATCTATTTATATACATAAAAAAGTATTATTTTGGAGCAAAAAAGTCCTTCTTTTCTCTTTAAATTTGTATCGTTTATCATGAAATAATATCTATGTAAGGGGAAAGAAACTAACGATGCACAGTGGTTTGTGGCAAAAAAAAATGGAAGTAACTACTGAAGCCAGTGACATGCAATTTTACATGGTTATAGCTGAGGTGTTGTCCATCTTTTTTAAGAGTTTGGGGTGCTGGCTACTTCAAGAGAGGCTCCAGGGGTTCCTAAAATTGATAACCTCTGGTATGTCAAACTTTAAAAAAATCGCCAAAATTACATTTATTGTTTGATTTCCAAACCCTTTTGGAATCTGCTATCAAAAGCCCGATACTGTCAGGCATGTTCTAAAAATCACATGGCTTTAAATCAGTTGTGATTTTAAAATCAATAAAGGTCCTGCAGCCGTTTTTAAAATCATATACAATAATTTTCTATCAGAAATGATATTTGGTGCTCTATACAATAGAAAAATTAAAAACAGTGATCTGCATGACCATTCTGATTTTAAAATCATATGTGACCCAACAAAAACTTTTGTCATTTTTGTAATCAGTAGTACTTTATTAATGGGCTACAAACTAATTAGTGTTACTTATTTATCTTATTACTATGCTTCAAATTAGAACTACTACTTAGTTTTTAATGAAATTAGTACGTATTTTTATCAATATCTGAGAGTAGTTATAATTTGGTGATATGTAAAAATAAGTATATAACCACCTTTTGAGCCAACAAGTCAACAACACCAGAGTGGGTAAAGTACTGAACTTCATACATGAAGGAGCACAGGTGCGTATCTTCGCTGGTTAAAAAAATAAATAAAAAAATAATAATAATAATATTTAAAATATATAAATAAAAATAATTTGTAAAAAATTTTTTTTAATTTTAATTTGTTTATTTGACTACTTATTTTTTAGCTTCAAGTAAGGCAAATTATAACTAGTTAAATGCTGTGACAATGTAAATACATTTGTAAGGATTACACCTTATTTTTTGGATTTCTTAAACAAAAATAAGTAGTTATCGAGTCAAATTATGAGTAGTTACGCCTTAAATCCTCATATAAATTTTTTCATACTAGTAAGCAAAGTTTTTGCTAGGCATTTAAAGCCATGTGGAAATACCAAAGTTATTAAACGGCCCTCTCTACTAAATTCTGCTTGCATGTATTTTTCGAATCTCGTATACGGGTTAGGAAACATGGCAAAATATTTTTTTCGTGAAATGACGGTATAAATTTCAATCGTTCGAAATTTCGGCAAAGTTCTTAGAATTTCCTCAGAGAAAAAGGTTCGTTTTCTTGTCAACGACTCATATAATTTTCGGTACGTTTTCTGACCCGCTTTGGATACGAATTCGGCATCTTGTGTAGACTTGGTGAATGTCTACAACAAAAGAAACCCAGTAAATATTTTTTGCTATCATGTCTGACGTTAGCAAAAATATATTTGTAAACTGAGTGGCTGTGGAATATGAAGCTGAAGATGCCCTGTCAAACCCAACACACACAAAGGCAAAACTGAGCTTATTAGCCAAGCAAAAAATAAATGAATGCTTGCAAGATGAAATAGTGTTTTCATGATTTCTGAAGAACTTGTTTCTTTGAACGCATTCTTAATGCCATCCTAAATCTTTTTAAAGTAATAGTTTTTGAAGTCATCAAGAACGCATGCGTCGTTGATAGACAATCAAGCATAAAATATTACATTAATTATCTGACGAATAAGGCATGCATAAAGGAATTAAATCACCACATTGACACATTTTCCAGGGGTAAAGGGGGTAGAGTACACTTTACGTCTGAAGAGGTCGGGCTCGTATCCCAGCCGTGTTAATATTTTTTTAATTTTATATTTTTTATTATATTTCGCATGCATGGAAAACCGAGTTAAAACCATCGAGTTTTCATCTATCTTAAGCACTCATTTGAATGAGGAGCAGTTTATTTTAATGTTAAAATCATGCGTTTTTCACCTGAATTTGACTTCATACAGTATCATTAGATCCCATGCTTTAACTCGTTTTTCTGCATGTCTTTTTTTATTGGGTAAGGTTGTACATTCACGAGAACTAATTGCATCTGAAGTTTAATAAGAATCGGTCAATTAGAACTGGTTGAATTTATTATTTGTCATGGGCGTGGTACTGCCCACATTTGTCATCATAATGTTGTATTGTAACGATTACTAAATGTGCATGCAATGTTTCATTAGAGTCCTTTTAGTAGAAATTTTTGAAAATTGTTGAATATTTATTATGCACCGGCCCCTTTTTTAATCATGATGTAGTATTTAAAAAGAAGCGTACTGTATGTGCAAAGTTTCATGGTATTCGGTTGAGTATAAAAATTGAAAAGGCGTGCGCATTTACTTTGTATGGGCGTGACCCTGCCAATTTTCCACCGGGACCAATCTGGAAGTACATAATTTTAAATAACGAAAAAAAATACGAAATTGGTTCTTAAATGGCGGAATTTGGATAAAACTTATACAAAAAAATACACGATGAATTAATACACTTTCCCCTTCATAATATTTCTTTAAAAAAGGATTTTTAACTAATATTGTGTACATAATTTTTGTATGACCAGTACTAGCGTTCTTTACTATTTAGCTCAATATTTTACGTATCAATTCTTTGAAGCTTATACAAATTTATTTCTAAAAACTTAACTTCCAACTTTTCACTTTGAGTAATTCCATGTCAAATCGAAAGCAATTGGGCTCGGCCCTCTCAGATTTCAATGAAATTCACCACAGAGAGTGTATGTCGGAAGAGATTTGATGTAAAAAAATTGTTGACACTAAAATCATTTGGTTTCCGAAATCTGACGTCATGAAAATGATACAAATCGTCAAAATATGAGAAAAGTGTCTTTTCCAAGTTAACTATAACTTCTAAACTATAAAAGTGAAAAAGTTTTACATGATGTTATTTTGCAGGTATAAATAAGGCTTTTGATACAATGTGCATTTAAATTTTTACCGCGAGAAGTTAAAAAGGTCATATGTAGAGGTCCTGAGCTGAAAGGGCTATAATTCAAAAAACAGTTTTTTTAAAAATCTGAAAAAAATTTATGTTAGTTCTATAACTCGTTCGTATAAGTTTGGAAAGCTTTAAGGTGGTGCCGCTTTTAGTTTGAGAGTTATAGAGCAAAAGATGGTCCAAAGTTTGATTTAAGTTTATTAAATAATATAAACTCCCTTCAATTTTTTTATTTTTGCAATGTTAACATTTTTTTATGTATTTTTTTAAAGCAATTAGAATGTGCGAAGCACAGTAAAAATGTTTTCTTTTTCATTTGGGCCATTGTCCAGATAACGGTAAATTCGTGATTTTCGATCTACACTTGTCTTTAAAGCGCCATCTAGAGTCAAACGGTGATTTTATTAAAATGACATACATCTTGTTTGAAAGGCTGCTAAATTTTGCTTCGAATAGTGGATGATTTGCTCTACTCGGATAAAAAATGGCTGGGCTGTAGCGGATCAAATTTAATATTTTATAAAATTGTTAACGATTTTCTCTAGATATTGCCATTTCGGAAGATGCTTTGTACTAAAAATAATAAGACAACTCATATTTTTCTATTTTAGTTGCATAGTCAATTCGATTTCAAAAATGTTAAGCTATAATGGACCGAAATCGGATAAAAGCTAAAAATGCTATAAAGAAAAAATGAAAACACTAGTATTCAGTAAAAAATAAAATAAAAAATTTTGAATAAATAATTTGCTAATAAATTTAAATGCTTATGTTTTCGTTTTTTTCATTATGGATTTTATTATAATTTGTGGTACAATGCATCTTCCGAAATGATAACAACTGGAAAAAATCATTACAAATGTCATATAAGCTTAAATATGATCAACTATAACTCAGTCATTTTTTATCCGATCAAAGCAAATGATCCACTATTCGAATAGTAATTTAGCAACCTTAGAACAAAATTGAAATAATAATAATTGAGTCAGACTTTTACTCTAGATGGCTCTTTAAAAATAAGTGCAGAATGAAAAACATGAATGGACCGTTATCTGGACAATGACCGAACTGACGAAGAAAATATTTTTCCCATATTCAGCACATCCTAATTGCTCTGAAAAATACATTAAAAAATTTTAACATTTCAAAAATAAAAAAAATTGGAAAGCAGTATAATTGTATTTATAAAACGTAAATCAAACCTTGGGCCATCTTTTGCTCTATAACTCCGAAACTAGTAGCGGTACCACCATGAAACTTTTCAAATGTGTAGAAAAGAGTTTTCTAACTGACATATATTTTTTTAAGATTAAAAAAAACTGAGATATAACCCTTTGAGTTCAAGCCATCCAGAAATTACCTTTGAACTACTGGCAAAAAATCGAGATGTACATCATTTCAAAAGCACTATTTTAACCTGCAAAATAACATCAAATAACACTTTTTCAGCTTTGAAGTTTAGAAGTTGTAGTTGGTTTTTTATGTCCACTTTGTCTAATTTTTAAAATTTTTCTAATATTCATGATGGTAAATTTCAGAAACGGGAGGGATCCGAGGTCTGAAATTTTAATTTTTTTAGTACGTTTAATGGATAACATATGTGACGAATGTCATCGAAATCAGAGTTGATGTTTTCGAAAATGGCATTTTTTTGTCGATTTGACATGGTTTCAACCCTTTGGTTAATTTTCACTAGCTCCTCTCTACCAGAATTAGTCGTTTGAGATTTGTTATGTAGGAAAAAGTTAGATTGTGTGATAAAGAGCTATTAGCAATATGCGTTTCAATATTAAGAAGGACATTATTTTCTGTAATTTTTTAATTTATATAAATATTTCGAGTTACTCGTTAATCGAATTTTGGTATTTTTCGGTCAAATAAAACACCAAAATTTTGCAAATAATTCAATTACCATTGACCTTTTTGGATACTCTAATAAATATACTACTTATGTGTAAGAAAGTGTATCCCCCTTTGAATTTTCTACCGGCTATAAAACAAAAATTGCAACAACAACTGCAAGCAAATGAAAATGTGGCCAAATGCATGTAGATTGAGCAATAAAACTGTCACTGTACAATAAAACACATACGAATAACAACAAGATTTAAAACTATAACATCAGTGTAGGAAGCATAGCAAATTTATAGATTTATTATCTGGCAAAAGCAGCCAACAAAAAACACACATTCTATAGTTATAGTCGGTAAACGTGTATGAAAATTAAAAAGCCAATGGGGACTGAAACTAGGCTAAGGGCAAGATAACGAGTGTGCCGAGATCTAAACTTAGTAACTGTTGTCTTGGACAGAAAATAAACCTTAAATGACTTTAAACATTAATTCTTACATACGTACTTACATAGTAACACATACATACACTTAAGGATATAAGATCTATTAGAGTGGGAATTAAAATATTTTCTACTCAATGGAATAGTTGCATACTTATTTATCATCAAACAGACAATACGCATACATAAAGGAAATTTAGTGCTAATCTTTCAAAATATTGTTTCTTTATATACACTGCTGACTAAAATATTTTCAACTTGAGTCACATTTTTAATAATCAATTCTAATATCCCATTCAGACTGCAGCCAAATTAAGTTTTTCTTGATTTCAGCCGAAATCAACTTGAAATAATATAATTTCCCATAAATATTTTCATATCCCATATTCAGTTATTTTTCTTAATTTCGGCAAAATTAACTTGAAGTTACAATGCGCTTCCGTGTTTTTATTTTAAAGTTCCTTTTCTAAAAAAAATATATACAACCATGTGGAGTAAACAAATTTAAGTTGACATTTGTTTCATTAAAAATGTATTGTTTATTGTATAAACATATAAAAAGACTTTAAATTAAATAAAAAGAAAGTGTTGTGGACAATTAAGTATGAATTTCTTACAAACTGTATCAAATAGAAGAAGTACCAAGTGCAAATGGTCAACCGAAATCAAGTTAAATGCCACTGTGCAAGAGTATGAACGTTTTTAATTTCGAAAGTAGTATCGATTCGAAATTAAAAAATGTTGGTGCAGTCCGAACCGGCTATAATGTTAATATTAATTAATTTTCCCTTAAGTTTTTTTGTTCGGCTTTTCTAAGCTCAAAATAATAATAATAATAATAATAATAATAATAATAATAATAATAATAATAATAATAAGTCTACGATATCCCCACTACATAATGCGGTATGTAAAGCAGATGACACCTCAGCTTTGTATGTTGGTCAAAACATCACGGTACAACCGATTTCTACAAACAGCCAGAAACTGGAGGCATGGATTAGTAAACCACTCCATGGTAGACACCCATACGAAGTCAGGCAAGAACATGTCGACACCAAATCGTCGAACCATTGGCTGGTAGCAGGTCAATTGTTTCCTGAAAATGAGGGGTTTATGGTGGCAATCCAAGATCAGGTGATCCCGACGAGAAACTACTTGAAAACCATAGTAAGGGATATGACAGTGACAAACGACTCCTGCCGGTACGGGTGCAACTCAATTGAAACTATACAGCATATAACATCAGGATGTACATGTCTAGCCGGGACGGAGTATATCGACCGTCACAACTCCGTTGTTAAAATTTTACACCAACAACTTGCACTTAAGTACTCTTTAATTACAACTGGTGGAGTACCGTACTACAAATACCAACCTGAGTCTGTTCTAGAAAATGCAGGATACCGGATCTACTGGGATCGTACGATTCTAACAGATCGAACTATAGCAGCAAATAGACCAGATATAATGTTGATGAATAAGGAGCGGCGGGTGGTATGGCTTATCGATGTTGCAATACCAAACAACAACAACCTGCAAACAAAACATCGAGATAAAATAAGTAAATATAGTGTGCTCATAGAACCAATTAAAAGACAATGGAACATCGACAGCGTGCGGACCATCCCAATAATAATTTCAAGCACGGGATTGATACCGAAAACTTTGCACGATCGTCTAAAGGAGCTTGAGATGCCAGAACAATTATGGCAGATAATGCAAAAAACGGTGGTGATTGCGACTACACGAATCGTTAGGAAGTTTATGGGGATATAATGTGATAAACCTTAGATTTAGGTGTGCGCTGTGATTTTAATTAATTTGTGCATCATCAGAGCCTAATCCCTTGGCATAGCCCGGGATAGGTATTTTCCAATCTCATAGAGATTGAGAAATTTAGAAACATAATAACAGCCTGATTTTCGAGTGTGAATTAGTTTGTTCGTTCGTAAAAAAATCAAACGAAAGTAATTTTACGTTTTTGTAACACGAAATATTTAAGTGAGTGAGAATATATGAGAAAGAACAAACGATCTTTTAATTTTTTCATATATATTTGGATATTATAAAATCAATTCTTTCGTAATAAACGAATGAAAATATATAATTGTTTATAAATTGCAACATTAAAGTAACAAACAACCAGCAAAAACTTTGCAAGAAACTAAAACTTGATTAAACAAACTAAAATATAAATTATTGTACATACATATGAACATAAATACATACCTAGAGGCGAACCCATTAAGCCCGGGTGAAGGCTAGATATGCAAGCAATCTTTACAAAACTGCCTTTCAGGATTTATTGTAACAGTATTTATATATCTGTGTCTTGTTGCTAAAAGGGCCAATGTCAATATTTTGCTGTTTTGAGTTAATCATTGCATTAGGTTTCTGCTCTCACTCTCTTTTATTTTGCTAAAACAGCCAATGTCTAATGTAACCCAGAACAGCTTCATAAGGATTTTGCTAGCCAATGTTACTATGAACTCATATAGAAAACTTAAACTCAAATTGCCTTTTTCTCAAAAGTGAATATTTTGACATTGGCCCTTTAGCACCAAGCCACAGATGTGTATGTATGCATGTTCCGACCTTTTTTAATTACAATATTTTAAATATTTAAAAAAAATCTGGAATTTTTTAAATAATATTTATTTTTAAAAACAAACGTTTGCTTTAAGTAGAGTTACCACCAAATACCATACGCTTATATGAAAAAAGAGTATATATGAAAACAAATATATTGGTAAAACTAATCTCTCACGAAATAAAAAAGCTTTTTATTTTTAAAATTTAATATACTTTTAAATATTTTATAAGAATCAAATTTTAAACATTATCGTAATATAACAAAACATGAGTGTGAATAGGTTTATCTTTTCTAAAAACAGGCTTTAATAAATGTCTTTCGGATTATTACACAGTGATGCAAAAAATAATGAAGTTGAAATATCTGAGAAATGATACTCGTTTTCTGATAGGTATTCTCGTGTACAGGAAGAGCCTGTTTTTGAAAGTTGCCAAGCACCCCAAAAACCTGAAGTTGTGGGTAAAAAAACCGGGTTTTGGTACTTTGATGCACTTATAAGCCGCTAGCTTAGTTGCATATCAACTGATTTTAAGTTTCTCAGCAGATTTAAAAAGACAAAGCCGAGACGTTTCAAAAAGTCTCTGTTCAAAAAGCTTTGAGAAATCTGTGCGTATTTCTCCAGCAAACAATTTTTTTATAATTTGATCGCAATTTTTTTAAGTTTGGATGTTTTTATGCAGTATTGTATAAACTAACCGTACTATTTATGAACTTACTTAAAATGTATGTTTAATTTTTAGTAGAATGAAACTTTGTTTTAAAAAATCCGGTAGAAATTGACTGAGTTATTTATCTTTATACTAAAACAAAATTTTTGCAAAAATGCGTTCACATTATCTGTGGTATTCTTTTTTATGCGTCTTCTTTATAGTGAAGTTTCTAGTATGATGGAGGTACCATTTAATGGACAGAAATAAGCGCATAATATCAAATTGGTACGCCAGTGATCGCCAAACTATTTGTCATTTGTACCACTCTCAACATTCCGCTAAATTAAAATTTGTTTTAAAATTTATTGTAGAATTAAAATAAAAATGAGCGGAAAATTACTTGGTATTATAGCTCTTTCAGAACCCAGAGGATTGCTAATTTTGTCAAACTTATATTTCAGGTCACACTTTAAAGCCCGCAAGAAAATATAAAGAACGAATATGTTGTAAGTATTACAAAACCGATATCTACGCTTGATGATGTTCTGATAATGTGTATCTCTGCTGTTGAACGCGGAAGAAGAGCTCTTTCGCAAACCGCATTTTGTTTAAAACAGAGAAACGAAACTTGAAGCCTTCAAACTATATCAGTTGTGTTTATTATAGCTAGTACAGGATACTAGCTATATATAATGGAAATAAAATATCAGTTCTTTTCCATTGCTGTATTTCATATTAACTATTGTATCCTCAGCAAGATAAATTTTAAGATACATTTTAATTTAGCGAAAATTGGCTATAAAGCAAAAAAGCTAAGAGAACACTGTTGTACCACGTTCTTATTACACGCCAATTTGAATTCTTAACACTTTGCCTGCATCATGCTAGAAGCTTCAATAATTTGAAAGTGCATAAAGAAGAACACCAAAAACATTGCGAACGCATTTTAACAAAAAATTGTTTTTAATAGAAAGTTTAACAATGTTTCGTTTTATTCATAAGTAAACATACTTATTAAATAAGTTCATAAATAGTACGGTTCCTTTATAAAATACTGCACGAAAACATCTCCAAATTTAAAATTGCGAAAAAATTACAACAAAAAAATTTGTTGCTGGCAAAAAGCACACAGATTTCCCAGAATAACTTATATAACATATATACCATTCGAAAGATATAAGGCTAATCCTTCTAAATCCCTTAAGAAATTTAAGAATAGTTGATATTCCACTAAGCTACTGACTTAACCCATTAACGCCGGATGGGTAGAAAAATACCCAAAAATCATGCCATTTTAGAAAAATGCTAGTTAATGTTAGGTGAGAGATAATGAAAATCTGTTTTGACAGAAAGATAGACTTGGAATTGAACCATGTAAAAAAATTTAAAGGGATTTTATAGCATTATATATTGGGGGGATAGTTAGTGGTTCGAAAGCTAGAACATTTTTAATGCCAAAATTTTATATTGGGAACGGCTCTGTAAAAGGAGGGAAAGGAAAATCCCTTAAATACTATTGGGGCCGTATAGACCTATATATGATCTATTAGGAAAAAAAATTTTAGTTTAGTTGCCCTGCTTATTTGGAACTTATTTGGAACATATGTAATGGAACGTATGTAATAAATAACGGTATGGGTATTTAAATACCCACTTCGACATTAAAGGGTTCGCAAATAATAATATTTAAGTACAAATATATTTTCTTAGATATCAAAAATAGCTTTATTGTGTATTTCTCTAAGTCTATGTTTATAATTATTGTTTGATTATTGAGATTTTTTTATTTTTTTTTAATTTTTTGGAGCACCGTCATGAAATTGTACAAAACAGTCCTTTGGATGTTAATTTACATTACATTTTGAGCAGCCGAACTCTGTCTTGCCTCCACATTGTCCGCATCGGCTACGTTTTCCAATCTTATTAATAGTGGGATCAAATTTATCTGTGCGCTTTGCAATTTGTTGTGCATTTGTGACAACTTTGCCAGAAGCACCACATCGACTTTCAGGAATTGTTACCAATGCCTCAACAACACTCACACGAAAGTCTAATTTGCTCATGATTGTCGCACCTTCACATTTTCTACAGATGCAGTGTAGCTTCCAGGCATTTACCATGGCTGCATCCATGGCATTTGTTAGCAGCGGCCAATACCATTTTTTTCCTCTAACTCGGATTCGGTAATTTTTCATGGCATTGTCGAACAAATCAACACCACCCATTCGCTGATTGTATGCATGGACTATATATGGTTGGTCAATATTTGCCATCTTCCGGTTTTACGGTCAAATCTCTTCGTTCGGCACATTGGGTCCACCCAAGAAATTGGACATTACAGTGACCATCTATAACAGGAGTCATAAATATTATTAATATCTACAATATGTATATAGGATTATTTAAGTATTTATATATTTACTGAATTATCATTCCAACGGACGGCGATCAAATTATTGCTTTTATCGAAACAAAAGTCAGACGAACCTCGAGGTTTCTTTTTCATCAACTTGTGGTCTTCCAACAATGCGTGGTTGGTTCGATTGTCCCGAACAGTACCTGTTGCAAAGTAACCTTTTTGAGACAATGTGCACAGCAGCTTATGACTAGTAAAAAAGTTATCAAATGTAACATTGTGTTGAATTGGATCGGATATGTTTTCCAATAATCGCAGTACAACGTTTTCTGCAAGACCATAATTAGCATCATTGTTAGCAGAAGCACCAGCATATGGAATAAAAAAAAATAACAATATCCTGTCGCTGAAGCTAAGACCCAATATTTGTGGCCAAATCTTATGGGTCTGCCTCTAATAAACATTTTCAAGGAATGGCGACCGTAATATGCAATCATCTGCTCATCTACCGAAAGGTTGTAATCAAATACTCCAAATTGCATACATTTTTTGTTCAAAACATTATTTATTGGAGTAACTTTTGCAAATTTATATCTGGCATCAAGATTTTTATTATCACAAACGTGTACGTTTTGTTTTATTCTTTCAAATATATCTCGACTCATTGCATTTTTTACAAACTGGCATCCCAAAGTGGATTGATTTGACCAGTATGATCTGATAGTTGGCAAGGTATTATATCCCGTAAGATACAGAATTCCTAAAAATGTTTTCATTTCAGCAACTGTGGTAAGAAAACCAGGAACATTTTTTTGTCCAGCATACTCATTCGTGCTGTCTACGATCATGTTCATGAATTCGTCGTCGAAGAAGCATTCCCATAACTGCAATGTTGTGTAAAAACCTACGGAAATAAAATATAGGTCTTAGGGTTTATATAGAACCCCAAATTTCTTACCAATTTTCTCGTACAATGTTTTTTGGAGTTTCTTTTCGTTATCTATAGGTTGTTTTTCAAAATTGTATTTTTTTGATTTAGACCATTTCGGTTTATTTCCCACTGGAATACCACTTCTTGATTTTGATCAGTATCCATTAACTCATTCTCTGTTTTTGCTGCCACCGGTATATTTAAATTATCTGACTCATAAATGTATTCTATTTCAAACTGACCAGGCATTTCGTTGGGCAATTCCATTTCGTCGTAAAGTATTTGAACATTTTCATCAATGTCTTCGTTGTCACTGATACCATCAACCTTATCCGGTGGAGTAATGATAATGTTTACTTGATCTGCTTTATGATCCGCATCATTATCTTCCTCATCACTAGTCCATGCATCGATTTCTGCTTGAACTTCAGCAATGGTTAATATCTTACGACTTCGATACATTTTTATATAATTTTAAAATCAGTACAATATTACTTTACTGAGTATTGTTTTATACTCACCACAGTCGCGACACACAATGAAATGCTAGGTTTCAACTAACGCAATAAGTTTATTGTTGTATTGAATTTATACAGGGGAAGTCCCATCTTGGATTGTAATGGAAATGACACTTGTCACAGTTAGAACATAGCCTACCACACAAAGTGAATGACAAACAGGTGGCGTTAATATGTAACGGCACAGTCAAACTATATTTAAAAAATATCATTTGTATTAGTTTGTAACGTTTGATAGTTACACGTTTCACGTGAATTATATTCGCCACCAGCAAACAAAAAATGCCTTTATTCATACATTTTCTACATTGTTTTAATAAAAAATAAAGTATGTTTTAGAACTCATTTATGCCGAAGTGGGTAGAAAAATACCCTGATGCCGCAGGTACCGGTATCAAAAAAAAAAAAATTAAAAAATTATAGACCCATATATATATAAATACCCTGTGTGTGAAATTTCATCAAAATCGGACCACGAATTCGTGGGTCAGGCAGTAATGGGTTAATAGTGCATAAAGTACGAAAAACCGGTTTTTACCCGTAGCTCAAGATTTTGGAGGATTTTGACTAATTTCAAAAGCAGATTCTTTTTGTGCTCGACATTGCCTACCAGAAAAATATTATCACAACCCAGTTATTTTATTTTTCTGTCACAGAGTGTTATTGAGCGAGTTGCAATACAGCGCGTATGAGTAATATCTATTTAAGATCATGATACGTAGTGGTGATGTTTAGAGATGCAAACGAGACATCGATGTTTAGAAAACATCGATGTACCGGTCATAAACATCGATGATAACATCAATGTTTTGATGGACGATATATCGTTGGTACATCGAGGACAAAATTAAAAATAAAACATCAACATCGTTCATTCAATCTGTTCACGCTTGGCAGACTTAAAACACTTCTTTCGTTTATCTAAATAAATATATTGCGTCGTTTACTTTAAAATATTTGCTCTTTTGCTATTGAAGTTGTAGTATGAGTTTTTAATTAAAATTCCATTTATTTTAAATGTTCAAAAGAGATAGGAGGACATATCACATATACAAATTTGCAAAATTATATGTGGTTTTCAACATCTGAATGCGATTTCTAAAATTAAATTTTTTTTTGAAGTGTGAAAAATGCTGTTATATGGTGTTTTGTGCATATTGTATTTTTTAATTTAGAAATTTAATTACTATATGCCAAGCAAGAAATGGAAACTAAGATTTGCTTCTGAGAATTCCTGAGAAAGATCTCAGAAATCTCAAAAAGGGAATTTTCTTTGGTTTTGCACGTAAATTCTACGCTTGGGTCAAGGCCTATAAAACGCTTTGCCATACCGAATTGAAAGTATTCAAAAAATGTTTACTAAAACTGTTTTAAAGTTAATTTGGCCCTTCGAATTACTATCCTATGAAGCTAGGAGGAAATTCTTATGTTAACAGTCACTAGCAGATAGAAGAACATATTTTTCAATTATATTTGTGTATAATGTTTTGTCTGAAAATATAAAATGTCGGGAAGTTTCAAGATTTTTTAATATTTATCATAAGCAAGTTTTAATGTTGTAAAATACATTGAACAGCGTTGGAAGGCGTACTTTATTTCTTCTGCTATCCTTAGTTGTGAAATTATCAATTTATGTTTTAGGGTATTCCCAAATCGGTCTCGATGAGCTGAATTCAAAAATGGAACTTTTAGAAAATAGCACTATGTCGACATATCGTTTGGTAATTTGCTCCAATATTTTGAACACACTGTACCAAGCTTTTAAGAAGTTGAGAAATTTTAATTTTGAAATGAATTGCATACAAAAATTAAGCTACGCTACTTTGGTTAAAAGGCAGTTAAAAAATTATTTATATTAAAACTATTTTTTATTGCCTGTATAATTTCTATTTGATTATTATAATAATCAAATAGCTAACTCAGTATAGAAAGAACGACAGCTAAAACCCAGTATAAGCTAGCAGCATGTAATACGACGTTTGTAGGCTATTAGTCGGCACTGAACGAACAAACAGAATAACCAAAAACAAGACAACAAGATAAGCACGACTGAAGCTATCAACAAGTAAGCAAATACCAACACACTACTACACAGTCGTTCTAGTGTAGTATATAAAATAAAAATTTTTGTACACAATTTAAGAATACTCAAAATATTTGAATTTAGTACGGCGGTTTTCTTTGTATATACGAATATCAATATTTAGGGTTTACGAATGCGATTACGTATATCGTTGCCAGTTTAGCATTTTTGTGGCTAGAGTTAGCATTTTATTTTGTCTGTTAGCCTCGAAATTTTTGTTTTAGATTTGTGGTCTTTTTTCCCCTTGTTTTATTTTTCATTTAGCCTCAAAAGGGCAAAATTTTTTCTCCACTTTATAAAAATTTATTTCTTGTTTTCTTGTTTATAAGACATTATAATGTAAGCTTTTGTAATAAATGAATATTTATTGTTAAACTAGACACTGTTCTTTATAAAATGGTACCAAAATTATATTTATACACCATGTAGCTTCGTGGTCATAGAACCTTAAAAGAAAAATTATGCACTGCATAAAATAAGCTGTGAGCCACTGTACTTAAAACTACGTACCTTTGTCATAGCTGCGCAAAATTCATGCATTGCTGTAATTGCAATTTATGTGAAAGGTAGTGCTAACAGGTTGCATAGAAATGAGCTGGTATTGTACATATCAAAAACTTGGTCCCCATTTTGATCTCAGTACTTTTTACGACCAACTTGGACTTATTTTCACATATATTTTTTTGTGCGGATACAAATTACAACATACATTTTCGCACGCATTTAAAATACAAAATACTAAATACTTTCATGAAAAGTGATTAAGATACAAATTACGCTACTTTAACTACAAAATACATAATAATTAAAAACTGTTAATAAGTAAAACTAATACGCCCGTTAATGAACACAATTTAATTGAATATTCTTCCAAAGTTCCATTTTAGTAGTGGCTCAAACTTAATTTTGTTTTAAGCTTCATCAACTCATATTATGTATAATTTGCCTAGAGGGAAGAGAACCTGCCACAAGACAAGTCACGTGGCTGGTTCTAAAGGATAGCAATCGGTTTCACTTCTGCAGCTTTATATAAAAGTAACCTGTCACTGTGACATGGCATAATTTGAATAATTAAGATGCACAGTGATTGGTTCTATATACAAACTTACGAAACCTTTCCTGCGGTGGTTTCTCTAATACTAGTACGTTAATCACAATTGGTGCAGGATCTCCCGAAGGTAATTACTAACTAATGACTGTTGCACACATCGTCCTACCAAAAGTATACCATATTTAAAGTTGGTACCTGCCATAAAAACTCCTATTGTAATCGGTAGTGCCTTTCAGAGATTAGCGTCAACGAACAAAGTTAAACATTATTTTTAAATAATATTTATTAATATATTTGAGATATTCTCAAGAATGTAAGTGCAAAATAATTAAAGTAAGTTGTTGTGGTTAGGTAATGCAGATATATAGATTAGCTAACTACAACAAATTAAATATTTTTTGCACATTATTTTCAAACAATATTTTTCACATCAACGAAAAAGTTTCGGAGATTAAAATAAATAATTTTTATGTATTTTCATCTGCTGAATTCAAAAATCACCATACAAATTTTCGATGAGCTCTAGTTTTAAAGATATAGTGGCTTTAATGTTAACATAAATTACAGAACTTTTTTATGTTCTTCGTATCATATTTTCGGGCGGGTCCTCAAAATCGTAAAGCAATTAATGGATTATTTATCTACACAAAACTATATTGATTGTTATTTTTCTGATGTAAATTTCAGGGGGTTACTCCGTATTCGATTCGTAAGGAAAACTGTTCGAATTTGTATGTTGTTTAGATTGCAATTCGAAAGCATTTTCTTTCGATTCGTTTTTAAAAATCCGGTAGAAATTGACTGAGTTATTTATCTTTATACTAAAACAAAATTTTTGCAAAAATGCGTTCACATTATCTGTGGTATTCTTTTTTATGCGTCTTCTTTATAGTGAAGTTTCTAGTATGATGGAGGTACCATTTAATGGACAGAAATAAGCGCATAATATCAAATTGGTACGCCAGTGATCGCCAAACTATTTGTCATTTGTACCACTCTCAACATTCCGCTAAATTAAAATTTGTTTTAAAATTTATTGTAGAATTAAAATAAAAATGAGCGGAAAATTACTTGGTATTATAGCTCTTTCAGAACCCAGAGGATTGCTAATTTTGTCAAACTTATATTTCAGGTCACACTTTAAAGCCCGCAAGAAAATATAAAGAACGAATATGTTGTAAGTATTACAAAACCGATATCTACGCTTGATGATGTTCTGATAATGTGTATCTCTGCTGTTGAACGCGGAAGAAGAGCTCTTTCGCAAACCGCATTTTGTTTAAAACAGAGAAACGAAACTTGAAGCCTTCAAACTATATCAGTTGTGTTTATTATAGCTAGTACAGGATACTAGCTATATATAATGGAAATAAAATATCAGTTCTTTTCCATTGCTGTATTTCATATTAACTATTGTATCCTCAGCAAGATAAATTTTAAGATACATTTTAATTTAGCGAAAATTGGCTATAAAGCAAAAAAGCTAAGAGAACACTGTTGTACCACGTTCTTATTACACGCCAATTTGAATTCTTAACACTTTGCCTGCATCATGCTAGAAGCTTCAATAATTTGAAAGTGCATAAAGAAGAACACCAAAAACATTGCGAACGCATTTTAACAAAAAATTGTTTTTAATAGAAAGTTTAACAATGTTTCGTTTTATTCATAAGTAAACATACTTATTAAATAAGTTCATAAATAGTACGGTTCCTTTATAAAATACTGCACGAAAACATCTCCAAATTTAAAATTGCGAAAAAATTACAACAAAAAAATTTGTTGCTGGCAAAAAGCACACAGATTTCCCAGAATAACTTATATAACATATATACCATTCGAAAGATATAAGGCTAATCCTTCTAAATCCCTTAAGAAATTTAAGAATAGTTGATATTCCACTAAGCTACTGACTTAACCCATTAACGCCGGATGGGTAGAAAAATACCCAAAAATCATGCCATTTTAGAAAAATGCTAGTTAATGTTAGGTGAGAGATAATGAAAATCTGTTTTGACAGAAAGATAGACTTGGAATTGAACCATGTAAAAAAATTTAAAGGGATTTTATAGCATTATATATTGGGGGGATAGTTAGTGGTTCGAAAGCTAGAACATTTTTAATGCCAAAATTTTATATTGGGAACGGCTCTGTAAAAGGAGGGAAAGGAAAATCCCTTAAATACTATTGGGGCCGTATAGACCTATATATGATCTATTAGGAAAAAAAATTTTAGTTTAGTTGCCCTGCTTATTTGGAACTTATTTGGAACATATGTAATGGAACGTATGTAATAAATAACGGTATGGGTATTTAAATACCCACTTCGACATTAAAGGGTTCGCAAATAATAATATTTAAGTACAAATATATTTTCTTAGATATCAAAAATAGCTTTATTGTGTATTTCTCTAAGTCTATGTTTATAATTATTGTTTGATTATTGAGATTTTTTTATTTTTTTTTAATTTTTTGGAGCACCGTCATGAAATTGTACAAAACAGTCCTTTGGATGTTAATTTACATTACATTTTGAGCAGCCGAACTCTGTCTTGCCTCCACATTGTCCGCATCGGCTACGTTTTCCAATCTTATTAATAGTGGGATCAAATTTATCTGTGCGCTTTGCAATTTGTTGTGCATTTGTGACAACTTTGCCAGAAGCACCACATCGACTTTCAGGAATTGTTACCAATGCCTCAACAACACTCACACGAAAGTCTAATTGGCTCATGATTGTCGCACCTTCACATTTTCTACAGATGCAGTGTAGCTTCCAGGCATTTACCATGGCTGCATCCATGGCATTTGTTAGCAGCGGCCAATACCATTTTTTTCCTCTAACTCGGATTCGGTAATTTTTCATGGCATTGTCGAACAAATCAACACCACCCATTCGCTGATTGTATGCATGGACTATATATGGTTGGTCAATATTTGCCATCTTCCGGTTTTACGGTCAAATCTCTTCGTTCGGCACATTGGGTCCACCCAAGAAATTGGACATTACAGTGACCATCTATAACAGGAGTCATAAATATTATTAATATCTACAATATGTATATAGGATTATTTAAGTATTTATATATTTACTGAATTATCATTCCAACGGACGGCGATCAAATTATTGCTTTTATCGAAACAAAAGTCAGACGAACCTCGAGGTTTCTTTTTCATCAACTTGTGGTCTTCCAACAATGCGTGGTTGGTTCGATTGTCCCGAACAGTACCTGTTGCAAAGTAACCTTTTTGAGACAATGTGCACAGCAGCTTATGACTAGTAAAAAAGTTATCAAATGTAACATTGTGTTGAATTGGATCGGATATGTTTTCCAATAATCGCAGTACAACGTTTTCTGCAAGACCATAATTAGCATCATTGTTAGCAGAAGCACCAGCATATGGAATAAAAAAAAATAACAATATCCTGTCGCTGAAGCTAAGACCCAATATTTGTGGCCAAATCTTATGGGTCTGCCTCTAATAAACATTTTCAAGGAATGGCGACCGTAATATGCAATCATCTGCTCATCTACCGAAAGGTTGTAATCAAATACTCCAAATTGCATACATTTTTTGTTCAAAACATTATTTATTGGAGTAACTTTTGCAAATTTATATCTGGCATCAAGATTTTTATTATCACAAACGTGTACGTTTTGTTTTATTCTTTCAAATATATCTCGACTCATTGCATTTTTTACAAACTGGCATCCCAAAGTGGATTGATTTGACCAGTATGATCTGATAGTTGGCAAGGTATTATATCCCGTAAGATACAGAATTCCTAAAAATGTTTTCATTTCAGCAACTGTGGTAAGAAAACCAGGAACATTTTTTTGTCCAGCATACTCATTCGTGCTGTCTACGATCATGTTCATGAATTCGTCGTCGAAGAAGCATTCCCATAACTGCAATGTTGTGTAAAAACCTACGGAAATAAAATATAGGTCTTAGGGTTTATATAGAACCCCAAATTTCTTACCAATTTTCTCGTACAATGTTTTTTGGAGTTTCTTTTCGTTATCTATAGGTTGTTTTTCAAAATTGTATTTTTTTGATTTAGACCATTTCGGTTTATTTCCCACTGGAATACCACTTCTTGATTTTGATCAGTATCCATTAACTCATTCTCTGTTTTTGCTGCCACCGGTATATTTAAATTATCTGACTCATAAATGTATTCTATTTCAAACTGACCAGGCATTTCGTTGGGCAATTCCATTTCGTCGTAAAGTATTTGAACATTTTCATCAATGTCTTCGTTGTCACTGATACCATCAACCTTATCCGGTGGAGTAATGATAATGTTTACTTGATCTGCTTTATGATCCGCATCATTATCTTCCTCATCACTAGTCCATGCATCGATTTCTGCTTGAACTTCAGCAATGGTTAATATCTTACGACTTCGATACATTTTTATATAATTTTAAAATCAGTACAATATTACTTTACTGAGTATTGTTTTATACTCACCACAGTCGCGACACACAATGAAATGCTAGGTTTCAACTAACGCAATAAGTTTATTGTTGTATTGAATTTATACAGGGGAAGTCCCATCTTGGATTGTAATGGAAATGACACTTGTCACAGTTAGAACATAGCCTACCACACAAAGTGAATGACAAACAGGTGGCGTTAATATGTAACGGCACAGTCAAACTATATTTAAAAAATATCATTTGTATTAGTTTGTAACGTTTGATAGTTACACGTTTCACGTGAATTATATTCGCCACCAGCAAACAAAAAATGCCTTTATTCATACATTTTCTACATTGTTTTAATAAAAAATAAAGTATGTTTTAGAACTCATTTATGCCGAAGTGGGTAGAAAAATACCCTGATGCCGCAGGTACCGGTATCAAAAAAAAAAAATTAAAAAATTATAGACCCATATATATATAAATACCCTGTGTGTGAAATTTCATCAAAATCGGACCACGAATTCGTGGGTCAGGCAGTAATGGGTTAATAGTGCATAAAGTACGAAAAACCGGTTTTTACCCGTAGCTCAAGATTTTGGAGGATTTTGACTAATTTCAAAAGCAGATTCTTTTTGTGCTCGACATTGCCTACCAGAAAAATATTATCACAACCCAGTTATTTTATTTTTCTGTCACAGAGTGTTATTGAGCGAGTTGCAATACAGCGCGTATGAGTAATATCTATTTAAGATCATGATACGTAGTGGTGATGTTTAGAGATGCAAACGAGACATCGATGTTTAGAAAACATCGATGTACCGGTCATAAACATCGATGATAACATCAATGTTTTGATGGACGATATATCGTTGGTACATCGAGGACAAAATTAAAAATAAAACATCAACATCGTTCATTCAATCTGTTCACGCTTGGCAGACTTAAAACACTTCTTTCGTTTATCTAAATAAATATATTGCGTCGTTTACTTTAAAATATTTGCTCTTTTGCTATTGAAGTTGTAGTATGAGTTTTTAATTAAAATTCCATTTATTTTAAATGTTCAAAAGAGATAGGAGGACATATCACATATACAAATTTGCAAAATTATATGTGGTTTTCAACATCTGAATGCGATTTCTAAAATTAAATTTTTTTTTGAAGTGTGAAAAATGCTGTTATATGGTGTTTTGTGCATATTGTATTTTTTAATTTAGAAATTTAATTACTATATGCCAAGCAAGAAATGGAAACTAAGATTTGCTTCTGAGAATTCCTGAGAAAGATCTCAGAAATCTCAAAAAGGGAATTTTCTTTGGTTTTGCACGTAAATTCTACGCTTGGGTCAAGGCCTATAAAACGCTTTGCCATACCGAATTGAAAGTATTCAAAAAATGTTTACTAAAACTGTTTTAAAGTTAATTTGGCCCTTCGAATTACTATCCTATGAAGCTAGGAGGAAATTCTTATGTTAACAGTCACTAGCAGATAGAAGAACATATTTTTCAATTATATTTGTGTATAATGTTTTGTCTGAAAATATAAAATGTCGGGAAGTTTCAAGATTTTTTAATATTTATCATAAGCAAGTTTTAATGTTGTAAAATACATTGAACAGCGTTGGAAGGCGTACTTTATTTCTTCTGCTATCCTTAGTTGTGAAATTATCAATTTATGTTTTAGGGTATTCCCAAATCGGTCTCGATGAGCTGAATTCAAAAATGGAACTTTTAGAAAATAGCACTATGTCGACATATCGTTTGGTAATTTGCTCCAATATTTTGAACACACTGTACCAAGCTTTTAAGAAGTTGAGAAATTTTAATTTTGAAATGAATTGCATACAAAAATTAAGCTACGCTACTTTGGTTAAAAGGCAGTTAAAAAATTATTTATATTAAAACTATTTTTTATTGCCTGTATAATTTCTATTTGATTATTATAATAATCAAATAGCTAACTCAGTATAGAAAGAACGACAGCTAAAACCCAGTATAAGCTAGCAGCATGTAATACGACGTTTGTAGGCTATTAGTCGGCACTGAACGAACAAACAGAATAACCAAAAACAAGACAACAAGATAAGCACGACTGAAGCTATCAACAAGTAAGCAAATACCAACACACTACTACACAGTCGTTCTAGTGTAGTATATAAAATAAAAATTTTTGTACACAATTTAAGAATACTCAAAATATTTGAATTTAGTACGGCGGTTTTCTTTGTATATACGAATATCAATATTTAGGGTTTACGAATGCGATTACGTATATCGTTGCCAGTTTAGCATTTTTGTGGCTAGAGTTAGCATTTTATTTTGTCTGTTAGCCTCGAAATTTTTGTTTTAGATTTGTGGTCTTTTTTCCCCTTGTTTTATTTTTCATTTAGCCTCAAAAGGGCAAAATTTTTTCTCCACTTTATAAAAATTTATTTCTTGTTTTCTTGTTTATAAGACATTATAATGTAAGCTTTTGTAATAAATGAATATTTATTGTTAAACTAGACACTGTTCTTTATAAAATGGTACCAAAATTATATTTATACACCATGTAGCTTCGTGGTCATAGAACCTTAAAAGAAAAATTATGCACTGCATAAAATAAGCTGTGAGCCACTGTACTTAAAACTACGTACCTTTGTCATAGCTGCGCAAAATTCATGCATTGCTGTAATTGCAATTTATGTGAAAGGTAGTGCTAACAGGTTGCATAGAAATGAGCTGGTATTGTACATATCAAAAACTTGGTCCCCATTTTGATCTCAGTACTTTTTACGACCAACTTGGACTTATTTTCACATATATTTTTTTGTGCGGATACAAATTACAACATACATTTTCGCACGCATTTAAAATACAAAATACTAAATACTTTCATGAAAAGTGATTAAGATACAAATTACGCTACTTTAACTACAAAATACATAATAATTAAAAACTGTTAATAAGTAAAACTAATACGCCCGTTAATGAACACAATTTAATTGAATATTCTTCCAAAGTTCCATTTTAGTAGTGGCTCAAACTTAATTTTGTTTTAAGCTTCATCAACTCATATTATGTATAATTTGCCTAGAGGGAAGAGAACCTGCCACAAGACAAGTCACGTGGCTGGTTCTAAAGGATAGCAATCGGTTTCACTTCTGCAGCTTTATATAAAAGTAACCTGTCACTGTGACATGGCATAATTTGAATAATTAAGATGCACAGTGATTGGTTCTATATACAAACTTACGAAACCTTTCCTGCGGTGGTTTCTCTAATACTAGTACGTTAATCACAATTGGTGCAGGATCTCCCGAAGGTAATTACTAACTAATGACTGTTGCACACATCGTCCTACCAAAAGTATACCATATTTAAAGTTGGTACCTGCCATAAAAACTCCTATTGTAATCGGTAGTGCCTTTCAGAGATTAGCGTCAACGAACAAAGTTAAACATTATTTTTAAATAATATTTATTAATATATTTGAGATATTCTCAAGAATGTAAGTGCAAAATAATTAAAGTAAGTTGTTGTGGTTAGGTAATGCAGATATATAGATTAGCTAACTACAACAAATTAAATATTTTTTGCACATTATTTTCAAACAATATTTTTCACATCAACGAAAAAGTTTCGGAGATTAAAATAAATAATTTTTATGTATTTTCATCTGCTGAATTCAAAAATCACCATACAAATTTTCGATGAGCTCTAGTTTTAAAGATATAGTGGCTTTAATGTTAACATAAATTACAGAACTTTTTTATGTTCTTCGTATCATATTTTCGGGCGGGTCCTCAAAATCGTAAAGCAATTAATGGATTATTTATCTACACAAAACTATATTGATTGTTATTTTTCTGATGTAAATTTCAGGGGGTTACTCCGTATTCGATTCGTAAGGAAAACTGTTCGAATTTGTATGTTGTTTAGATTGCAATTCGAAAGCATTTTCTTTCGATTCGAACTACAGAGTAACCCCCAGGATATACTACTGGTATTACCAGGATTTTGGAAATTGTGTATTTTTACTGTAGTCCTTAAAATTTTAAAAGTTAAAAAAATATATAGTAATTTCAATGGTAAGCTCAAAATAAATATTCCAGCGAACAGTTTTTTGGATCGAAATTGAAAATCCATTGAGAGGATCCTGAAATATAAAAAAAATGGAGCCAATCTGAAATTTTTGTGGTGTCTTCTAAATTCAGCAGATGAAAATACATAAGAATTGTCTATTTTGGTCTCCCAAACTTTCAAAAAATACAAAATTATTGCGTTGTATAATTAATAAATGTATTTTATGAAAATAAATATTGAAGTCATAAGTATATAAAATATAAATTGCAAAATATTTCAAAGTTAAGGATTTTAAATACCAAACACAAACTACACTTTTAGGTATTAATTGAAACACAAATACAAAATACGTATTTCAAATACGTATTTTAAGTACAAATGTTTCAAATACTGCACTGTCTATTTGAACGACCTTCTTATTAAATAACAATCATATTAATGTAGTTTACTTATTAAATAATAAAAAAACATTGAGTTTTAAATAAAAATATATATAGCCTTATTTTAGCTTATATTTTTACGCAGTTTAGTTTTTTCTTTATTAAATAATAAAGACCTTTTAAAAATATCGATATTTAGCTTCTTTTCTCCTCCAGCTGCTGTCA
Source organism: Panzeria rudis (assembly GCA_956483635.1). Classification (NCBI taxonomy): domain Eukaryota; kingdom Metazoa; phylum Arthropoda; class Insecta; order Diptera; family Tachinidae; genus Panzeria; species Panzeria rudis. Next base: position 78,662,095 of record OY101448.1, read on the forward strand.
ACACTGCTTCTGATGCTAAATGAAAAGTTAAAAAAAACTAGCAACAGCCCATGTGATAAGTAAGCAAGATGTCAAATTTTAAAATATTTTACCAAACACTCACATTAATATGTGCTTTGATTTCGCCCATAAATTTTTTCACATTACAATTCCCAAAAAGTTGCTTTGTTGTATCAATTCGCCGATAAGTACGCATTAACCCTGCTGTTAGATTAAGCCCATTTGGTCCAATATTTTGTTTGCTACCCTCGTAAGTTTTGAACGGTATTACATATAGCTTTGAGATTTCACATCACGTGATTTATTGTTTTAAAAACTTTATATCCATAGTTTCAAGTGTCTGACATAAAGCCGGACTTAGAAATGTAAGAACTTACGTATCTTTGATTAGGGACCATTTGGTCCAGTGTAAGTTTTTACTAAGCTTTTTGGAACTTCCTTACAAAAAAAATTTATTGATAGTTGTTTTCATTACATACTGAGCAAAATGTATTTTTATTTTTAAATATTTTTTGGTTAGTTTTGCAAATAAACTTGACGCAAAAGGTAGCATTTGATGTCAGATTTAGACTTGCAGCAACTACAAATTCCACGCTTGAAGAACTCGTTGAACTCGCGCTGAGAACTGTTGTTGGTAATCTGATCTTAGAAAAAAGTATATATTCATTCGAAGCAGATATGTCTAGCATATTTACTATCGAATGAATTTATGGTGTACGAGCCAATCATTTGGTCAGTTTGGTCAGCAGTGTCTACGGTTCCTGTGAGAATCGAAATATGAGAAGCTATAGAAGAAAAACAATATATAATTTTTGTCGATATATTTGCTTCTTGTGGAATTGCAATAATAATAAATCTCCGGTATATCCTTCGACATAGAAAGCAAATGTAGACTTATACAATGGGAGTTTTTTAAATTCAGTAACTTCGACTGTTCCCTTTCAAGTAATTTTCTTACCAAATCAAAAGTGGAAAACAAGTTTTCATCTGTCATATTTTGCCTTTTCAAGCTCTCTGTGACTCTTATACCTCGCGTTGTCTTAGGTATAGGTCAGGTTTTGTATTTTTAGCTTTTTCCAGATATGGTTGTATCTTCTTTGAACCCACCTGCAATCAAACTTTCAAGCCATATTTTCCAAGTTTTGGTGACATAAGCCGATGAAAGGAATAAAAGATGCGTCAAATAATCCATGAACGCCTTTATTTTTTGCGCTGCTTACTGAATAAGTAAGACAAGAGTATACATACAGATACATCCTTGCAAGAATGAGTAGAGAAATTATATGATCGTAATGTGCCTTCGTCATTGGCGTAACTAGAATACTTTCTCGAGGGCTAAAGCCCATATTAGTCACTACAGTTCGCATATATTATCAAAACTACTCTAATATCTTGAAATTTTATGGGGCTAGAGCGATACTTGGGTGGCTTAGCACCCCCAAATGTCCTAGTTGCGCGAATGGCCTTCATCAACATCGGTCAAATTATAACAACGCGGCGACAACAAATACAACAATACAAACACAACTAGAGGACTAGCTGCATTATCAACGTCATCTCGTTAGCTGAATTCGACTCGGTATAACTAGTATTGTGTTTACGATATGGGGTCAGAAATTCCAGATTGCACGATCCATAATAATATTTATAAATTGTGCTAACGAGGCAATCAATCAAGTTAGGTACAAAATATTGGTTAGCATTTTTACTTTTAATAAAACATGTAGTATGGACCAAATGGTCTTCTAATGTAGGATTCGTATATTTTTTCTAATCCAACAGCAGGGTTAAGGCGCTTTCACATTGTAATACAAGCTTTGAGATTTTTATTAGATTTTGTAAGACGAAAATCAAATCAAAATCCGTCTGACTGTCAAAAAATCTCAAAGAAAATTTTCTCAATACATCTTGTTTCTACACTATCACATTCCAAATAAAACGTAACATAAATCATTTGCAATAAAGCACATTTTTTCATGCTTCTTTTTCTTTATTTATGCCGGCAAACAAATACACAACTGTTTTTGTTATTTCTATGCTTGTTTGTGCAATAGAAAACCCTGATAAAATGAAAAATGTGATTGTTTAGAAAATTTCATAAAACTGACGAATACCATAATACTGTCAAGTTTCTTTACGTATTATTTGACAAATCATAACAATTTGTTGGATTTTTACTTAAGATTTGAGTTTTTGACAAGTATAAATACTAAATCTAATAGTCCGAAGGCCGCTTTATTATTATGCTTTGGAAAAAAACAATCATTTTAATATTTTTCATTTGTGAAAATACAGTGCATAACTTTTCTCTAAGGCTCTATAACATCGAAATTAAAAGATGTATAGAAATAAATTTGTTACAATTTTATAGAGAAAAGTGTCCAATTTAATAATAAATATTCATTTATTGCAAAATAAGATATATAAAGGGTGTTTTTTATTGAGGTATAGAACTTTAAGTTGGCATCACTTTTTTAACTGGCGTCCATTTTGTCAGCTGTCAAGTGATTAATATTTAGTTTGGTTTGCCATTTCATCATGAACAGGTTGACAAAAGAACAACGCTTGCAAATCGTGCAAATTTATTTCGAAAATAATGGTTCAGTTCGCGAAGTTTACCGCAAGCTCCGTCCATATGGTCGACATAATCGTCCATCAGAGCAATTAATTCGGTTAACCATGGATCGTTTTCGCACTACGTTTACTCTATGTGATAATACGCATCCGCAGAGACGTCGAACAGTGCGCACCGAAGAAACAATTGCCGCTGTAGAGCAAAGTGTTGAAGAGGACCCGAATGAATCGATTCGCCACCGTGCACAGCAATTGGAGCTTTGTCCATCAAATTGAAAATTGGACCTGTAGAATTGGCTTTATTCGAGCCAGCCGCGGCGGCCACATGCTCGAAATCATATTTAAACATTAATGGCATAAAATTATCCTTCCAATAAAGCCAAATTGATGGACATTAAAACGATTTTCTTGTGTTTTATTTCAATTCGAAGTTCTATACCTCTAAAAAAAACACCCCTTAGAAATAATTTTTTAAAATGTGAAGAAAAAATTTTGTAAAAATAGGTAAAGAAAATTTATCAAACTGTTCTAGTATTAAGACTGTTTTGCTTAAATATCGATAATTAAAATGTTACAAATATTCTATCTATATAAATAAAAGAGTAACGTTATTGAGTGACTGACTGACTTATTCATCATCGCCCAGCCCAAACCACTGAAGCTAGAAAGTTGAAATTTCGTATGTGGGCGCCCCTCAGGATGTATAGATTCACTAAGACGGGGTTTTGGGAAATTCAAACGCTATGGGGGTAAAAATTGGTAAAAACGGGTAAATTCGGATCTAACTAAGGTAGACGTAAAATTCCAAAAACAGCATAATGAGATCAAAAAATAAGCGAATATGTATTTGGTACTTTTATGAAATTTTTACATTTAGGGGCCCAAAAAGGGTAAAAATATAATTTGGTACTTTTTTTGTTCACCGTTTATCTCCTAAAGTAATGAAGATAGAAATTAAATTTAAAATGCATTCTTCTATCCTAATGAAGCCCTCAAACATATTTTGGTATTTTTTTGTAATTCGAATATATAAAGGGTAAAACTGGTTGCTCTTTTTGGTACTTTTTTCCATACAACTATTTTTATGCAAATTGATATACATAGTGAATGAATATGTTTGTATATTTTCACTAAGAAAGGATTTTTGAACATTTTAATTCTAAGGGGATTAAAAAGGGTAAAAACGGGTAAAATCGGAAACCTTATATTTTGGGATCTAAGTAAGGTAGACATAAAATTCTAAAAGCATCATAATAAGATAGAAAAATAAGCGGACAGGTGTCTGAAACTTTTTTAGAATCTGTACATTTAGGGGCCGATAAAGGGTGAAAATATAATTTTGGTACTTATTTTGTTAACAGTTTATCTCCTAAAGTAATAAAGTTAGAAACTAAATTTGAAATTCATTCTTCTCTTCTTAAAAAGCCCTCAAAAAGAGTTTTATATTATTTTTTTTCAAATTTGAATATATAATGGGTAAAATTTTGTATATATTCTCTAAGTACGAATTTTCGAAAACTTAAATTCTAACGGGATTAAAATGGGTAAAAACGGGCAAACTCGCTGTTCTTATATCTACGAATCTAAGTAAGGTAGACATCAAATTCCAAAAGCTTCATAATAAGAAAATGAGTGGATAGGTGTGCTGTATTTTTTTTTAAATTTGTACATTTAGAGGCCGAAAAAGGGTAAAAATATAATTTTGGTACTTTTTTTGTTAACCGTTTTTTTGAAAACCTTCTTTTTTGAAAATGTAGTTTTAAGAAATGAGTTAATTAATTTTTCTATATCTGCACAACAATGGGGTAGCGAAGCACGCTGGGTATAGCTAGTAAATTTATAAAATCAAAAAACCCAACTCTGTAAAAAAACTAAAAGAAAAGAAAACAAGTCCAGTGTGCGGAACATAGCGATTTCACATCCGGAAACCATTATTGTGATTATTTGAAGATTATTAATGCTTCCAGACTGTAAAAGTCGCTATGTTCCGCACACTGGACTTTTTTTCTTTTAGTTTTTTTTAAGCAGTTTATTTTTTGATTTTTTAAATTTAACTTTTTATTTATTTTCTTCTTAGTTTTTGTATGCAGTTTGATGTTAAAGTCTTTGTTTAAAATTGACTTTTTACGCAATTGGGTTTTTTGGTTGTTAACTTACTTTAAACTGTTAAGGATTCCAAATGGCCATTCGAAATGAAAAGCAAATCGTTATTTTGTAATGCGCATATTATTCATGTTTGCTAGCACATATATTTGTGAACAGCTTTTTTCATAAATGAAGATGAATAAAACTGCGGAGCGAACCAGATCAACTGAAGAACATTTAGCAGTGCATTATAGCATTACAGCATTACAGCAAAAACTAATTTATATTCTTTTTATTAATAAATATATTTCTTTAAATTTTTTGTTTGTTTCTTTTTTAATTATTTATTTAAATTTTCACTTAAAATTTGAGTTTTTAGTAAAAAAGTAAATGCCCGCAAGAGGATTTGGACTAGAATTTTCAAAGTATTTGGTCCTCACACTGAAATGAGTTTGACATGCCCACTCTAAACGATGCCAGCTTTAGAAATACGAAAATGATCCTCTCTCATCTGTCTAGAATTTGCATAATATCCATTATCGGTGTATTATGTATTGTCTGGGTTCTAGGTAATTCTTCTATCATCAGGTATTCTTTACTTTTTTACAATACTTATGTGCAGATTCCGCAACGCAAACAAGCGACTTGAGTAAGAAATTTGCATGGAAATTGCTAAGAAAATTTACTGCTTTTCATAAAATTTTAGACAAACAATGCTTGTTTGCATTGTGGAAACAACACATTAATGTTTTTTTAACAAACTGACAGATTTGCCAGGAGCTGTAGAAAAAAGAAGCTAAATCAGATTTAAAAAAAGGCTAGATAAATAATAATGAGCACTTTAAGTTATATCAAGATGCCATCATTGTAATACAATTTTTCTACCAAAACTGAAAAAAGTAATAATAAACTAATCTCCAGGGAAACCGCAAATATGATATTGTATATTTTTTTTCCTGTGGGATGTATTATGTAGGCACAAGTAATATACGTTTCAGAACTTTTTAAGAATTTTGGAATTAATTTGTTTGTGCATATTTTTGCATATTTTACCCTTTACAGAATATTTTTGCATATATCACGCTTAGTCGCATAGTTTAAAAATTTTTCTACTTTTTGTGGCATGTTTGGTGGTTTTTTCGCATATTTTGGCTTCTTTCTCTATTCTCTATTCTCTATTGTGATTGACAAATTTTGATATTTTTCTACATTTAGAATTTTTTTGCGATTTCAAATCTATTTTAGTGTATTTTTTCCTCAATTTCTTTACAATTTTCCTCATCCATTGATTTATTTCCAGTTTATTGACAGATTTAAAAATGATCAATTATGTACTTTTAAAAAGTGAATAATCTTCATAAGAAATGCAAATAAAGTCCATGCAAATGGTACTGCATGGTAAAGATTGTTTGCATAGCCGGCCTTTGAGCAGAGGTAAGGGTTTTCTTTTTCTTTAGATTTTTCTTTAGAAATGCCCATGAACATTATTTTCTTTTTGAAGTTGAAATAATATCCATACACATTATTTTCTTGGATATTATTACATGCCACCAATATATGTAGTTATATAATTCATGGGACAGAAATGAATATTATATAAATTATAAACGAAATGATAAAGTTTTAAGAGCATGTTTTTCTAAATTTTGGGAGCATATTTAATGCGCATAAAACACATTTTGTAGGGCATATTTTCGGTTTTCCTGCTAATCTCAGATACAGACATGTACAATATATTCCAATTTATCTTCTTAACTCAGAAGCCATTCTTTAAGCAACATTTGTTAATTCACAGCAAGAGATAGTAATACTAATTGCGCAAGGGCTTCTGTTCTTAATCTGCTCTGTATTGTACTGCAGAAAATTTTTCCATTTTTGTGGCCAACATTGATTTATAGCAAAATGGCTAGACCGATTTAAATTATTTTTTGGATTCGCTCCTTAAAATGCTTTCATTTTAGGTCCCTAAAAATTTTTATCATGTACTCTTACGAATATATTATTTCTGTTCAGTAACACTCGCGTTCTATTGAGAAAATTTTCAAACATTCCTCTGGAAAGCTTTAAAATTTGTTTACCCACACAGAGGAAAGTTTTGTTCAACATAAATTGTACAATATATCTTACTTTCAATCAGAATAATTCTGAATTTTAGACCTAGCTCTCAGCTGTACTAATTAAAGTCAAATTCCAATCTATAATTCTCTTAGTTCATCTTGAGATCACTCATTATCAAGCTATTAAAATAGTACTCACATTCGACACTATTTACCATTTTCTATATATTAGAAATTGTTATTACAAAATGTTGAAAACTAAGAAAATGGCAAATGGGAAAAATAAACTTACCATTTTTGAAGATAAATAAAAAATTAAAAACGGCTAAAAAGGCTACGCAGCTAAAACTTAAATTTCGAGGCTAAGCCACGAAAAAGAGGCAAATCTAGCACCGAAAATGCTAACTGGCAACGCTGCTAACTGAAAGTGCCAATATAATTTAAACTGTTTGTCTATAAACGTTAGACTGGCTTCCGGAAGTAAAGTTGCTATGCTTTGCTGTGTATGTTGAAAATTGATGTTTGTTTTTCCCTTGTTCCATGTAATATTAACCTTCTGTGTGCGACTAATTTTAAAACTCTTGTTTGTACAAGCTAATGATCTCTAGTACAATGAAATAAAGCAATAAACAGAGTCCCATGTGACAGCGCCGAGTGCAAATGTGTTTAAGAACTCATTGAGAATTTTTAACCCCACGTTGGAAGACACGTACACTGAAAATAATCCATGCAGCATTTTACGAAAAATACTTTCGTAGTTACTTTTTTCGTATTATATACGAAACTTTCGTACATTCCATGTAAAAAGTTTTAGTCTAGAATTTTATTATTTTACGAAAGTAACGAAAACCATTCGTATATACTTGTTTCGTAGAATGTACGAAACTTTCGTATATATTACGAATTAGGTTGAGTCTAGAATTTTATTATCTGACGAAAGTAACGAAAGCTTTTCGAAGCTATATTTTTTTTTGTAAAATATACGAAACTTTCGCGCATATTACGGAATAAATTTTTACTCCAGAATTTTATAATTTTACGAAAGAAACGAAAACATTTACTAGTACGTTTTTTCGTAAAATATACTTTTAAAATATACATTTTAGCAATAATTTTGGCAGTTCTATTAAAAACGATTACTCAAGCTAATAAAATTGGACTTATTAATAAATAACATCCATTACGTGAAATCTGTGCAAAATAAATTAACGGGAATATCCTACCATTATCAAATAATTGCTGCAAAACAAATTTTGTCTAAGAGCAGTGCCTAACCAGAAGAGGTTTCTGATTAATTTTATGAAATCGTTTCTTTAAAATGGTAATAATTTTCGTAAAGCAACTAAAATAATTTGTAATATTCTTTAAATATTATCTTCAGTTATGAAAATATTTCGTAAAATCTAAAATTTTATTTTGCTTTTTACAAAATTCTTTCATAATATATACAAAGCTCTTTCGTAAAATACAAAAAATATTTAGTAATATTCTCTAAATATTACCTTAAACTATGAAATTATTTCGTAAAATGTAAAACTTTTTTCTCTTTTTTACGAAACTTTCGTATTATATAAAAAAATATTTCTTAAAATAAACTCGTAAAATAAACACAAAAATTTCGTTCCTTTCGTACATTTTACGAAAGAATTTCGTGGTGTGAAATTACAAAATATTTCGTAAAATATACGAACGATTTCGTTCATATGTTGCATAGTTTTTTTCAGTGTAGGTAAAAAGATATATTGGTATTTAGCGCAAAATATATTTATCTGAATTAATTTTATATTTTTATTGATGGGATGTATTTCACATAGTATTCGACACAGAAAAAATTATCACCAAAAAATATTAAAACAAACGTTTGTCTAAAAATAAATTTAATTTTCAGTAAATGTTCTGTACATAATCTATAAATTGTTTGTTTGACTCTTATTTAGGACGTAAACACCAAAAATAGCAAAAAAAAAACTGTGTCGTAAAACAACAACCCCGATGACGACATTCACACAAATAACAACAACAATAATAGCAAAAGGAATGCAACTGTACCAAGTTTGTTTACTGAAGTTTTTAAGTGAATCAATTCTGTAATGTCGTTGCGTTAATTCTTATTCATTATTTTAGGGTCTTTAGATAAACATTCAGACTTAAACACATTTAACAAAGTGAAATTTCATAAATGCTTAATGGATGATGATGATGATGATGATGACCCAGGCAAACATTTTGTTTGATATATTACAAAAAATCCAGTATATATATTTTTTTGTTTAATTAAACTATTTTGTTTAATACTTGTTAGTATTTTTAGACTAATTGTTTTATAAATTCAGGCAAAAATATTGTTTGATATTTTTCAGAAAATCCAGTAAATCTTTTTGTTTGATTTAGTAAATTGTTTTGTTTACAATTTGTAAATATTTTTAGACAAATTGTTTTATAGATTTAAACAATTTGATCACAGAAAAAAACAGGCTTTTTTAAATGAAATTGTTGAGATATGTTAGTATATATTTACAAATTTTTTTGTAGGTCCGTTCCTAGACAAAATATTTTCTATTTCATTGAATTCCTTTACAGAAAATGTAATTTAGTTTTTTCTGTGTAGTTATAAGAAAAGAAGATGAACTGTTTTCAAAGGGCGTTATAATTATTTTTTGTTACTAAAAAGTTTTTTTTATTTTTTATTGACGATTTTTTTGTTTCTTTCCATTTTTTTAATAAATTATTAAAAGTAACAGCTAGTTTAGTATTTTATTTCATAGTATATAATTTAAGTTATCTGAAAAGAACAAAATATATAAAATTAGTTTACAAAATCTGAGGCTAATTATCAATTTGGATTCGTTAGACCAAATGGGTTGAACGAATTTTTATTTCCGTAACGATATAATTTACACTTCTAATAAGCATTCCTCAACCATTTTTCTGCACAAACAATGAAAACAAAAACCATACTAAGCTTTAAGCCAGTCGAAGCAGTTTATTTAAAGAATACTAAATTATTCAAGAAGAAACTTGCAGTTTTAGTATTTTGCTCTTATAACAAATGATTCAGTTTGAATTAATTTCCAACATGCTTTTGTTTTTATCAAAATATCTTAACAAAGTCATTTCTATTTCAGCCAGTAAACCTAGCCGTACCAGTAACATTGATATCTAAAATAACTGAATCAGATATGTATATACCACCACCGTTTGATCGAAATAAAAAAAACCTTTTTATACAGACTTTTTAGAGTTTGGGAGAAAATGCTTCCCACCAATAAATGCAGGCGCATTTAGTTCGTGGAATTTTTAAGTGGTTTCTAAGTGTTCAAGTGTTTTACATCCATCAAGTTTCTGCAGACGCAAATGTGTGCGTATTTGTTTCAATGAGCTTATGCGTTTTCTAAGTGTTTCTGTGAAATTAAACCACCAATATTTGTTAGCCAGGTTGTTTTTTATTTTTTTTTTACATTTTGCTACAAGCCATTTAAAAAGAAAATTGTTAAACTAAGTGCATTTTAAAATGTTTGACCCTGGTTGCGTATGTTTTTGATAAACAGCACAAAGTACGAGAGGCTAAAATATTCTTTTAACAAGTTCTTTGCCATTAAATGCTGTTTACTTTTAGTCCCATTTTTTAATTTCAAATTTTTTTTGTGTCTTAATAATAGGGTATTCAATCGGTTTACCTTTATTCGGTTAACCGGCATATATAAAATTGGCTATTTTCGACTAAAGATTAACACGGCTAATTTCAGTCGATTAACTGATATAATAATATTTTTAATTTTTTGTAGTTTTATAACATATGTTTTTGTGTGTTTAATAATTTGTTTCGTGTGTTTAGAAATTATTTTTTCATGCAACCAAAGAAGTGTGTTCAGCGATCTTAGCTTAATTAAAACTTTAGAGCCTTTCGACGTGGCTATAAAAGAGCTTAGTAAAGCCTCTGCTACTTTAACTTGAACTTGAGAGAATTATTAAGCTTTTGAATAATAATTTAATAAAATCCAGTAATAATATGGCCAATGATTTTATTAAAAATGTAACGATTAAGTTTAATAAGAGACGAATTCAAGTTTTGAATACACTTACTTTATATCTCCATTCAGAAATATTTCCTTCTAGCAATAGAGTTTTAAAATACAGTGCAGAAACTAGAGTATGCAAAAATCTGAATTTTTCAAGAAACCGGGTTTCAAAATTTTCGAAAATAGCTTTTTTAAAAAACCCGGTCTCGGTTTTGTGCACATAAACCGTTTAACCGGTTTTTATAGAATGTGTGTGGAAAATTTTATTTTTTCCCCTTTTTGCGAAAAATCTTTGTAATACTACATGCATATTAGGGTATTCATTCGGTTAACAGTTAATCGGTTAAACGGTTAATTACTACCCGATTAACTGACCGGTTAATTTAAAATTGTTTTTTTCGATTAATGGTTAAACCTATTAATTTCAGTCGATTAACCGACGTAACAAATTTTTTCATATTTTGTAGTATTATTATATTTTTTGTGTTTATTTGTTTCGTCTCATATACAAAATGTATGTGTTTAGAAATTACTTTTCATACAAACAAATAAGTGTGTTCAGTGATTTTAACTTAAGTAAAATATTAAAATCTTTGGACGGGGCTATAAAAGAATTTATTAAAGACTCTGCTACACTAATTGAACTTGAGGGAATGATGTATGAAGTTTTTATTTAATAGTTATAATGGGTGATTTTATAAGAACTATCGGAAAGTAAAAAAAAAAAAACACATAAAATTCAGAAAAATGCATGAAATATTTATTTGGATCGATAGTTGGGTCGATATAATTTAATGTTTGAAGATTATTTCATGCAAATGTTGGCCGCGGCTGCGCCTCAAATGGTCCATCCGCTTAGTCCAATTTTGGCATACTCTTTCCAACATTTCGGCCGGTATCTCACGAATAATGTTGGCAATGTTGGCTTCCAGTGCGTCAATCGAAGCGGGCTTGTCGCTATAGACATTAGCCTTAACATAGCCCCACAAAAAATAGTCTAGAGGCGTTAAATCGCACGATCTGGGCGGCCAATTGACTGGTCCCAAGCGTGAAATAAACTGTTCACCGAACTCGCCTCTCAATTGGTCCATTGTTTCGCGTGCTGTGTGGCATGTGGCACCGTCTTGTTGAAACCACATGTCATGCAAGTCAAGCTCTTCTATTTTGGGCAGAAAAAAGTTTGTTATCATCGCACGGTAGCGCTCACCATTCACAGTAACGTTGTGATTCGCATCATCTTTGAAGAAATACGGTCCAATGATGCCGCCAGCCCATAATCCGCACCAAACGGTTCTTTTTTGTGGATGCATTGGTAGCTCTTGCAATGCTTCTGGCTGCTCTTCACTCCAAATACGGCAGTTTTGCTTGTTCACGTATCCATTCAACCAGAAATGAGCCTCGTCGCTGAACACAATTCTTCGATAAAAAAGTGGATTAACAGAGCACGCATTTTGGTAATAAAATTCAATAATTTGCAAGCGTTGTTCGTTTGTAAGACGATTCATGATTAAATTATAGACCAAACTGAAGATGTTTGACAGTGACACAAGATACAAAACGTGCGTGAGCTGTCAAAACTAGTGTTGCCAAAAAGATAATAGCAAAAAAATCACTCGTTATTATCAAAAACCTTCAAGATGACTTAACAATTTTAGAGAGATACTTCAAGAAATGGAGAATTCATATTAACAGACAGAAAACTTAAGCAATAAACTTCGCTCTAAAGCGAAAATCCATTTTGATTCCACAAAGGGATCTTTTGTTTAACTGCAAATATATCAAATAGGAATCTAAAGTTAAGTATCTAGGTGTTATCCTTGAACCAAAAATACAATTTTGTGAGCATGTCTCTTATATAATAAACAAATTAAATAATGTTACAAGACTGTTCTACTCTTTCGTAAATAGGACTTATCTTTAAGTCAAGATAATAAACTCATAATTTTTAAATCAATTTTTATGTCTATATTGTACTAGGAAGCCTAGTATGGAATGACGTTGCTGAATGTCATGCAAAAACGCTTCATGACATTTTTTACCCAACGTATACATTCTATTCATAACACAGAAAAAAATAAATTTCATGTTCTGTAAAGGAATTCAATGAAATATTAAATATTTTGTCTAGGAACGGACCTACAAACAAATTTGTAAATATAGACAAAAATATCTTAACAATTTGATTGAAAAAAATTTTGTTTTTTTCAGTGAACAAGTTGCTTAAATCTATAAAAGACTTTGTCTAAAAATATTTACAAATTGTAAACAAAACAATTTACTAAATCAAACAAAAAAATTTACTGGATTTTCTTAAAGATATCAAACAATATTTTTGTATGAGAGAATTAGTCTAAAAATACTAAAAAACATTAAACAAAATATTTACTGCATTTTTGTAATATATGAAACAAAATTTTTGTCTGGGTCATCTTCATCCATTAAGTATTTATGAAATTTCTCTTTGTTAAATGTGTTCAAGTCTGACTGTTTATCTAAAAATATATGAGAATTAACGCAACGACATTAACTATATGATTGACTCAAAAATCTTCAGTAAACAATTTGGTTCAATCGCAATGTTGTAATTCGTGTGTATGTCGTTATCGGGGTTAATTTTTCAAGACACACTTTTTCTTGTTGTTTTGGTATTTGCATCCTAAATAAGAGTCAAAAAAACAATTCATTGATTATGTAAAGAACATTTGCTGAAAATGAAATTTTTTTTTAGACAAACTTTTGTTTGAAATTTTTTGGTGATAACTTGTTCTGTGCATAATGTTGATACAGCTAAAGATAGAATTGTAAAACTTACAAAAAATTATGATATTAGATACGAAATGTCTGAACACGTACATATTAACAGATTAAATGTAAGCAAGGACGTAGTACACAGAAAAAATTATGATAGCTTTTTTTAAACAAACATGTTTTTGAAACTGATTTTAAATCTTTATTATTGTCTCTATTTCGTTTGATAAATAATTTTGTTTGACTTATTATTTCATTTCATTTATCTAGCGCCAATATTGGCAACCTGATAAAATTATTAAATTCTTTGATTTATTTATCAAATTTCTGTAAATTATTTTTTGATCGAAAAAATTTGTTTATTGCGAGAAAAACAGAATTTTTTTTTTCAAGCAAATTATTAAAAATTTTTATATTTAAATTTACAAATTTCGTTATACGACCTAAATTGAACAAATTTACATTTGATTAAGGGAATTTGGTGTTTGAAGTGAAAAAATAATTTTGTCTGTGTATTAAGTTTTATCTTAAAACCGTTTTTTTCTTTTCAATAGGTTTTTTTAATAATATTTTGCCTAAATCATTATATTATTATTATACATAACAACATTTATTGAAAATATTTTTTAATTTCTAATTAGAAAATCTAAATATACTGCATGAACTCTTTTATGTTAAACTAAATAATAATAAATAAGTCTTGTGTAGGCTTGTTTTCTTGTTGCATGCTATATTTAGGATATATTGAAATTTTATGTGAAATATGTACATATTTTGTTGGGTTTTTGTACGACACTGTATGTGCAAAGTAACTTATTTCAGTATCTTTACTTAAAATTTCAGTATCTTTACTTAAAATTTAAAAAATGTGTTATTACTTTAATTTCTTTAATGGTTATTAATAGAAAAATATATAATATACATAAAAATGTAAATATTTTTTTAGCAAGTTCAAAAAATTTATATAATTTAAGTTACTGTATAATCACTATTAATAGCTGAATAAAGCATCTAAGATAGCAAACACCAAAATGCAAAACCCATGTATGCATAATATAACCATATTATAGTCATGCACATATGAATGTACATATATATATGGACATTTCCAGCGAAAAGTAACGTAACGCCATATTAGAATTAAGCTCGTATTTCAGAAACATTTTGGTTCGATTTTTCCTAAAAATTTACTAAATGTAGAGCTACTAACGACCTACACAAATTGTACAAAGAAGTAAACTAAATTGGGTGTTCTTTGAAATACAGTATAATTGCATGTTGGCGTTACGTTACGGAAAGTGGGCTTTTCCTTGGAAATGCATCCGGCATGTATAATATTATTTTAATATTAAACGTTATATAAGATAAAAATATGTGATTTTAATGAATGCCAAATACTAAGCTTTAATGACTGTAACAAAGTATTCCGCAAAAAGTAATTACATTGCCTGCTTGATATTATATTTGCAAACTGCAATTTTAAACTCTTTGAAATGTTTAGCAATAAAAGTGAACAATGGTTTGGAAAAGGTTGTCTTCATTGGCCTTAAAGCTACGAAGGGAATTCAATAAGTCGTTAAGAACACATATTCTTTAATCCTTTATATTTTTCAACATATACGGGACTTATACGAAGACTTTTTACCTTGTTTTTTTAGAGTTGATGGTTGAACGGGGTAAAAATACGGTTAACCGATTAAGAACTCCAAATGATATTGCCTAAGAAAATAAATTTCTTTTGGATTTGACACTCTGGAATGACAGCGGAAACTCAAAAAAATTACTCAGATTCAGAAATTTTTCTAAAGTTTAAACTTTATGTGCTACAAATACTGAGACAAACTTATTATAGCATGACGTTTTTTGTTGGTGGCTATTAAAACAACTTCTCATGCCCATTCCCGGTTGGCCACGTCTTTCAGACATCTTTCAGACATCTTGCAAGACTGATGCATGATAATGTTAAAGCGTCGATGACCTGTTGGTGACCGCTCAAACAGATTATTGAAGACATTTTCGAACAAATGGCCGCTGAGTTCATATATCACAACAAGAGCAACACTGTCACCCATCCTTTCATTAATGACCATGTAAATGACAACATCCTCAGAAATGTCCCTACAATGTGTTCTACAATAACAATTTGAGGAATTTATCGCTCAGAAATAATGTACTACAAGAAGTTTTAATAGACATTGTAACAGAACTTGTCATCAGCTCAATTTCGCTCAATTTTAGCAAGCAGGAATGTATCAAAATGATTTAAACTGGTGACAGACTGAGCGACAATATTCTAAAGAAGTTCATTTGCTGGTATACGAAGAGTAATGTTTTTTGTTGTAACAAAATTATATAAAATTTTAAATTGAGCGTTGTAAGATTAGCTTGCGGATCCCGCGGGATCCTAATTCGCACGAAAACAGTTCCCGTACTGCAAGATTGGGTAAATGAGAGTGAATTTGAGAGAATAATATTCTTCTTCTTGCACGAAACAGCCCATACTTTTTCTTCGGGCAGAATGTGTACAGTGCAAAATAATCAGCTGCTTGAAAAATAAACAATAACAAATGAAAAATATGATTTTTGTCCACAAAAATAGTGACGAAATAATTGCTAGTTTTGCAAGATTCAAAGCAAAATATATTTGTATATATTCAACAAAGTATCTAAAAACTAAAAATGCTATTAAAAATCACTATGCTGCTTTCTATTTTTTTTGTTTATTTTCACAAAACTTTCATGTTAACTTTTAGAATAAAAATTTGGTTTTTGCTGTTCCCGTACTTTTGTGTTTAGTGAGAGTAATTCTTGCTTACTCTCATTTTACTGAACTTTACCCAAAAAGTACGGGATGGGAGCTGATATCTATCAACCAAATAGTTGGCATGACCAGTTGAGTAGTTTTTCTTTTACCAATTCTTTGAGTACGGTTTCTGTTAGATTGTCTTAAAAGAAAATTTAATCGGCAAATATCGTCATGACAAATGTCGAAATTTCCTTAAGCAGTCGTTGATGAAAATGTCCTCTACGACAATTTGGCCTACCGTGTATAGCACATTTTTTTATATAATATTTTGGCCTGGTAAAATTCTGTTGTTACTCACTTGGTCATGTTGTTGCTGCTGATGCTACGGATGGCGTTGATAATGATGATGATAATGAAAGCATGATGATTATTATTGATTGACCTGCGGCTTTTAACGCTCCACCTAAAATGACGACATCATATCACGTACTAAAATGCGTACCACAATGCAACGTTGGAACTTTACGGGATCATTTGAATAACAAGCTGTTTTATTTTTTCTTTAATTTTTGGGTATAACTTTTGCATTGTTTCTTAAACAGATTTTGAAATGGTACTGAGCTTCAACTTAAAAAGTACTTTTTTCGGCTTAATCGTACTTTTTTAAGAATAAAATATAAAAAAGTTGCTTCTACGTTTAGCTAAAGCCACTTACAGACATATATTTCAACGCGCTGAATCCGAATCCAAGGTCCGTTTGGCCAATACACCTCCAAAATCTCGAGTAAATGGCGAAAAACCACTAAAAATCTTGAAAAACTAAAGTTTTTCACAGTTTAATTTAAAAGCGTACGAGTCAAACGGACATCAGATTCGGACTCAGCGCGTAAAATTAGATGTAGGTAAGTGGGTCTGGTGAAGTGTACAGCCCATTTTTTTGTACGATGTACCGGAGCACTGTACATATGAGCAGACTTACGTAACTACATGTATTTTGACGTGCTTAGTCCGTTTGGCTTCTATACCTTCAAAATTGCGAGTAAATTCCAAAAGACTGTTGCTTTCTTCCAGATTTTTAACAGCGTTTCGCAATTTACTCGAGCCTTGGGAGGTGTATATGCCAAAAGAACCTTGTATTTGGATTCAGCGCGTTCGAATAAAGTAAAATGTACACGCCACTTTTTATTTTTTGTGTGCCGGTGTTCTCATAAAAAAAAACATTCTTGAAAACTTAATTAATTTTTGAGCGTTAGGGATTGGAAAAAGTACTTTTTATGCCATGAGGGTACTGCGTTATTTCGAAAATGAAAAAGTACTGAAAATAGCACAATAGTACTGAATTTTCCATCACAGATACAGTTATTGATGTTGTATATGTAAATGATGCAATCAATAAATGTGTTAAACACTCTATCTTGGAATTTCCCAGCCATGGTTGCCATGTTCACCATATCCCATTTGCTGCAACAACGCTGTAACTCGAAAAACTGGATTTTTAAATTAATAATGCAGAATTATTCGTTATTTCGTTCCTCATATTGTTTAGAATTTTCATAGAATAATGCTGTACACTCACCTTCCGGGAGAAGAATACTACTTTTTTTCTCCATTAAGTTGTGAGTAAATTGAAAACTGTGAGCTCGTTTTCTGCAAAATTAGTTTTTACAGTTATGATATTTTTGCAGCAAATGAGCACAATGTACTCATTAGAGTCGCATTTTGTAATGATGTAAGTAGTAAAAATACCCATTACGCAATCGCTGATGAAAGCAATATTCAGTAGTAGCTAGTGATGACGCTTTGGCTTATTTTTTCACTTAGATTTCATAGGATCATAGTATGTTTAATCAATGCACTCTAGCTTAAAAAGTAAGCTACGGTGTCAGTACCTGCCGCTTCTGTGCGATTACAGAATAAGTGGAACTGCAAGCGACTTTGTTGTTGAGATATAGCCCAAATGTAGGCCACAGTGTTTTACTTTTTACATATACAACGAAATACAACGAAATTCTGACATATTAAAGGAATTCACAAGAGGTACTAATATCTTAGGTACTAACATAGTACAACATTTCAAATAGAACATATTTGAATACTCTGTCATATATTCAAGTACTAAACTATAAAAACTTCAAAAACTTAACATCAAAAAATTAAATAAAAAAATATTTATGTGCAAACAATAAATTACAAATATTATAATTCAAATACAAATATTAAAAATATACGGAAATTATTAAGTTGAACACATAGCACACCATAAAAACATATCTAAATAAGTATTAGTGTCATATTATATATTTTTATTGAGAATATCAACAACAAACATACAACTTTTGTATAACGCTAGTACAACAGTTAGAATACTTAGGACGACCTTGTGCATTCCTTTGTTATATTACACGTACATTACAATCTAAGTACTTCGATTGCTCGCTTAGAACGTCATCCTGACATCATTGATTACACTATCCTAGTCGAAAAAACCGACAGAATGGGCACCAAACGGGTAATCTTAGCTCGAGTACGCTGATTTCAATAGCCTTCACCGTTTTTCAATGTTAGCTCTTAAAAAAGAGATATATAAGATTTAACATTTCAGTTTTTGGACCATTTTCATTGGGTTAAAAATGCATTTCTCCAGATAATTGCATGAAATTTTTTTCATAAGTAAGTCATGCACTACCAATATGCCTAACTAAAATTTGAAGAAATCGGCCCATGTTTGCAACTAGTCTTCATACAAGCATCCTCCAAAAGTTAACCTAAATGTCGGTAGATCTCATGAATTGTTTTAGATTTAGCTCAGATTAAACATGTAGATAACTTATTTTTGTAGAAATCATATTGCGGGTTTTGAAAGTGAGCTGTTTATTGGTATGGTCACTACACGTCAAACAGCGTATACAAACTACGCACAAAGCTGTAAAAAAGAAAAAAAGTGGTAATAAGTATGGAGCTACTAAACTAATAGATTGATTTGCATAAAAATGTAATTAGTTACAGAGGAGGATTCAGGTTTTCAGAATGGTATCTTCTTAAGTTGTCCGGGTTGTAATTCTCGTAAATATTAACCGATGTGTAAAATTTTAGGCGCGCTATATTTTGCTAGACAAAATGAAGACAAAAATGTGCTGACAATTACTTTTGTATCTTTTTTAGTTTAAGAGATATTTCACTTTGAAATTAAAATTTGAAATTTTTTACCTCGAGTTCTTTTGGTTCTTTTATAGTAATTGTTTTAGTAAGCATCTGATTTTACCTTGAAGTACACCACTAAATTGCTGATAAAATTCTAAGTAAACTCACCGAACAATGCTTTGCAATATTTTGAGCCGTTAGGTGGTAACAAAGGTCTGAACTCAAAACTTTGAAATTTAATTAAAAAATCGTCGATTTTTCCAAAAAAGTGCTTTCATGTCCAAAATGAACAAAAATGTCCGCTAAACTCATCTTTAAAGTATGGCCTTTAGCCATGTATAAAAATGAAACTAACATTTTCAGCAAAATTTTTTACAATTTTAAAAATTATGAAAGCACCTTTTTTGGAAAAATCTACGATAATTTAGTTAAATTTCAAAGTTTTGAGTTTTTAGACCTTTGTTACGACTTAACGGCTCAAAATATTTCAAAGCTTTGTTAGGTGAGTTTACTTAGAATTTTATCAGCAATTTAATAGTGTACCACAAGTTAAAATTAGAGGCTTAGGAAAAAAACTACAATCAAAAAACCAAAAGAAAAGTCGAGGCTAACATTTCAAATTTTAATTTCGAAGTGAAATTCTCTTAAACTATAAAAGATACAAAAATAATTGTCAACACATTTTTTCTTTATTTTGTCTAGCAAAATCCAACGCGCGTTTTAAAAATCGGTTAATATATACGAAAGTTACAGGCCGCACAATGTTTTTCGCACCCGAGGTAGCCAACTTTCAGCCCTTGTAGCTGTACCCCTTGTGGAGCTAAAAACCTGATGAGACGTAATTCTGAAAGCCTGAGTCCTCCTCTGCAATCTATTACATTTTTATTAAAATCCATTTTGTAGTTTAGAAGTTCCATACTTATTACCACTTTTTTTCTAATTTATATCACTATGCGCAATTTGTATACGCTGTTTGAAGTGTAGCAATCATACTAATAAGCCGATCACGTTTAAACTTCACAATATGGTTTCTGCAAAAATAAGTTTTTTACATGTTTAATTTGAGCTAAATCTTAAAGAATTCATGAGATCTATAGACATTTAGGTGAAATTTTGGCGGATGCTTGTATGAAGACTAGGTGTAAACATGGACCGATTTCTTCAAATTTTATTTGGATATATTTGTAGTGAATGACTAACTTATGAACCGAATTTTGTTCAATTATCTTGAGAATTGCGCTTTTAATCTAATAAAAGTGATCCAAAAACTGAAATTTTAAATCTTAAATATCTCTTTTTTAAGAGCTACCATTGAAAAACTGTAAACGCCATTGAAATTAGCGTACTCGAATTAAGTTTACCCGTCGGCTGTCTCTTCTGTCGGAAAAAAATAGTGTCGAATTCATGCAAAGTGTTATTATCTAGGTACTTTGCTTCATTTACCACTGGATTCTTGTGAGATCATTGTTCGTTACTATATTTGGCGTGTTGCAAGATTTTATTTTTTCCAGAAAATATTTAGCAAACAACTTTAGAATATTTTATATTATGGATAAAGTGCAGCATGACCTCCACACATTACAACAGGCGTCACAGGCTTGAGACATGAAAAACAAACTATTATGTGGGTATCTGTCTCGGTAGTGAGCCAGGTAAACTTCCGGCCTATGCATATATGTAGTATGTAATGCACTGTGCACATTACATGGAAATATTCGCCCTGTTTTTCATATAAGCAAAAATGTCACGAAGGGTAAAAATAAAGACACTATATATAGATGACCTTATATGTGCAGTTTGAAAAAGTTACAATGAAAGATATATTAGGATATATTAGGTGTAAACAGTGCACTCCCAATATTACTAAAAGATCTTCTTTTTGAAAACTATTTTAATAAGCGCACAAGGAAATCCTGAACTATCAAACATAATATCAAATACAAATTATTTGCGGGGTTTTGTATAAGTTCCTAAACCTACTATGCTTATCTTATTCTTTTGTGATTTTCAAAAATATTATCATTTGTAAATTCTCAAATGGTTTTTGAAAGTCTGTACATAAGATAAGTGGTTTGTAACTTTTCAAAGTTGTGGTTGAAGCCTACTGCGATTTGGTAAAGCGCCAATGAAATGTATATAGACAATGCTTAACTATCAACAAATAGACTTCATTTAAAATTTTTAATATTTTTTTTAAAGGTACATGTAAAAAACAATTTTGTGCCGAATGAAATTTATAAGCCATAAGAAACGTATAAGCCATCAAGTGAAAAAAGCTTTTTTCGCTTAAGGGCTAATAACTTCCTTATTTTTTTTTATCAGAATTTAGCAATTGCATCCATTATGTGATCGTCACAAAATTATGTTTCAAGGCCTGTAAATCTATACTTTTTTAGACTATCCGCATAATCAGTGTATTGAATGAAAGAAGAGTGAGTTATATATGAACAGTGTACAGCTTATTTTATTCATATCAGCCGTTCTCGAAATTTTTGCCAATAAACGAATTAATTAAAAAACCAAAATGAGCATTAAGAAAAATAAAAAAATATCATTTCTTGTTCAATGACCTCAAATTAGCTTAGAAAATATTTTTATTACAAGATATGACAAAAACTTAGAAATTCGAAAATTTGCTTCATTATTTCATCTTAAGTTTGCCTGAAATCTGATCTTGTATATATAAAATTAATGGATATTTTGATTGTAAGGAGTAATAACAGCTACAAAGAATCAATAATGTTGTATCATA
Organism: Panzeria rudis; assembly: GCA_956483635.1. Lineage (NCBI taxonomy): Eukaryota > Metazoa > Arthropoda > Insecta > Diptera > Tachinidae > Panzeria > Panzeria rudis. Next base: position 78,684,217 of record OY101448.1, read on the forward strand.
TAATGTTTCACAAATTGATCGATTTGATCTCATATTCAAAATCTGGATGCTGCGGTAGAGGGCTAAAAGTAGGTTACAATTATTTTTCATAAATTTCAACGTTTTATTTCTATTCGAAGTTGAAATTGGCAAAAAAAAATTTACGCTCCACCGTAGTGTACATGACCAAAATTTGGCAGTAACTTCGCATAAGTGACGAAATTGAACTAACTACGTATTAACCCTATGGTAAATAACCTGATACCAGGGTAACTTTTTTCATTTAAAAACGCTCCCAATTCTGTAAGAATGAAGAAATGGCGATGATCGTCGCGATTAAGGTGTTTATATACATAACAGAAAAAGTAAAAGTCAATCAAATTAACCTGGTCTATGGTTAAAATGTCTTTAAATTTGACACATACGCGACTCAATGACCAGGTACCACAATTTCCCCAGACAATTTCTGTTTATTTTGCACTATAGATTAACTGTTTTGCCATTATTTATTAAGCAAATACATTCTCTATCTGTTTTTTATTCTTTAATAAGATTTTTATCTTCATTTTCAATGTTGACACGTTTTTTGTCATATTTTTTCATTATAATTACTTACGCACAGTTCGGTACGCTGGTGGCCAAATATCTCTAAAAGTATTCCAGATATCTTAATGAAACAAAGTGTGTTTTCTTTACAGCAAGTTTGAACTCATGAAAATCGGATAATATTTGCAAAAATTATGAGGCCAACAATGTTTTTCATGCCAGAGGTAATGAATTTTAACACCATATAGATCATCGTGTGTTCCAACAGGGAGATCCAAGTTGCAACATTCTTAGCCTTCCTATACCCGCGCGTTGGTCTGTGAGACCGACAAAACGATTTTACGTAAATATTTTTTTCCCAGAAGCTACAAAGTTGAATTTTCTGTTAGCTTCCGCTTTTTTACAAGCTCCGTTTTAGTGCTGATTTGGTGTTTGCACTAGACAAGCGTGTTGGCATATTTCATAACAATTGGTCTGTGAATGTAAAACATGCAGTGCGATATGCCCTGATTTTTATTTAAATAATGAAAACTAAGTTAAACTATGATTTATGTATTGTGCAAGAAGTGCTTTTAAGTTGGTATAAGTTATTTTTATTTATTTGAAGAAAAAAATATGTTTTTGTTTTTGTAATATCTAAGAAAAAACTATCGATTTTGATGGCTTATTTGTTAAGGACTAAAAATCAATCAAATAAGTGAATACAAATTTAATGCGTGAATTTATTATTTTATTATATCATTGAGATTAAAAATGAATCTTTTGTTTTTAGTTTTGTTTCAAAAAAACTAGTATTTCATCTAGTTCAAACTTTCGGTATGTGAGACCGTGCGCAGGTATATGTGTTATAAAAATTAGCGCGGGTATAGGAAGGTTAAAGGTTGTGTCCAAGCGATGCCAGAATGAAGATTGTACCCTAATTTTGAAGATTTTTTAGTCAATATAAGATTTGAAGTTTTTTTTCCCAAAATGAAGATTTTCTGACATTTAGTTGCTTAAATTTATTAAATAAATCTACATATGACAGCTAAACGTTAGCTCAATAAAATAACAAAGTACTCTATAGAATTGGCATTTGCTAATTTATAAAGTATACTTATTATCATGGCGTTTTGATATTGAAATTTATGGCAAATTTTTATAATTTTACAAAATAAACAATAAAACATTCAGTTATATAAAATGGTGTAGAAAGAAGTCAGAAATTTTATACTTTTGGTACTAGAAATTTGTTTCTGCGCTGCAGTTTCACGAAGATTTTGAAGAAGCTTCTTTGAAGTTAAAAAAAAAGAATAAACAAACAACCGACTACAAAATTAAAAAGTTTGATTTAATGATTCACAAGTTGTTGCCAAATTGCATACATTGAGTTTACAATGTAAATTTGAGTTGTTGCAATAATCGAGGAGTTGCGCTCATCGAGGGTTGCAGTAACGGAGAGTGCACTGTACATATATTTGATCTTAAAAATAAGCGGCTTGAAAAAAAATTAAAACAGGACTCTAATTTTATAAGTTTAGAGTAATCCAGGAAAATGACTGAGAAACTAGATGTTCTGTATTATGGATTGCTTTCGATTTCTTCAACATCTATGATAAATGAAAGGATTTTTTCAAGCCAAATTATATCAAAACTAAAGAAATTATTTCTCTGAAGGATTGTTATAGAAGATCTCCTTAAATTATTCAAATAACTGATAATGATCTCACAAAATTGTTTATTTTGAAATTAATACATATTTTTTTGCTTGATTAAGTTCAAGAATTGTTATGTTATTGATTTTTACACTAATAACTTCAAAATAGTAGATAATTTGTGCAATTTTATTTGTTAAAATTACTTGATTTATAAAAAAACTTCATTAATCGGTTAACGGGTTAATACAGCAATTAACCGATTATTAACCAATTAAGCCAAAACCTCGATTAATTAATCGAGCGATTGACCGATTAAAGCAGAAACCCGATTAAATGAATACCCCAATACAAATACATATTCATCTGATCTTTTCCTTGAAATAAGTTTCAAAGTATGGAATATAATTACACATACCGACAATGAAATTCCTTTTTGGAACATTTATAAGCACTTCAATGCGCTAGAAAATAGTGTACTTAATTTTTTCCTATTAGCTAAAAATTTTTTATCTAATAATATCTAATATCTAATATTTTGATCAATAAAACACCAAAAAATGCATGACACAATTTCCTGCAAACTATGCTAATGTAGTTCGTTTTATGACTCGATCAACTCCTTCAGAGTTATTCACAAATTAACAAATTTTATCTTTATAGAAAGTCATAAAAAATTTAAAGCTGGAAACACTTTACCTGTTAATTATTATTCTTCAGGGCTGGTGTCTTATGAACGCAATAAGCCATATATATATATATATATATATATATATATATATATATATATATATATATATATATATATATATATATATATATATATATATATATATATATATATATATATATATATATATCATGAATATATATCAGCAAAATTATTGGCAATTAAGTGCATACATCCACACACTTGAAAGGTACTTTCATTTAAAATTTTTTCAAACAGGAAATAAATTTATTTCCTGAAGAAGTTTGACTGAAAACGGTATGAGCTATTTGTGATTCTTTTTTGTTGTTGTATTCAGGACTTCAGGGCGAAGCTTATGTAAAAGAAACATTATTGAAATGCTACTAATGAAGTCGAATTTTGGGCTTTCGGTAAATTGTATTTTTAATATTCGCTTAAAATCTATTGGAATTTAAACTAATGGAGCTATATTTATAAAAATTTCAGTTTGTTACTAATTGTCCATAAAGTAGAGCGCGCAATAAACTTTTTGATATGTAAGGTGGGACGAGTCGGTAAACCATCGGCAATATTTGTTTTCTCCCCAACGGAAACACTAAAAATAACATAAGTGTCAAAAGATACTACAAAAACATCAGAAATTAATTAAAATTTATTAGCAATATTAATTAAAGTTTTTGTTTTAAAAGAAATAAGCAATTGTTTTGAAAAATAAAATAGATTGTAATAGCTTTGAGATAAATAACTTTAAGTATTTATATAATGCAAATTTTTTCTTTGTATGTATTTGATTTGATAAGTTTAAAAGGTGTAAACATGTTTCTTAAATAATATTTAAAAATAAATTAAGGGACAGGATGGCGAAATTTCAACCATGTCCGTACATATTTTTAATTAAACTTGAGGTAGAATAAACGCCCGCTAAAAAAAGTTAAAAAAAATGGAAAAATAACATTTTGGGTATTTTGAAAAAACCCGGTTAATCGTCATATAAAAATCGGAAGTCGAATTATTCGAAAACATAAATTATTCGAAACCGGTTTATTTTCAGAAGGACAAAAAAGAGGTTAGCCGGCTTTCGGTTCCGGTTTTTGCATACTCTAGCAAAAAGGGAAACTAAGGAATTCGGAAATAAACATTTTTGCAGAATGTTAGGTTCGAGGCTTTGACAGGTTGAGTCAGATGATGACCTTACAACAGACGAAACTATCAATAGTAATACAAATAATCTTTTCATAGAATTAACCGAAACAATTAGAATTGTTAAGAATTTTGAAAAATTAAAACAGGACTCTGATAGCATAATAGACGATTTTATATGTTTAGAGAAATCCATGAAAAGGATCAGGTATTAGGAGCCATATTCATAACGAAAATTTGGTATGAAGAAAGCATAACCGATGAAATTGAACAGGCTGTGAACGCGTTCTACTGTACTATTTGACATTAAAAATCAATGTAAAATATAGTGTTGAGTCAGGATTACAAAATACAGTGGTTTTTCTATTCAGTTAAGTAAAAAATTCTAAATTCGACAACAAAATAATATTTAAGCCGTACAAACATTATTTCTAAATCTGCACAGTAGTTTTATCGATATCGTAAAAGTTTGAGCCAAAAAAAATTTTGTTTATAAAATTTTTTAACATTTTTGTTTTTAAAACTTTATAACAAAATAAAGATATAACAACGGGTCAGTAATATGTAGCTTAATATATTCCAAAAAAATTGCGCCTTTTTTCATTAAAATTTGTACACAACTTTTGATTTTATTCACAGTTTAGTGACAGAACTGAATTGATAAAATTTTAATTTCCATACAATAGTAGCAAACACAAAGTCAGTAATTGCTGTTGTATGTGCTGTTGTGCACCAATTTTAATAAAAAAATCTCTATTCTATTGGAATACATTTGGCTACAAGATACTAAATCACAAATAAGCTCGTTGTTGTATTTTTATTTTTTATGCATTCTTAAAAACAAAAATTTTCAAAATTTTTTATATAATTTAAATTTTTTTGGTTAAACTTTTATGATATTTTTGAAAGTATTGAGCAAATTTAGAAACAATATTTGCAAGGTCTCAAGATTTTTGTTGTCAAGTTTTGGCCTTTTTCTTTACTGAATAGGGAAACACCTTCTCAAGTTATGCAACTATATGAGGTGAAAATGCCTTTAGTTTTTACATAGCGCTATATCGTCAAAATTAGAGCTGATGGAACAAAATGAATTGCAGATTTGCGTTCAGCGTTCCAAATAACTAAAGAGATAATTTTTTTATTTCTAGCGAACGACAAAGTTTTTCGAAATTTGTTAACATGTGTAATTTATGTATTTTTATTTATTGAAATTATTTAATATATGAAAAATCTTTATTAACCGTTTAACCGATTCATAACGAATTAAATTTATACCCTAGTTCATGAGCAATTTAAGTTTCGTTGCATATAATTGATGTTTTAAGTATTTAGTGAAACTTTGCTTTTGCCTTGAAATTAGTTCGCTTTGAAAAGGATTTTTTTACAAATTTTTTATCAACATGTAATATTTTTAGAAAAAGGAAATTTTAAACGACATCTACTCAAGTCAATATATCAAACATTTTAGTACATTAATTAAGATATATTAACTTAATCTGACCCTAAGTAATTAAAGAAATAAAATGAGTAACGATAGAATTGCAAAAATCGCATGTAAAGGATACTTCTTTTAATTATTCAAAATAAAACTTAAGGTTTCTGTTTCACTAATGTATGGGTTAATTGCAAAGTAAATGCTACTTTTGTCCCTTTTTGTTTTGAAGTAAAAAGAGAAAAACAAAAACAAAAAATAGGAGAGTAATCATTAAAGAATATGTCATAAGAAAGTATTTTCTCAGAATTAAAAATTTGTCCCATAATGATTGAGAACAGTATTTAATAATTAAATTTTAATTGCTACCTCATACTCGCTCCATATCAGAACACATGTCCACATCATCACATTGAAATAAAAGACTGCTATATTTTTTGCTCTATAGATAAAATTTTTTATTATTTTTGCATAATATTACCTTAACCCTGCTGTTAGGTTAACAAAATCTTACGAATATTAGGTAAAGGACCATTTTGGTCCATAAGGTTTTTTAAAACAATTAATGCACTAAAATGTGTTTGTCGACTTTTTAATGATAAGTTCGATCCTATTGGAGATTTGTGGGATCGATTTTGAATAAATGAGATCACCATTTTCTGATTGTGCAGCATCTACAAGCGGTTGACCAATAATGTTATCTGCAAGAAAACGAGGCACTTGCAGCTGCTGCAAATCTAACCGCGATAGTAAGTGTATCATATGCAGCAAGCTTATATGCAAATTACAACTAAAAATAATTTTTTTATCATATACTGAGAAAATTAAAATTTTTTCATTTGTTTTGAAAGTTTTGTTCATATCAATAAACATGATCTGACCAAAATGGCCTGAACCCAAGATTTGTAATTTTGAGTTTTTTTATTTTCCTTGACATCATAGATAATTAAAAATTTCGTGGAAGTAATAAAATATAAAAATGCCACATTAGCTTTCGTTTTAAGTTGACATGTTGAACCGTTCCGTAGCCAAAACGAATGGAAAAATATATATACCCAAATGGTCTAAAGCTAACAGCCGGGTTAAACATTTGTATATATCTTTATCTTTAATGAGTTTACATGTACGAAGTAAAAAAACCAGCCAAAAACAAAACCCATATAAACACATTTGTTTGTCTGTATAAATATTGGGAAGACAGTAAGTAGTAAGCATTACTTAAGCAGAACAGACAATTAAATACCCAGTCGTAAAAGAAAGGAAGTACCAGATAAAAATCAATGATGTCAGGACAACGTTCTAAGCGAGCAATCTAAATCATTATATTGTAATGTACGTATAATCTAATATGCCATTTAAGCTGTTTTTAGACTATTCTACAAGCTGTTCGACTTCAGCACAAAATGCAACCCCGATGTAATGTGTTGTTATTGCTGTTTTCCATAAAATCATTAGATCAACGTAGCATTTTCTACATTAGTCGAACGCCTTGTGAGATAGTGTAACACAGCTATTACTGCATTTCGTATTTGAGAATTTCGGTTTATTTCATGGAATTTATCCCTTATATATACAAAATAAAACTGTGGCATTAGTTAATATGATTATTTGAAAGCATTTGCTTGTGGACCCAAATTGATTATTAGGCTAAGGTTCATAACGTTTAATTCAGAAAGAATTGAATGATTAACATTCCAAGGAATAAAGAAAAAATTGACAACAACTTTATTTTTCAACGTAAACAGCATAGCATAGCAGCGCCACTTTCGGAAGCCGTTACACTTCCATCGTCAGTGCTCACGTATATATTCTTATATTTTCAGGTGGCTTTTTTGAATGTGGATTTAATTCTTATATATACAACTTTTTCATTAAAATTGAATGCCAGAATAAAATCACTTTCAAATTGATATTGAATTGCACTTTCCCAGTGTTGCCATTGGTTTATTTTTCTTCATTCCCATTTTTTCTGATTTTTTGTTCTACTTAAGAAAAACTTTTTTGGTTTGATTTTATACTTAAGTATATATGAAAATGTAAACATGTGAAAAGCTCCAGCCAATAGGTAATTGTTTATTAATATGGTTATTTAGAACGCATTTGCTTATGAATCTAAATTGAATATTAGGCTAAGGTTAATAACGTTTAATTCAGGAAGAATTGGCTATGATTAATATTCCAAAGAACAAGCGAAAAATGAAAACCAACTTTATGCTTTTGAAAGTCGCACACAGTCGCAGACGAAGAAGCAAAAACTCTTTTACACGTTTGAAGGAACAAGTTGGGTTAAGATACTCCACTAAAAAAATTAAAACAAAATACCCTATCCATCAGAAAATCAAGAGATGAGAAAAAATACATAAAAAAATTAGCGGTGAGACTTAGTTTCCGTATTATGGGCCTCTGAAGTTCCAGTACAAAATTGTGATTATATGGTATATTTTCCACCGAATGCGATCAATATTGGTAGGATTTAAGAGATTTGAGAAGATCTCCAAAGCTACTAAAATTTTTAATAAATTCGTTAACCTTCAGCCGGGCTTAAGGATTTTCTCCTCTATGTATGTCGAATAGTGCTTCACTGAATAAAATTTATCTGGTAGCCGGCCCTCGGCAGGGCTTAAGAATTTTCTCTTCTATGTGTAATGAATAGCGGCTTCGCAGAGAAAAGATTTCCTGCCTAGCCGTCCTCCGGGCGGACTTAGGATTTCTTTCTCTATGAATGTCGAATAATAGATTAGCTAAGTAGAAATTTCCTGCCTAGCCGGACTCCGGTCTGACTTATGATTTATTCTCTTTGTCGAATAGTGGCATCGCTGAGTAAATATTTTCTGCCTAGACAAAAATCTGTTATAAACTTTAGCATCTTCTGAAAGCAGTGCTGAGAAAAATACATGCTCTGCTGTAATTAAAATACAAAATACTTTCAGGTCGTATACATGAAATACAGAATACAAAATACTTTCATGTCGTGTAATGAAAATACAGATTACAGTAGTGGGGTTCACGCAACATTTGGTTGCTGAAAGATTTATCCCCACAAAACAAAATTTCGTCCGTAAAAAATACTGAGATGAAAACAAGGACCAAGTTCTTGATAAGTCTAATACCGTCTCATTTATACGCAACTTGTTAAACTTAGTCTAGACGGCATGTTGAATCAGCAAATGTATGATAACACTCATATGCTTTAAAATAACAACAAATGCGCCTGTCAGCATATTCAATATGCTAAGCGGCTACACGGTATGCAGAAAGTACCAATTTTTTTGAAGTCAACATATAACAGAAAATGATATGACAACATATCAGTTAGCATACAGTCTTTGCGTCTACATGATATGTTGAATTCCATATGACGATATATATGCAGAGTCGTGTAAACATATGTTTAGAAACTTCAAAAATGTTACATTACTCTTTCTTTATTAATTATTTCTATCAATTATCGCTTTTAGTGCAAAATTAATATTTTTAGCGCGAAATAAATGTTTAAAAATAAAATATAATATCGTCGATGTATATATCACTAGCATTGTTCTGAAGAACGCAAAAAGTTACAGCTTGTTGACAGAACGCGTTGCAATTAAAACGTGCGCGAGTGGCATATGGACGATTACGTAACAATTTGCGTCTATAGAAGACGTTCCTTACTTTTCATCCCGACTTACGTAGTTTCGTGCATATAGAGTTGCCCATATGCAATAAATTTTATTTGTTTACTTTTTCTCATACAAAATTATTGTTTTTTAACTAAATAATGGTAACCCTTTTAATGGCCCACACTACTAAAAGCTTCTGCTTGTAAAGAAAAGAAATAGAATTTAGCTAAAGATTTTCATTTTCCATATAAATACAATTATGTATATGGTATATAGTTCAACACAAATAAATGAAATAAATTTGTTTAGTTCATATGAAGGTAGTTTTCCAGTTTTTGATGTGAAAGTGATGTTATTTTAACAATTAATTGTTAAGACGAATGTTATTTTCTAATTGGCTGTTTTTGGCGCCAATGACGTCACTTTCCGTATTCTAAATACGACAAAAAAATGACAGGTGTTACGTTTTTTGCAAATGAACAATGACATTCACGATATAACACCGCAAACACGATTGGCGTCAATATGTTTACGCGTATTATAGGCGTATTGAGTTCTGTAAACATGCTGTTAAAAAATACGCGAAAAATTTATAAAATGTGTTGAAAAAATGGCTTAACTCAAGAATACCAATGCTGTAAAAAAAAGTAAAAATACCATGAGGTAATATTGCGTTTTAGACATAAAATTTTTGTAAATTTTTTTGGTGATCTCTTTTGGTTCCGGAGTTATGAAGCTCAAAACTTTTATTTTGAACTGGCCATAACTCATACAATTCTGCACGAATATAAATAATATATCATTTTAAGGTGCTCTAAAATACGTATCTACTGGTATGTAATCCATTCACCCATTGCGAACTAAATGCAATTTTCTAAAAAATTAACCCGACCTTTTACGTAAAAACGCCGTTATATCAAAAACTTACATATGTAACGGTACTTAGCGATGTATATAAACTTATAGAGAACTTTCCAGGGTTTCATTTGGTGTATACTTGAATATGTGATATACGGAAGTTATGCAACTTCAAAATTAAGTTTTCAATAATGCATGGAAATTTCCAGTTTAGGAGATGCTAAAATTTATAACACTTTTTTTTTGTTAGGCAAAAAATCTTTCCTCAGCGAAGCTACTATTCGACATACATAGAGTCAGAAAATTTTTACTCAGCGAAACCACTATTCGACATACATAATGAAAATAAGAATACCATATAATCACAATTTTGTACTGGAATTTTGGGGTAGCTAAACTTAATATATCTTTGTACCCGGCCAATGCCGGCTGTACAGACTAGAGGGCTGCACGAATATATTCGAAAGTACTCGTATGTATGTTTGTGTCTGTATGCATGTATATTTTTTTGTATATCTGTATGTGTGTATATATGTATGTATATATGTATATTTGGTCATGGCTATGCATGTACACACATATACATGCATGTATACAAAAGTATATACATAAGAACATACATCTATGCACACACGAAGTTCATACGAGTGCATTCTACAAATACATTTGTGTACTCTTTGCAGCCCTCTAGTACAGACTACTTAAAAAAATTATCGGCTATATTCTGTATTTCATGTTTAATTAATATGTGCGGAATTATCAAAGCATTGTTGTTATAAATATTAATTTGCAACAACAATGCTTTGATAATTCCGCAAATTTTAATTCCACATGGAATACAGAACATGCCCGTATTTGTTTCTAAAAACTAACTTTTAATGTTGCATAATCTCCGCATTTCAATAATGGCAGGTTGTTAACACTGTAATGCGATGCGAAAGGAAAACTGTTCGCATTTGTAAGTTACCTACATTGAAATGCGAAAGCATTTCTTTCGTTTCGAATTACAGAGTAAACCCCCAGACTTAAATAGTACATTAAATGAAAGCTTGGAAGGTTCTCTGCAAAATTATATAGAAGCTTAAGTACCGATATATTGATAATTTTTTGAGATAACGGTGTGTTTAGGTAAAAAGTCTGGTGAAAAATGTTTAAAATAGTATTTGGTTCAGAATGGTGTAACGGATATCAAAATTGACGGATATAAACCAGTGGAAAGGTATTTTAGAACACTTTAAATTGATGTACATATCGTTTATATCTGTGCAGAGTTGTAAGAGTTATGGCAAATTCAAAATAAAAGTTTTAAGCCCCGTAACTCCGGAACCAAAAGAGAGCGCCGAAAAAAATTTTGCAAATATTGTTTGTCTAAAATGTGCTATTACCTCATGATAATTTTATATTAATTTTCAACAGCGTTGGTATTCTTGACTTGTTCCGAAGTAATTACTAAACTGCAAATAATAAGAAAATCACATAAGTCGCGAAAATAGCGAAAATACGCAAGAAATTGATAACATCCCGGAAATTGCAATGTCCTGTGCAGAATGAGGCAACATAGTTAACATATAATATGAGAGATGATCTGAAATATAAATTCTATAAGCTATAAAATATGTTATATGCTGAAAAGCTTTCGTAAGTTTTTTTTTTCAACAAATAACATATCTCTCAGCATACGTAGTAAATTTGTTAAAACATAAAAATATGGTGTCTACACGATATGCTAAAGTCGTGAACATACGTTTGTTGAAAACGTTGAAAAATGGCTGCCATATGTGGTTAAACATACGTATGTTGAAAAAAATTAGTATCTACACGATATGTTGGCACTGCTAACAAATCTTATTAACATAAATATTTTGGTTCAACATATCGCCTAGACTTAGCTTTAGCTTGGCAATATTTTTTTCGCCTCAATACTTTTTACGGCCGAAGTTTTTGGATAGCAACTTGGCCTTATTTTCACATTTATGTTTTTGTGCGGATCTCAGTTTTTTTAAGCTTTTACTTGGTACTATAAGTGCCCCATATAAATAAGGGACAGCCAATTCTGGGAAATCTGCGTTCAGCATATATATTAGGGCGGAGTGAAAATGGCAGAAAATGTTTTTTTCGTTATTTTAACTCTCCTGTATTGTTAATCGATGACCCTATAGAACAGCTTAATTCACGCCGAGTATCAAGATCTTCGTCTTTATTTAAGTGTTGCGCACGAGAATTGACGTTTTTAAAAAATTTACTATTTAATTTTTTTTGGTTCCGAATTTGTTTTTATTTTCTGATTCTTGATATAATTAAGCAATGAAAAGGCATGTCAGTTGTTGTTAGCATTTACGAAACGTATTTAACCCCAACGACCCGTTCGTAACGCTTCTTAACAAAGTTTTAGTTTAAACTCTCAGAACCGTAAGAAGTTTGAGACGCCCTAAGTACGTTACGTAATCTGAAAATAGTCCCCAAGCACGTAGGTGAGTCTTGAATCTGGACCAGAATCAAAATTTTTTATCAAAAAAAAAATGGCTTGATTCAGGACTTCAAGTCCTCTGTGCCACCTCAAGCGTTTAACCGAAGGAGTAAATTTTTTTTGTAATGTGTTCTACGCTATGGAGGAAAATTCCAGTTAAAGAACACATTTTTCTCTCCACCCTAATGCACATACATACATATTTTCATCACAACAAATTGAGGCAATAAAAAAACGTTTTGTAGCTTCAAAAACTTCTCTCTCCATTACAGGAAAAGTAAAAAGTGTAGACGATTCGTTGGCAATGCCACCAAAAAGTCAACAGACTTGTCGACAAAAGTGGTGACTTGGGGACACTTGGACCCAGCCTTCCTTCAGGGATACTCTTACACAAACATTTACATATATTCATGGCTTCGTACACACATGTGCTGTTGTAAACGACGTAATGAAAACCGCTATATTATGACTTTGTGATTTGTTTTACACATATACTAGCACTTAAAATTTAATCTACGTATTCACTTAACATGTATGCAGATACATATGTGTACATATGTGTACAATGTACATATCTCATCCGTGCGTACTGATTTCAACAAAGAATTTTTTAATAGCATTTGAGATTTTTGGTTAGTGGTAAATACAAAGTTTTGGGTACCCTGCACAGTTCTGAGGGATACACCAAATATGTCATGGATAGATTATTTTTACAAGAGGCAATGTCTCCATTGTATCTTCACTCCAAATATTATACGTTAAAAGTTTAATGAGACACTCCTGCTGTTCGTTTTTCTTGCACGCAGAATACTGAACCTTAAAGTTATAAAACGTTTTGTATTGTAAAACTTGACATAATTTTGCTGATTACATTTCCAGTATATCTTTTTGAAACCGAAAGACTAATGTAAATTAGCTCTTTCTGGATTTATCCTTACAAGTAAATATTTATAGATAAAATTTAATAAATCCACCATGATATTTTTATTTATAAAATATATACAACTTTCATAAAAATTAAGTCCCTAAGTTTTGTTAATTTTTTCCTACAAACTGTGTGATGAAAATTGTATTTTTTTTTCTAGTCACCAGCTTATTTAATTTTTTATGTATTTGGCTGATTCCAATTCTAAACATACATTTTGTGTATTTATTTTTTTTTAAATATTTTTAAGTAACTAAAAGAAAAATGAGAGTGTTGGATCATATTAGAGTTTTCGTCTCTTTCAATGGATCCTGAAATAATATTAAAGGAATTCACAAGGTAGTCCTAAGTGTTCTAACTGTTGTAGGTATTAACGTTATACAATAGTTGTATATTTGTTGTTCGTATTTTCAATTAAAAAATATTATATGACACTACAACTTTTTTAGATATGTTTTTATGGTGTGCTATGTGATCAGCTGCATTTTGTTTATTATAAATTTATTTAAATTTTCGGCTATTTTATTTGAAATTTTTTCAAGGTATTCATTTCATCTAAACAAAAGTGCACAACTTAAAGATTAAAACTAACAATTTAAAGATAAAAACAAATAAACAAAAAATCATTACACTTTAAAGATGGAAATGATAATAGAAACAAAAGGCGATTTTCAGGTAATGCTTTGTGCAAAAACACATTTTGACGAAGACTTTTTAAAATTTTAATTTGGTTTTCACATCAAACAGAAGCGGACACGCACCAATCCACCAAGAAAGTGGACTGTGGCCGAAGAAAAGTCTTTAATTGACTTCCTTTTGGAATACCCGGAAATCGAGGTGTGTATGATGTACATATGTACATGTGTACATACGTATTATATTTATTTATTTACTCAACATCACTCACGTAGAAACCAACCGCCCAAACTTACTATAAGCAATTTTCAGAGGAAAAAACTATACCTGTAGAATGGAAGCTGGCGTGAGCGAAGATGCGAAATATGCGCGTCAGCTACAACAAAACAAAAGCTTGGGAAGGTTCAACCTTTCGCTTTCAAAGGGCATTTTGAATTTTAATTTTTGTGTTTTTATATTAATCCAATAACATTTATTTAATAATACACACATAATTTCAATTTATTATTTTGATATTTAATTTTTGAAGTTTTTTAGTGTTTAGTATTTGAATATATGACAGGGTAATCAAACATGTCCTATTTGAAATGTTGTACTATGTTAGTACCTATGAGATTAGTACACCTTGTGAATTCCTTTCCTATATTTTTAGATTTTTTAACATTTATGTGTATCGAGCGTTATATATGCGCATTTCCATATAATAAGCAATTAGCTAATGGCTTGAGCTTTTCACATGTTTACATGTTCATATATACTTAAGTATAAAACCAAACCAAAAAAGTTTGTCTTGAGTGGGAAAAAACAGAAAAATAGGAATGAAGAAAATTAAACCAATGTCAACGCTTGAAAAGTGCAGTTAACATCAACTTGAAAGTGATTTAATTCTCGTATTAAATTTTCACGAAAAAGTTATATATATGTATAAGAATTAAAATCGTTTTCAAGAGAGCCACCTCACAAGTGGTGATAAGCAAAACAAACGGGAACACTGACGATGGAAGGGCAACTGCTTCCGACTGTGGCGCTACTCTGTTCTGCTGAGTACGTCGAAAACTCAAATTGATGTTATTTTTTCCCTTGTTCCTTGAGATATTAATCATGCCCACTTCTTTCTGAATTAACGTTACGACCCTTAGCCTAATAATCAGTTTGGATTGACAAGCAAATATGTTCGAAATAATTATATGGTAATTAATTGAATTTGATTAGAATTTTTTTGCTAATTTTTTCCCTTTTTCGGGTATTTGAAATTCGTTGCTGATCAGTCTCAAATTAAGAAAAATTGTTTACACATAAATTTTAAAAACAGAAATATTTTTGCAACTAAATATCGTAGAAATATGGTGGATGACCAACAGAGATACCTTAAAAGTCTGTATTTAATGATAGTGAATTTGAAAAGTTTTCGACAGACAACTTTTTTGGTTTAGATTATAGAAAAAAGTGCAATTTCTAAAATTTGGTGGTATCAGCAATTAAGGACTGGGCAATGAGAATTGATATTGCAAACAAAAACAAATTTTCATTTATAGTTATTGTTTTCAGTATAAATTCTCGAATGATTTTTTTTTTATTTCTTACAAAGAGACATTTATTGTACTTTTAGCTAAACAATTTCTGAACTAATTCTCCATCAAATGTGATTAGTTAATTTAAAATCATAGAAAAAAGCATTTCGATTTTTATTTTATATGTACCTCAGAAATTTCCCCATTACATTTATTGGTTGATTCTTTCTTACACGTGTTCTACAATAACAATTTGAGGAATTTATCGCTCAGAGAGCATTTAATACAAAAGTTTTAATAAACATTGTAACCAGAGCTGTCGATTTAGGTTATTTCTAACCGAAATTGGTCACTTTTTTTTCTCAATGTGGATATGCGAATGTATGTCATTTTGGTGACTTTTGTCCTAAAATAATAATACGTACCCAATAAGCAATTTTGCTTGAAATAAAGTGTAAAAAAATTGGTATTCAAGTCAAACAATCCAGTTTCAAGGGTTGAAATACACTTTATTTCAATAGCATTATCCAGTAAAATGGGAACTTGAATTCAAGTAAAACATTACTGTTGTAAAAAAGTTTAATTCAAGCCTTGAATTATAGTTTCTTTTAAGCCTTGAATTTAAGATTAATTCAAGCCTTGAAATATAGTTTATATCAAGGATTGAGTAGCAGTGTTTTTCAAGCTAAAAGTATAATCCATTTCAAGCTTTATTAGAAAATTATTTACTACATATAAAGATTAAATTAATAAATTATTGGTGGCTAATCTGGAAAGCGCGTTGAAGAAGTGAACGTTTCCCCACGTTACAAAAATCAAATCAACGTATTTGAATGCATTTCACGCACTTTTATAAACACGTACTCCGTACACATGTACGTATGTGTTTTTGATATTTGCACAATTTGTATGTTTTTCAAAACGCGTTTTCCAGAATATCCAGCAATACAATACGTCTCCTACATAATTGGTGATTTATTATAATTTTTTAATATGATTGTCTGAATTTTACAAAAATTTCGATATATTTATTTTTCTAATCTTGCAAAATATTTTCATTTTTAATTATTTGACAAACAATACAAAGTTCGAGCATACATTTTTGTTTGCTTAAAATTATTATCAAACTTGAAAAGAACTTAAATTAAAGCTTGAACTGAAGTTTACTTCCAGCTGAATTTCAAGTACTGGAATTTTAAATTTTGAGTGTTTATTGGGTATGCATATTTTTTATATATAACTTGATAAACAAGTTAAAATTGTGTTTATTGTAATAGGCTTATTCAAAAATTTCAATGTATAAACATTAAATATAATGAATTTTGTATGGAAATTTGACGGGTTTAACTGTTATAAAACAAAAATAGTTTTTATGAATAAGTGGTCAAATAAATAAAAACTTTTATTTTAGTTTATTTTGAACTTTGTTACAATTGACAAAATTATAACAAATAAAAATTTTTACCCTAGGTCTCCATGTAGCAGTTTTTTTGTGGCAATTGCCAAGCTTCATATAGAAAATATAACCTACAAAATTTAATTTAATTTTCAATATGGAATTTGACAATTGCCAGCAATAAAAATTGTCACGTGGAGAGGAGCAATTATATATTAAGCAATGTAAAAATTGTCATATGTTATCATTTTTATTTTGTCATTATTTTTCGCTTATTAGAGAGAACTTTTTAAATGTAAAAGAATTACATTTCTTGTTTTGTAATTATTATTTAACTACAAAGTGCAAATAGCCTTTGTATATATTGCAATCAAGGTTGGCAAACGGTATCGTAAAAATACCGTTATAGACTCAAATGCCATTAAAATTAGATACCAGTATCACTACCGATACCGAAGCCCATTTCGGTTAGAAAATATCGGTAGCCAAAATACCGTTTACTTTTATACCGGTATACCGACAGCGGCATATGTACCTTACCGTAATAGACTTGAAGATGATAGTCAAAGGTACATTATTACAACTTGGTAATAGTTAAAGGCAGGATTTTATTGGACGGATAAACCATCTATCGTTATTAAAAATTTACTAAGCTATCAGGTAGGATGAACTTGCCTTTAACTTATCGCTCAGTTTCTGTAAAGTTGTAATAATGATAAATTGCCAAGTTGTAATAATCGTCCTAAATGCGACATACATACAATAACCATACACTGTATATCGGTATATTCAAAACTTTTATTTTTATAATTTTTTTTGTTAGCATACTTTATAAGTATGCATTACAAAAACTGCAATTTCTTTAATTTACATTTTTTAAATAGATAATGGCCCTTATCTTGTTTACCGATTTTCTCCTTCGACTACGACATTTTTGTAATAGATTAAAGAAAATTGTAGTGTACTGTCTTTAATATATCATAAAAATGTCGTAATCGAAGGTGAAAATCGCCAAACACAATAAGGGGGAATAAATCATTTTTTAGTATAATATAAGTTTATATGGAAATAACCTTTTTAAAAGATATAAAATAGAAAACATGAAATATTTCTTTTGTTTATATGTTAAAGTTTAATTTATGTAAAAATACTCCTTTTTTGAAATAGTTTAATAAAAAGAGATTTTTTTGCTATGTACACTATGTGAATTAAAAATCTTAACAGTAATACCGGTATTTTAGTCTCGCTAACGAATGGTATGTATCGGTAATACCGATATCGAAATAAGAAATACCGTTACGGTTCACGATACCGAAATTTAGAAGATGATTATACCGGTATCAATACCGGTACCGTTATTCGATTCGGTTGCAACCTTGATTACAATGCAACGTAAAATAAATTTTAATGGCAGAGTTCACTGTTCGTTGCAAATAGTCTTGCGAAAATGCAAATTATCGTAGCATTTTTATAAAATTTTGTGCATTTTGTATTTCATAAAAAAAGCTACGATATTTTGCATTTGCACTTTCGCCAGACCATTTACATCAAACACCGAACTCCGCTAATGTTTTTTTTTCAATTAAAACAATACATATTAAATTTTTTTTCTTATTCGGTAACTTTTTAAAAAATTTGGTTGTAGTAATTTTTTGGTCGTGGCAGCACTGATTGTAACAGCTCAATTTCGCTCAATTTCAGCAAGCAGGAGTATATCAAAATCAAGGCGAATTGGTGGTAATAATACAACAAACACAATATCAATTCACCTGGTTCGCCGTACCTGTCAAAAACAGAAGACGAAAATTTATTTAAAATGTACTTTTAACAACTGTAATTACAATTTATATGCCTAAAATAAATGACATTTTTTATTTATTGCCACATAAAAGTATATATGCCTTGCGAATCGTTTAAGAACACACAATTAAAAAACAGCTGACAGATACAGCCAACGCGGCGAATTAATCATATGTGCTTTCAACACGACCTGTATTATTGGATCATGATCAAAATGATTCAAACTGGTGACCGACTGAGCGGCAATACATACAAGAAGTTCATTTGCCTAGTTGGAATCAGGGATGGCAAAGTTGGTACAATTGTACCATTTTTGGTACAATTCGGATTTTAAAACTACAATGGCACACCAATGGCTTATTTAGTACAATTAATAATTTTTCTAGTTTTTTAGAAAACCTCTTTATTGCAGCTCTATTGTGATAAAATATTGGGGTATGTTCTATATTCCATGCAGAATTCCAATATGCGGAATTACCAAAGCATTGTTTTTATAAATAATAATTTTCAATAAAAATGCTTTGCTAATTCCGCACATTTAATTCCGCATGGAATACAAAACACGCCCAATTTTATTCTTTTCGTTCGCTCGTACATATGTCTTTTTAATCTGAATGAAATTTAAAATTTTCGAAGTATTGAAAACAAGGTTCGGCTTAAAAGTAATTAAATATGGTTAGCTCACAAAACGTCACTATAATTTTAAGCTGTTATTGATCATGAT
The DNA here is from genome assembly GCA_956483635.1 of Panzeria rudis. Classification (NCBI taxonomy): domain Eukaryota; kingdom Metazoa; phylum Arthropoda; class Insecta; order Diptera; family Tachinidae; genus Panzeria; species Panzeria rudis. Next base: position 78,703,558 of record OY101448.1, read on the forward strand.
ACATATTTTTCCGGAAAAAAATTTTGTATAAATTTATTTGCATTGTAGTAAAGCTAAATTTTTCGACACTTTATTGAAACTATGTATGTATGTCGTTCTACCTTTCAATAGCTAGTATGCGAGCTATTTTAGATTAGAAATTGGTATACATACATATGTACAGAAGAGGTATATGTATGTACAGAAAAGTGATATATTTTCTGTACATAAAAATATTTCTGGTTTCAAAAATCTGTTTTGGTATAATTAAGCCCAAAAAAGTACAAATTTAGAGAACAATTGGTACAATTTTAATATATCATTTACCATCCCTGGTTGGAATGATCAGTTGAGTAGTTTTTCTTTTACCCATTCTTTGAGTACGTTTTCTGATAGATAGTCTTAAAAGAAACTATAATCGACAAATATCGTGCAATACTAATTTGTTTCAACGGTTATATTTATTTATTGTGTCTTCAATAAAATTGAACCAACAATAAGTAATCAAATCTTAACTCCATGTCTTTCAGACATATTGCAAGACCGATGCATGACAATGTTAAAGCGTCGATGACCTGTTGGTGACAGCTCAAACAAATCAGTGATGACATTTTCGAACAAATGGCCGATAAATTCGTACATAACAACAAGAGCGACAATGTGACTCATAGTTTCATTAATTACCATGTAAATCACAACATCCTCGAAAATGTCCCCATTACGTTTTTTGTTTCTTTCTTTTTAACGCGTGTTCTACAATAACAATTTGAGGTATTTTTTATTCAGAGAGTATGTAGTACAAGAAGTTTTAATAGACATTGTAACAGAACTTTTCAACTGCTCAATTTTCTCAATCTTATTTGATAAAAAGAATTTCACAGTTCTATTATATTATTTATATGTTATCTTCTAGAGTGCTGTTTAAAAGCCAGTAGTTTGAGATTGGCGCAAAAATAGATGCTAAATTGGTCGGGATTAACCACACCTTTTCGAAACAATCGTATTGAAATTGTTTTTAAAACGATCATTTTCCATCACACACCTGAATATATACCAAGCACTTAGCATTACCAGTTGAGTAGTTTTTCTTTTACCCATTCTTTAAGTCCTCTACGACGAGTTGGCCAACCGATTACGTATGTATGTGATGGTTTATTACTCATATCAAACCTTCTAAAATGCAAAAATAAAAGAAAATTTTATTAAAGTATTGTTTATTAAAAAAATTGATTTTTACCGAAATACATTATATCCCGAAAAACATTATATCCAGAAAAGACCGTCATCCCGAAAAATTCCGAAATCCAAAACATCCAAGGATTTCGGAATCGGGATTTCCAACATTTTCACTTAGCGTACATAACGGACATCTGCCGACATCTGTTTTTGGTCCCGTTATTTTTCATAAAAATTGCACTTGTAAAAATATCACATTTCGTAATAGAGTGAAAATATCAAAACGGCACTAAGGGGACATAATAACGAAGTACTGCCCTATATTTTCCGAATATATCAGATTTTTATCTGTATCTCCACATAGCTGCTTTGAAGCTAAAAATGCATGAAGCTAAAATATCATTTTTTAATTTATCAATTTTCGAACCTATTTTGCAGAAGATATTATTTTAGCACAATGGTATCATAAGAGTTCCTTCTTCATTACCAAAACAAAAAAATATTGCTTTATGTTCAATAGGGTACAAACAGGGTTCAATTGAAAATCGATGAAATGAGAAAAAAAACTGTATAATTTTCAAGTGGCCGCTTTTCGGCCATTTAATTATTCCAGTTCAGGTTTGCATAACAATATTACGAGTAAATGATCATTACTGCCCTATCAAACAAAGTATGAGTCGTTTTAATTGGGGTTTGCATAGCGATTATAATCGTATTCGAAATTTCGATTAGTCGCACCATTTAACCGTAATTGTAATCGAACCCATTAATTGCTAGATTACGATCAATAATTGTGCCATTTTCCAAGCAAAGAATTTATGTAAAAAAACTTAGGCAAAGAACTTTTTTCTAAAACAAGATTCATTTAAACTATTACAATTTGCATATGGGGCAAGTTTAACTCATAAAAAATTTTAGTCTAAAGTTTAATTATAAAATATTTATGCATATAATTATATATATATATATATATATATATATATATATATATATATATATATATATATATATATATATATATATATATATATATATATATATATATATATATATATATATATATATATATATATATATATATATATATATATATATATATATATATATATATATATATATATATATATATATATATATATATATATATATATATATATATATATATATATATATATATATATATATATATATATATATATATATATATATATATATATATACATATTGTCTAAACGTTCGGAACATATAACTTTGGTTTGCCCATTTTTCCCGGAAATATGGTGCTATGTGGCGTCTTGTGCATATTAAATTTTTTCTTAACGCAATAAAATCGTTGATTATTGCTATTTTCGAATGATACATTGCTGTTATATATGAATTTATGTACTAACTACCATGCAAGAAAAATTAAAATTTTCTTCTGGAAATCTCAAAATTCTTAATAAGTTTCGAAAAAATGCAATTTTGAACAATTTTGCTCCTAGCGATTATACTTTGTCCAAGGCTCATTTCAGACTTTGGTAAACAAATGCGTTTAAATAAATAGCAATAGTTTTTAAATCCCAGCTTGGCGATATTAGAACAAGTGGACTAAAATCAAATTTTCGTCAAAATTAAAATCAAGTGTGAAAGAGAACTTCCCACCGAATTCGAAAATGTAAAAATTTTGTGCAATTTGTTAACACAAAAAATTTCACGGTATTTTGAACTTGAATGTTTTTAAGAAAATTCAAAACAGCAATAGCATTTACTTAAAACTACTAATGTTTAAAAGCGTATAACATTGTATTGTAATAATCTGTTTAATAGTTCTATTTGGATTCTAATATATTAGATAATTAGCTTTATTTTCTGTGCTGGAAATACTAAAGAGAACTACTCCAGGAAAAGTTAAAGAACTTCGAAGGTTCTTCACATTGGAATGAAATAAAAAAATATATATTTTTTTAATACTAGTATTTGTTATACTAAATTGTCAGTTCCCGTCATATTTTCTACCATAATTAAAAGTTTAAAGTAGATGTAAACTAGGCAAGTTTTGGCAATATCAATGGCAACACTAGTAGGATTTTTTTGGCGATCCAAAACTGGGTTCTGACGTAACAGGAATTCATTATGACCTAGACAATGGCTCTGCTTATGCCAGAACATTAGTTTTAAAAAATATATTTTTCAACAAATCGCGTTTATACATTTAATAGATATATTTTAGCTTTAGTTTTTGCCGGGTAGATAATACAAATACCCGTCGGTGTATCGATTCATGTCTGTGCAGATAAGTATACACTTGCTAATGTGCCAAACGATTTTTTTATATAACTTAAAATTAATAACTATTTATGCAGATTTAAAACTATATCGAATAAAATTTTGGATATTGCACTTCCCGACTAGAAATTTTCACGCAAACACATTTGGGATCTAACTGGGATCCCAATTCCGATGTAACGCAGAAACGTATTTGGGACCTGATTGGACTTCTGTGGGGAAATATCAAAATCTTGCCAAAATTGGCTCAAATCGGAAAAATATCAAACTCTAATATTGAATTAAAATTGCTGAAGCTATCCAAGGGACAAAATTATGTAACAATCATCTCCATTGAAGATGAGCAAATAATATGATTTTCTAGATCTTTCCAACAAGTTCCCAATAGTTTCCCACTTGCGAAGAACTTATGTTAAGTCACTAATTTGCAGATGGGCTATCCCAACAAGTTCCCCATCATATCCCAAATGAGATAACCCTTTTAGGTTTGCCAGATGTATTCCCACTCGGGCCCCAATATGAGTATTGGGAAAATTTCTAGTCGGGTTAAGCTCTTTTTGTTGTTATGGCTCAATATGATCTTAACCATATCAATTTAGTCTTTCCTGTATTAATAAAAAGCTTAATATTCTGCATGTACTCAACTGTACGAGCTACATCACACTCAATATAAGGTTTGATGGAAGCCTATTGCTTGTATGGGTAAATAACAGATAATTCGTTTGCATAAATGAAAATTTGTCCTGTTATTTCTAGATTTTTGAAGTCATTCAAATATATAGCAAATATCAAGGGTCCCTGAACGCCTCCGTGGGGTACTCATACTTAAGTAGAGCTAAAATTCTGTTGTGTTTATGTATTTACCTGGACAAACTGATTTCGATTTTACAAATACAGCTGAATTAACTAAATTTAATTTCCAAAAATTTTTAATATTTTCAATTTAAATGTGTTTGGTTTCCTGTGGGAAAATATCGAAAATTCGCAAAAACTTACTTATACCGGATAAATAGCACTCTAATATTGATTCAAAATTGCTAAAGCTGTCCCAGGAACAAAAGTAAGCAACAATCAGCTACATCGAAAATGAACAAAAATACGATTAAAAATCTGTCTTTCCCCAAAAAGTTTCCAATAGTTTCCCACTTGGGAAAAGGTTATTTTAAACTATTAATTTGTAGATAGGCTATCCCAACAAGCTTCCAATCGGATACCGAAAAGGATAAACCTTTTGAATTTGCCACATTTATTTCCAAGTGAACCCAATATGTATATTAGGAAAATTTCTTGTCGGGAAGTATCTCGGTCATTTTTGTAAGAAAATAGTAATATTCAATACTGAATAACTTTAGAGTGCGTCGGAAAGTGCTGTGTTCTGATAAATAAGCAAATTCTTGCATATGTTAAAAGTCCCATTATATCAAAGGTATCAAACGAAATGGTTTTGTAAAAAAGAGCTTATATACATAAAAATGAAAGGGATTTCTAGCGGATATCCCACAATGGCCAAACATTATTTTTAATACGCTGCAATGATTTGTGATTTAAATGAAACCTTTTTCTAAAATTTCAACTCCAAATAAACATAAAGCGCACAAACAACAAGCTTACCTCAAGGTCACACACCCGCGTGAATACAATTCTACATTTCGCCTTGCAGAAAAATTAATCCATCCGCACTTAAAGTAGTCCAAAGCCATGTCAAAAGTACGGTGATCCCGAATTTACTTAAATCAAGTACAGAAAGACCGATTCAAGTACGGATTATTCAAGTGCAAAATACTTATATTTAGCCATTATTAAACCTAATACGGATTTGATTTATGCAAAAAAATCGAATATTTAGCTGTTAGCAACACATACATATTATATTAGGAGCCGCAGAACAAAACGTACTTTTTCACCGGTTTCAAAATTTTTGGAAATTGAGGTTTATTTATTTTACCGGCTTAAAAAACCGCATAAACTTGAAAGTATCAACTAGGTTTTTACTTATGAATAGATGCATCAAACTGTCATTTGTCACCACATTAAATGTTAAGGGCATTTGATATGAAATCAATTTTATATCGGAAAAAGTACTTTCTGTTAACAAAAAGTAAAAAGGACGTTTGCTTATTTAAGGCGATAATATTTTGACTTAGGCCCTTATTGTGTCAATCACGTCACCAACGTGAAATATACATATATAGATAACAAAAACAAAACCATATCTATACATATAATAAAACTGTAAAAGGAGCATGTCTGTACTAGTCACGTGCACAGATACATCCGTTTATATCAGTTTCTGTGTTTTAATTCTTATGAGTGCATATTGATAAGTAATGTAGTGTTTCTGTTATTAGGTGATATTGTTATTGGCTGAAGTATAGTATATATGAGTGGATACAGAGAGACTGAGAGAAACACATTTGTTTTCCTATGTTTCGCCCAAACAGATATTAACAGATACTGATGTCGTACAATAAGTACTTATTGTATATACAGGCAAATTTGTCATGCAAAACGAAGTTTGTTCGTAATTGGTCGGCTATTTAAAACGAACATCAAAATAGAGAAAAAAAAACAGCAATAACAAATCACATCACGGTGCTGTACCTATCAACAAACATTAACTCTTATTGTAAGCTAGCAATGAATTTGCACATGAAGTGTATGTGAATGTGTTTTATATGTATGAAACATACGCACAGACATTATCTGTTGTACTAACAATTATTTTAAAATATCTGTGGTACAACAGATATTTTAAAACAAAAATCATGTAAATTTTTATCCATTGCAAAGGACTCTGTTACTCTTAATGTTTAGTACGCGTAGAATGTGTGCGTGTAATAAAATCATACAATATCACTTACACTCATTCCAGGATTTATACTTATAGTAACAGGTATATATGTATCTGTTATATCTGTTTTAGCAATACTCTGTGGTATAGCAGTTTATCGTGTTTATTCTGTACATGAAATATTTTTTGAAAATTTTTATGGTGGCGTAAACAGTAATCGATGAAGAGAGCAAAACACCAAATATTGGACTTTTTGTCTGTCTGTCTGTCTGTCTGTCGGTCCGAACATGCTTCACGTAAAAACCACTGAATTGATTTTCATGAAATTTTGTATAGAGGTACTTTAGAGTCCTAATTCAAACATAGGGTACTTTTTACCGCGATGAAATTTCTCATTTCTATGTTAAAATAGAAAAAACCGAAAACTTACCCTACTTGACTAATATAAATGTTGTTGGAAATTATAAAAATTTTTTGCTTTATTTAACGTTAGTACACTGTTTATTTTGCATAACGGGAACTTTAAACAATATATTAAGGACGCTATATTATTATATTTTATAGACACCTTATAGTCATAAAGCGAACTCTAAGCGCGCGAAGCGGCCTGGCACATCTAGTATTATATAAAAATGAGGTGTATGTTTTTTTTGTTTACTATGCAAATTTTTGTTACGGCATCACACCTGAATGGCTAAACCGATTTAAATTAATATAGGCTATATTTGTTTCCAGGATTTTGGACCAGTAGGGGATAAAATTGCTAAAAACGGACCGATAACTTTTTTTCGAAAATGGATGGGGGCGGGGAAACTTTGGTCCCTACGCATAACCCTGTCATTTGTCAACCGATTTTTAAAATTCTTTTTTGGTTTGAAAAGGTTTGCGTGTACTTAGGTTGCATATTTTTTTCAAAATTTGTGGGGACACTGCTTTCACTGCTTGAAAGGCTTTGCTTGCAGTTTGGTCACATAATATTTTTCGATAGTGGTGAGGGGAATGGGGGAAGTTTGCTACCCCACGAATAACTGTCATTTGTCACCCCATTTTTTGATTTGAAAGGCATTGCTTGCGGCTTATTACCATAATTTTTTTGGAAAATCGGTGGGAAAATTTGCTCTCCCCGCATGATTAACGCTGTTATATATGAACCAAATTTCAGAACTATTTTTTTGTTTGTAAGATTTTGCTTGCAGTTTGGTACCATAATATTTTTCGAAAATCGGTGTGGTGATGTGTGGGGAGGAGGGGTGCGGGCAATTCGGTCTTCCAAGAATAACTCTGTCATTTGGCAACAGATTTATAAATTCTTCTTTTTTGGTTTGAAAGGTTTTGATTGTAGTTAGGATCCATAATTTTTTCTAGTAACAGTGGGAAACTCACACCCGCCAATCCTTAAGTCTGTTATTTGTGAACCGATCTTCAAAATTCTTTTTTGTATTAAAGGTTTTGCTTGCAGTTGGGTCCCATAATTTATTTTTTAAGGTGGTATAGATTCAATTACTATTACATTTTGTAATTGTAATTAAATTTTTTTCAAATACAATTACATTTTTGTAATTATAATTATAACATTTTCAATTACATTCATATATAATTGTAATTGAAATAAATGTAATTGAAATTGCCAAAGTCAGATTAGAAGTCATATAAAAAAATATCTTTTCAAAGCAGTTTATAAGATAACAACAGTTAACAATAAATTTAGTCCATCAATAAACTTAAGAACAAAAAATGGACGCTTGAAATTTAGAGTCATAACCACGAAATATGAAAGCTAACTCTCCAAAGGCTTAACCTGACGACGTTACGTATGCATAAGGGCTATAAACTCTTTTCTCTTAATTTAGAGATATGCTATAAATACAGAGCGATCGTAGCTACGCAAGCTCGTAAGATTGTTCATTGATGATTATTTATACTATATTATTATTATTATTATTATTATTATTATTATTATTATTATTATTATTATTATTATTTAAAAATTATTCACCCTTTTAACTAAATATATAAAAAAAATTTTTTATGTTAAAACTGTTAAAACTTTTGTTCCATTAATGTATAACGTTCATAATTTACCTCACACAGCCTTTTATACGATTATAAGTAAACGAAGACCACAGACTATAAATTTATAGTCTTTGCTAAGACGATTATTTCTTCACCACTATGACACTCCTACACTGCCAGATGTAGGGAACATCCTGATATAAAAACAATGTATCTTCGTAAATGTATGCATTAAAAATATTTTCGTCAGGCATGAAAAACATTTTATATTTATTAATAACGAACTCAACCTTAAATATAAAATCAAGTAAAGAATATATATATTGTACGCGTACTATAAATTAAAATACATATTTCTTTTGAATACAGAAGTTATTGGTAAGAAATTGTATGTGAACAGGTATTGAGAAATAATCCATTTATGCGCTTTCAATATGTACAACAGTGTCATGGAAATAAAACAACAAGATTTATTTTTATCTGAAGCATGTAGTGGATTATGTAATATGTTTTACTAAAAACTGTAAACAGGGTAAAAATAGTACATACAGTGAACGTTCCTGGTGTTAATATAGCTTTAATAAAATTTAATATTAATATAAGGGAAGTTTTTATATACGAAAACGAATTCAAAAATAGCGAAAAAAATAAAAGTTATTATTAGTGTGTTTATATAAAAATACTGTATTTTAACCAAAGAAATTTAATTAATAAATAAAAATAATTTGATTATTAATATGATTATTTCGAACGTATTTGCTTTGTGAATCTAAATTGATTATTAGGCTAAGGTTCGTACCGTTATATTCAGAAAGAATTGGGCATGATTAATATTCCAAGGAGCAAGGGAAAAATTAACATCAACCTAATTTTTCAACATACACAGCAGAACAGAGTAGCGCCACTTTCGGAAGCCGCTACACTGCCATCGTCAGTGCTCATGTTTTTTTTTTGCTTGTCACCACTTGTCAGGTGGAATTATGTATTTATAAGAAACTTGAAAAAACTTTATATAAATTTAAAATTTTTTGGCACCTCAAACAACTTGCAAAAAAGGGAAAATTTTACAAATAGCAACGCAGTTTCGCATGAAGATTCAAAATGTTGTGGATAAATTTCACATGATTTTCACAAAATAAACAGAGTAATACTTCTACAACAATTTTTCATGAGCAATTCTTGAAATTTTTTTAGTTGGACTTTTGACAGCGCTTCGCACAAAATGGTGAACAGAGTACCATTCTTAAAGTGTAGTTGATAATAACGAAACAAGTTTTAAAGGGGTCTGAATTGATCCAGAGCTGGGCTAATCCGCTTGTCCTCCTGACACGCTTATATATATCCATGCAAGACTAGCCACTTTATCTAAGTAAAAAATTTCTTATGATAAAATAAGCTTTCTTTGAAGCTGTAATGAAAATAGCCAAGTCATATTTCTATGCAGTATTTAACAAAAAATATCAGACCTTGAAACAGTAAAATCGGTTTAGTTCCTAGAGCTGCAAACATACATAACTAAAAAGGTAACCGTTCCAGACCCCTTATCATATGTACAGACTTTCAAAAACCATTTGGGAATTTACATATAATAAAGGATTTTCAAAAATAAGCATAGTAGGCTTTAAAACTTATACAAAACCCAGCAAATAATTTGTATTCGATATTAAATGCATATAGACAATGCTTAACCACCAGCAAATAAATTTCATTTAAAATAAAACTATGACAACATGTCAAATAATAAATTTCTTAAAGGTTTAATTTGATTTTTGTTTTTAATTTTTCTTTATAAATACTTTTATTATTATTCAATCAATTTCTAATTTTATAAAGGTGTAGAAAAATAATATAGATTCATATCGTATAGAAATTTTTTGCTGGGTTTGGTATAAGTTTCAAAAATCATTTATTATTTGTAAATTCTCAAATAGTTTTTGAAAGTTTGTACATATGATGAGGGGCTTGTAACTGCTTAAAAGTATGGTTGAAGTCTACTGACGATTTGATGAAGCACCAATGAAATGCATATAGACAATGGTTAAACATCCGCAAATAAATTTCATTTGCAATAAAATTATAACAATATATCAAATAATAAAATTCTTAAAAAAAATTTCATTATTTAATACATATTTAAAAACAAAAAAGTTCTGAGCATTTAAAGGTTACAAATTTGTTTAGGGTACTTCACATATGCTTAATGCACAGTGTAGTGCACTTCACAATGTGTCATTATACAAATTAGTAAAATATCAATAACAATAAATATATTTATTAACAACATGTTCTGATCAATCGTAATGTTTGAGTGAACCACATTTGAGTGTCAGGTGTAAATTGAGTGCATTCCAATGCACCACATTACGATTGGTCAATGTACAAAGTAATTTGAATCCTTTAATAGTTTTATGGTGCCGAAAAGAAACAAATATAATGTTGACAATAAGCTAGTATAGGTTAGAAAGATTAAGTTTAATTCTCAAAAGTAGTATATAAGCCGTAGAAAATATTTAGTAAAACAGACTTTAATTTGACAAGCTAAACTAGCACTTCTGCCTTAGTTTTATTTTTTTAGTCTCTGTCCTGTCCTTGCAAATCTGCACAGATCGGCAAAACACGACCAGTGGCAATTCTTGCCGGTCAACACACAAACTAAATCCATGCCTTTAAAAAAATCCATTATTTTCTTCACATGGCGATCCTGCCTTTATAAAAACCCCCTTTTATCATCACATTTTCTACAATATCGAATTTGCTAACTAAGAAAAAATAAAATTTTACATCACACAGTTTGTAAGGAAAAATTAAAATATGAAGATAAGTTTTTGGCTTTCGAGGCTCTCGAGTATTCACTTTTATTTAAAAAAAATAAAATTTTGAGTTCCTTACATGAAAAAAAATTTTTGTTCAAAGACTTTTGGCCGCATTCTCGAAAAATTTTTCGAATATATCCTAAGCTGTAAGCGGAAACCCAAAAATATGGTAAACATTTTTTTCACTTCTTGGGTAGCAAATCTACTTGCAACAACTCTTGTTTATCAGATCAAAAAGGTCAGCTTGGTATATGTTTGAATTTTTCATAAGCCCAAGGAGACCCAATTTGGGGCCTTGTGGCTCCACCCTCTTTTAAGATATAACTTCCAAGCTGCAAACCAAAACTCAACTGCATCTTCTGAAATGAAGTATTCAATTTCATAAGAATGGGACGGCTCGCTTAGAAACTGTGAATTTATTTCAATATTATTCCAAAATCTCTCACCGTGCGACGCACACAAAGCAATTTTTCGAGAAGGCGGCCAAAATTCCTTGAACAAATATTTTAAATATTTTTGATCTAATAAAAAAGAGTTTTTGCAAGTAATTTTGCCTATCCAAGAGGTGAAAAAGACTACCACATACATATTTAGGTTTCCGCTTACATTTTAGGAGATATTCCACAAGAAAAATTAAAATTTTAACTTTTTACCCACATTGGTCCACTGGTTTGCTAATGGGGAAATCAAATTTTGTACAATTGGCAAAAAGTTATTTTTCATGGATTCATAATATATAATTTTTAATATTCTGGAAAAATCTTCTTTTAAAATCACAACTCAGACAAAAAACCCCGATTTTTCCCTGTTTTTTTGAAAAAAAAAACTCGTGAATTTTTTCGTAATTATAAAAATTATTTGCATAAATAGTAACCCCATATTTATACCTATTTGAAAGGTAATACTATAAAGCAGGCATATGACTGGAAGTTTTTTCTCCAAATTTTCGCTATTGAATTACCAGGGCGTTTCAAAATAGACCAATTTTTATTGTCAATATCAGTTTTAAGGAGCGTTGTGTCAAATAGTAAGGCTATAATAAATAAGGGTACTAAGTCACCTTGAGGCTTAATGCGCCCTTAAATATTTCCAAGAAAATTATATGAGCCTGGCCTAAAATAAGAAAAATTCAGCGGAAATACTAAAAATGACATTTTTATGATTTTCTGTTATTTATGTGGGAGCTGCGGGGTTCCCAGGAGCAAATCTTATTTTTTTACTTCATTCGTAGTTAGTACATAAATTCCCATATAAATGCAAAATTTCATTTGAAAATATCAATAATCCACGATTACAGCATTAAGAAAAAAATATAAGATGCACAAGACATCATATAACAAAATTTTTCGCTATGTTTTGCAAAAGGACTTTCAAAAATAGTTAAATTCTAAAAATCTGAATGCACTATTGAAAACTAAATAAAATTTTCTAAATTTTGATATGTGATACGTCCACCTTTGTCATTAAACACTAGAACCGCAGAAAGATACAACAAAATTGCCCACCTATGTTTATTGCATATTTTATTAATAACTGGTATAAAAATTATGATGAAAATGAAATGTAAAATTTTTGAAATACGTTTATTATTCATTTACATTTATTTAATAATAAATTCAGAACGATTATTGCTGAAAACGGACCATTGCAATATTTTTGTAAAACAAAACAACACATTTGCAGTAAACAAAGTTGGTTTGCTTTTGGTATAAATAAGAGCCAAAAATTAAACATTTACTCAGCCAGATAAGCTTCTTACTACTTTTAGAAGCTAATTTAACAAAAATGATGCATCGCTGTTCTAGGTAAACTCCATTTTGTTTCCTTAAATCTGCGTAGTAACAAATGTAATACGTTTTTAACTAAATAAAAACATAAAGTTAAGAAATGCCAAAAAGTTTCAGAAATCTAAAAAAAAAAAATAAAGAAGTTATGGCCCACCAAACTCGCATGCGGGACAAAACTGGGATGGTGGCGGTCCTAGTGTTAAGCGTATAAAATTATAGACTTATAAATAAAATCTAGTACTGAAATAGCGCTACTTGGTCTGACCATTATAGCTGCAAGACTACCGATAGAGTCACTATCGAAAATTTTTTATATTTTTAAGAAATATATCGTATGTGTGTAAAAATGCAAAATAAGACAAGTTTTTAAATACGATAGAACTTTACTTCTTAGTTCAATAAATAACGAAACTAAATTATTTGTAACATGACAAGATTGTAAATGATTTTTAAATCTAATTTAACTAAATGAGGATTGTCGAAAAAATGTGCAGCGCAACAATAGTAGTGGATCATTTACTATCGATAATGGCAAAAATATCGATTGTTTTCAAATAATAATCGATTGCAGAATAAAAACATCGATAGTCAAACAAATACGTAATGTTTGGCTTAAGTGCACATAATACTGACCATCAATCATACGTATACGTAATGGTTGGTTTAAGTGAACAATATACTGCCCATCAACCATGCGTATACGTAATATTTGGTTTACGTGCACATAATACTTGAACAACGGGAAAAAATGGTGTTTTGTTTGTAAATATAATTAATTTTTAATGCTGTAAAATCTTTGATTATTGATATTTTCGAATGAAATTTTTCAGTTACATATATAGAAATGTATATACTAAATACCAAGGAAGAAAAAAAAATAAGATTTGACTCTTGGAACCCCGCTATTCCCAAAGAAATTTCAGAAAATCCCAAAATGGGATTTACGTTTGAATTTTACATTAGCACGAAATGACCCAATTTAAAGTCTTGTGGGGCCAACCCCTTTTAAGATCTAAATTTCAAACTCCAAACTTAAGCTCAACAACATCTCCTGAAATGATTAATAAAAGTTTATAAGAATCATACTGCTCGTCTAGAAATTGTTAATATTTAAAATTTTTACGAAAATCTCTTACTGTGCGTCGTTTTACATGGAAATCCCACATAGATGCAAAGGTGGCACAAGCAACTCAAATGCATTGGCTTATTGGTAGAAATTTTATACTAAGCCTGGACTGCAAGCTTCTGTTATATACCTAAGCCGAGGTATTCCTATGGTATCCAGTTATGAAGCACTGCCTCGGCATCAAACGTAGAGAAAATTCAAGGCTATAAAATAAAAATGTATTCATAAAGATCAAGATGATCGGATGATTAAGACTGTACTTTTAAACATGTGAAATATTTATAAAATACTTGAGCTCCACCGCAATCCCCTAGCCCGCGAAATCTTTAACTTTAGAAGCCACACTCGCATAAGGAGCAGGCATGGAACCAAATTAAGCTTTTGGCAGGGGAACTTTTGAATGAAACGTCCCAATTTGAAAAATTTCTGTTAGGGATTCCATAGATATGAAGTATATTTTATTTGTTTTAGAGGGAAAATATCCCTTTTTCTCTCCCCAAGATCAGCGCGAAGCTTCTCCAATTTTGGCTGATATAGTTATGGGGAAACTATTGGACACATGTATTGATAAATTGACTATTAAACCAAAAATGTTGATAAAGTATGTTGATGACTTATTTTGCATTATTTCAGAAAATGAAATAGAGACCATTTTATCGTTATTTAACTCGTTTTTTCATCCTGATACTAAATTTAATATTGAAATGGAATTTGATTTTATGATTCCATACTTAGATACAATAGTTATTAGGAGAAAAAAACAGCCTACTAATAGATTGTTATCAAAAACCCACTTCTTCAGGCAGATTAATTAACTATTTTTCTAGACATTCAAAAAGAATGATCACTAATACAGTCAAAAATGTTATAGAAAGGATACTGTCAATAAGTGGTATTGAATTTTATAATAAGAACAAGAAAATAATATTTAATATATTAAAGGATAACAGTTTTCGTATTCACCTGATTTGTAATTTAATAAGCCAATATATAAATAGGGAAAGAAACTTGAACTTTGTTTCTGAACCAAAGATTTATAAATCTTTGACTTACTTGACATGTCAGAACCATTATTAAAATCGAAAATATTTGATAATAATAAGTATAGAATGTCTCATAGGATGTTTAATACAGTAGAGAAATTATTTAGCAGGACCAAAGATAGAATATAAAAATTAGAAAGTTCTTCTGATGTTTAATTTCCTTACCATAAGCTGCTGGCCTAGGAGCCAGTAGCTTATGGTAAAAAGATTTAACATCAGAAGAATTCACATTTGGCCATTAAAAATCTATAGCAACAATAACAGAAAGTTCGAAGTTGGTATACCAGATACAATGCAACGGAAATAGTAGTGAAAATTGTAATAAAGTTTATGTAGAAGAATAAGCTAAAAGCTGGATTAGCAGGACATAAATCGGATCAAAGATATCGAAACAACATTTCATTACAAAAGAAAGCTGTGTCAACTCATTGTGCAAATTTAAATCACCATCCTGACTTTCATAATGTCTCAATTCTGAATACTGAGACTAATTACAAACGTCGTTATTTGTTAGAGATGCTACAGATTATTAATGTACCAACGAACAAAAGAATTAATTATAAGACAGACACAGTTAATGTTGATCAAAGCTATAGATAGTTACTTCGCACCTCGTCATTAATATTGGTTTGATTCGTTCTTTGCCAGAGCTCAATATTTGAAATTATCCGAGGCCACCATATTTTTAAGATGTTTCGCAAGCATCTATTCATATAAGGATAGTAGTTTTCTCTTGATTTCATTTGTACCTAGCCATGTCTCTGATCCAAATAGTAAAACTGCTTTTATGCAGGCGTTGTATATTTTAATTTTTGTCTCTATACTGATGTTGCTTTCACGCCACACGGTCCGGAGTCTTGCGTACGTTTCTCGCGCTTTTTGTAAACGGCTACTGACGTCAGTTTTAGCTCCACGATTTATGGTTATCACGGTTCCTAAGTATTTGAAGTTGCCAGTTTCAGCTAGTGCTTGCCCACCGATTGCGAAATAATTATTATTTGGTTTTTTTATGCGCAGGGATTTCGTTTTACCAATATTAATTGTTAGACCCGCTTTCGTCGCTTCTGCCTGAAGATTATTGAGTTTAGATTGCATATGTTCATGACTATGAGATACACAGAGAAAACAGATTCATTGTGGTAACCGAATTTGTAGCCAATCGAATTTTGTCAGTTGCACGTACTATTGTATAATTCGATTATAACTACCGAATAAATTCTTTTGTAGGAAATGAATCTGATATTATAAAAACTGAATAAAATATTACTATTGTAAATAAAAAAAACAATTAAAAATTTTTAGTTTATTTTTCGAAGACACAAAGAAAAAGAAAGAAAAGGCACACACATATACATACATACATAAACACATTTAGTAGATAGAAAACTTTAAATTATAATGAAAAACAGGTCCTTCAAGAATTTTTGAATGGTTGTGCTGTTATGTTCATTTGGTCCATTGAGAAATTACGTACTTCATATTTATCAAATTTGATCTTGATCTCTAAAATTTCAACACTTCATTAGAAAAATATATGAACAAAAATATGTCAGCAACCCGTGGCAGCTTAATTAGCATCTATTAAACTTCTTACCTTTATATCAAAAATCGGCCGGCAACCACATTAACAATTTTAAAGTTTTTGCACGAGCTTATCAATTCTACTAAAATCATTTAAAATTTTATATCTTTCTGAAGATAATATGTGTAGATCTTTGACAATACTTACAATATATAAATTCAACCTTATCCTTTATATCGCGTTAATCCCTTTAATTTTGTGTAATGAACATTTTTAAATTTCTTTTTTATTAAAACTATGTAATTTCAATGACAAATAAAATGAAAGCACACATATTTTATTCATTATAGCTTTTTATCGGCTCGACGTACCGAATTGAAATTTTATTACTGATTACCATCGAATGCAACTTTAATGCGAACTGAAAATTTACTCATACACAAGTCTTCTTTTATGAATGAATTTTTAATTGTTGCTAACACTATTTAATTTGAAAATATAAATTATAATGGTTGCCTCTTTAGATTTCGTTTGATTTATTCTTCCAAGCTTTATATTGATTGTCGTAACAACCGTAAGATGTATGAGAATATTAAAACCATTGCTATAATGGTTATACGGCTATAAATACTGAAAATCCTTTATATTAAACAAATTTTAATAAATTTAACAGAATATTGATCTACTTCATTAAATTTTTAGAGCTGTAACCGTTTTCCAATCAATCTCTTTTCTCTGTGTAGGAATAAAATATCATCGGCGTATTCTAAGTCCTTGGGAGAATCGTTAATCCTCCAATTTATTACTCGGTTTTCGTTATGTAAGAGTTCTAGTACCCAATCAAGCACTACTATAAAAAGCAGAGAGAATAGACATCTTTGTCTAACCCTCGTAGAAGAGTGAAATATTTCACTTAGCTTCCCGTTATGTGTTACTCTGCATTGCGCTCCCTCATGATCTTACGGGGAAGCCCAATCCTTTCTAAGCGACGCCAGATACAATTACGTTTAACAGATTCAAATGCTTTTTCACACTCTGTAAAAACTACATACAATGTGGTGTTGAATTCAAGACATTGTTCGAAAATGACTCTCAACGTGTTGATATTGTCAATGCATGCACGAAACCCGATTAAGAATTATCTTGTTAAAAATCTTGTTTATACTCGGAAGTGCGATGCCAAGCCAGTTATTGCAATCGGAAAGGTTGCCTTCTTCGGTAGTTTGACAATGACCAGGCGCGGATCCAGCTTGACCTTTTTTTTTGGGGGGGGGGGGCCCAATTTGGTGGGACTTCTAAGTAAAACATACTATTTTTTAGAAACTCTATAGAAATTTTCTCGTTTTTCCTCTCATCTTTGATCGGTATATTATTTCTTTTCTAGTCGTTTGCTAGCTTCCTCGTTATGTTGAACAGTGTTTTCATATCACCTTTAGAGGCTGCAGTTTCTGCTTCTTGCGCTAGATTTACAAAATACTGGTGTTTGTCACTCCTTGCTTGTCTCTTTATTTGCCTTGAGATGTCCCCTATTTGCGTTAGCAACTCTTGTGTTTGGCGAGTATGGCGTGTACTCAGGAGCCTTAACTTACATTTCTTTCGCTGCTCTACTAACTCCAAAAATGTGGAATATAGCCATATCCTGTTCCTTTTTTGAACATTGCCTAGCACTATTTCGGCAGTTTCGGTTAATGATTAATAAAATGGTTTCGGTTAATAAAATCTCAATTTCTTGGCCAGGGTTCATGGTGTTCACCTCTTTATATTTCCTCTTTAACGCCTTACAAAATTTACTCTTATTCCTTCGTCTTGAAGCTTGAGGGCTTGAAGTTTTTCATACTCACATCTATTTTCATTTCTATACTACGCACACGTTTTAAGCCGTATTTCAGCATGATTTAAAGAGTGATCACTGCCAATTTCAGCGCTTTTTTTATTCTTTTAATCATTCAATATAGTTTTTGCTTCTTCGCTTAATTTTTCCAAAATCGACTTTAAAATTAAATAAACGAAAATTATTTATTCACTGTTCATTGTTCACATTCATTGCCTCTATGCATTTCATTGGTGCTTTACCAAATCGTCAGTACACTTCAAGCACACTTTTGCACAGGTACAAACCCCTTATCTTATGTACAAACTTTCAAAAACCATTTGAGAATTTACAAATAATTTTCAAAAATAAGCATAGAAAACTTTGAAACTCTTACAAAACCCAACTACACTTTTACACTACTAGAAATCCATTGGATAACAATAAAAGTATTTATGAAGCAAAATGAAAAATAAGATTAGACCTTTAAGAAATTTATTATTTGACATATTGTCAGAATTTTATTTTAAATAAAATTTTATTGTTGATGGTTAAACACTGTCTATATGCATATTATTGGTGTTTTACCAAATCG
Organism: Panzeria rudis; assembly: GCA_956483635.1. NCBI lineage: Eukaryota > Metazoa > Arthropoda > Insecta > Diptera > Tachinidae > Panzeria > Panzeria rudis. The sequence goes on from OY101448.1 coordinate 78,722,481, forward strand.
TCAGTAGACTTCAACCACGCTTTTGAACAGTTACAAGCCCCTTATCTTATATACAAACTTTCAAAACCCATTTAAAAATTTACAACTTATTTTCAAAAATATGCATAGTAGGCTTTGACGCTTGTATAAAACCCAACAAATAATTTGTATTCAAGTATTAATCCATAACAAATTATTTTTCTTTCAAATATGATTTTGTTGATGTACGTTCCAGGATATTTTGGATAAACTGCAGTGATAGTGAATGTTAACTATTTGCTGTTTCATTAGAGTTGTTAAAACGGTTTTCGAATTATTCAAAAAACAGGGATTTTCCAAAGTTTCCGTGTTCTTTAAAGCAGTTTTTCAAAAAACATTGTTTTCGAGTTCGATAAAAGGTTTTTTTTACTAACACTTTTCCAAAGAAAGTAACATCCCAGCAAAAAAATATCATGTTTCCGCATGCGGTTATTTGAAGCGGTTCCGAGGATGCTCAAGAAGAAGGCTGAGATCTCTCAGTTTTCATATTGTTTAAATTACGAAGTTAGTCGGCTTTTTAACACGAACTTTAAATAAAACAAAATCTTATTTAGTAACATTTTAGCTTTCAACAAAATAGGTTCTAAAGAATTGTCGCACGCATTGTTTCATATAAACACTAACACATTTCTACATTTTCGGCTAAGACCAAGAGTGTGCCTTCTTCTCAGCCGAGTAAAGTAAAGTTAATGTGTGCATTAAAACCACCTTTTCCATAATAAACTCGTATAGTCAAGCAACATTAAGTTTCAAAAATTTTATTGAATGGGGGTAAATCTACAATTACCCTAAAATATTTTTTGTGTCATTGTAAATATTTGTAATATGGATAATCGTTCATAATAAGTTAAATTAAGTAAAAAGAGAGTGCTGTTGGCTGAAGTAGTTAGCGCTTTGACTACAAAGCAGTGACGCCGGTCTCGATCACTGTGTCAGGCATGTCACCATCAACATCATAAATTTGTCTAATGTGCTTTAGTGAGGTGTTATGTTAAAGGCACTTTCACATTGTTATACAAGCTTTGAGATTTTTATTAGATTTTGTAAGACGAAAATCAAATCAAAATCAGTCTGACTGTCAAAAAATCTTAAAGAAATTCTTCTCATGACATTTTGTTTCTACACTATCACATTCCAAATAAAACGTAACATAAATAATTTTCAATAAACCAAATTTTTTCGTTTTTCTTTTTCTTTATTTATGCCGACAACCAAATATACAACTGTTTTTGGTATTCCTATACTTGTTTGTGCAAAAGCCCACCCTGATAAAATGAAAAATGTGATTGTTCAGAAAATTTCCTAATAATGACGAATACCATAATACTGTCAAATTTCTCTACCTATTATTTGACATATCATAACAATTTGTTATCACACTGTTGGATTTTTACTTAAGGTTTGAGTTTTTGACAAGTATTAATACTAAATCTAATAGTCTGAAGGCCGCTTAATGAGTACTTGCAGCGATTGATATTGTTCTATGCTAATGTATATTGCAGCTCCCTACTTCGTCGGTAATGGTAGCAAAATCATCGGCGAAGTAAAACAATTAATAAAAATAGATACAAATAAAAGCTTAAACAAGTATATGCATGTGCTTAACACTAGAGGCGCTTCAAGTACTCTTGTAAAATGAACACAACGTGAAATATAAGAGTTGTAAAAGAATGAAGCTTTCTACTTACTACCTCTATCTCACTTCGTCATCTGTTCTGTCAGTTCTATCCATTTTGCAAAGAAGGCAACACGTTAATTAATTAACTAAATATGTGGGCGATCGCTCATTTTTCCATATGGGTGATTATTCACAAAATTTTGGGCGATATGGACATTTTTTGATCTTCATTCATTATGACTAACTGAAACCCAAAACAAATTTGGCTATTGAATATTTAGGTGATTTAGTGGTTTTTTTTAGAGATTATTGGTGCAACCGGACTTTTATATTATATATTCTTCTCCGAAAAGTTTGCTTAATCACATTTTACTGATAAACATTTTTGTGTGGCGCGAATATCCATGGCAATAAAAAACAATCTTGTCTCAGAGGAGTCACTTTTCGAAATACCTAGATAGCCAGAGGGAGAAACATTTATTCCCGGCTGAAGGCCGTTATGCACTTAACGTTATGCCGTTATGCAAACGATTTTTCAAATGAAATGAGTTGGTAGAAAATTTAAGATTTTTCATTTCTTTTGTGCTGTTTTTCATAGCTTTTGGGCCATAATCCATTTTTTATTTTTTGCTTTATTTCATAATTGTTTGTAAAACTTTAAGTTTAACGATATGGTTTTGTTTTGGGCTACATACGCACTGTTATGCCACGTCACCAAATTTGACATGAGATTACGGAAATTCTTTCCAAATATAATAACTTCAAACAATATTACGGTTATACTCGTATAAAATGCTATTATTGTTTTATTAGAGAACATTATACTACATATTTACAACAGGATTATTTTATGTACTAACTAAATTAAGCTATTTTTTTTGATTATCTTGCACTTGGTCTTTATATTGCTCGTAGTGAGTTTTCCTGACAACAAAACTTAAATTTATCGTTATAAAATTTTCTAACATTTACGTGCATTTTATAAACTTTTCTTACAATTCCTTTTCAAGCTACAGCAAAATTTTGAATTTATATTTTGAAAAGCTTAAATTATACTTTTAAACATTTTTCATAGCAGTAAACCTTAACTGTAATTTATTATTGCCTACTTTCAGGAATGCACTAAATAACTTTAAAAACTTATAATCTAGCTCTTACTTAACCATAAGAATATTTTATTTTTTTCTTTTATAAAAAAACAGTAATATAAGAATATAAACATAACCACACTCTTACTGCGATCTTACGATATCAAATGCAACTACCAACAAACACGCTTTTTGTTGGTCATCCATCCAACAAGATGAAAAACTTTTATTAAACTTTAAAATAAAAAGAATGAAAAACAATTGTGTAACTGACTGACAATCTGTGTACAAGAGACATTGCCAGTTTGAGTGGTTGAGTTAGTGCGTTAAAGGACTGAATGAAATTTCTTCCACAACTTATAATATTTTCTACATACTTTATAAAACGTTTACAACTTCCTACAATTAAGTGCAACAATGACGTGACAAGCATCTCCATTGACATACTAGAACAAAAAATAAATAAAAAAAACTTTCAGTAAAATAAAACGGCCAACACCATTTTTAATAAAAGAACTTAAAAGAAAGAAATATTAAGCTGCATTTTCAAACTTCCGTCAACTGCAATTCTTACTATGTAGTATGGATAGGCAAAAATACCGATATATCGATATTTACTTAAAAATATACCGATATATAGTCGATATTTTTCATTGCAATATACCGATATGTAGATTTTTTAAATACGAGCAGTATCAAATTCGATATCTTTTTAGCTTTGGTATTGTTTTTCGTGCAATTTTTGTTTAATTTAGGCACAATCTTCATCAAGTAGAATGTTACAAACAAAGTCTTGTTTTATTTATAATCTTTTTGGTACACGCAAAATTATAATTTTTGAGTCGAATTTTTGATGAAACATTAAGGAAGTTGAAAATTAGCTCGTTTCATATCATATATATATATATATATATATAAATATATATATATATATATATATATATATATATATATATATATATATATATATATATATATATATATATATATATATATATATATATATATATATATATATATATATATATATATATATATATATATATATATATATATATATATATATATATATATATATATATATATATATATATATATATATATATATATATATATATATATACATATATATATATATATATATATATATATATATATATATATACATATATATATATATATATATATATATATATATATATATATATATATATATATATATATATATATATATATAATATATATATATATATATATATATATATATATATATATATATATATATATATATATATATATATATATATATATATATATATATATATATATATATATATATATATATTATATATATATATATATGTATATATATATATATATATATATATATATATATATATATATATATATATATATATATATATTATATATATATATATATATATATATATATATATATATAATATATATATATATATATATATATATATATATATATATGTACTCTCCAATTTTTAAATTAGGTGTAGCGAATAATTATTACTTCTATCTAGAGAAACACCCTAAGCACGAATCTAGTAATGTTGGAAGTTGGTTGCGCTATAATTGCCCGAATGTGCTTCACAATCACCGGATCTTAGTCCGATGCCGAATCATTCGAAAGCAGTGATACAACAAAAAAGTCTTTTAACTAAATATCAAATATTAGATATTAAATTTAGTTTTCATCTTTTTCTTTTGCCACTCTTTATGTATTACATTATTACTTTGACCTGAAATTCATACATATGTTGCTTAAGTTTTTTTTTACTTTTACCTCTTATTAAGGGTAATTAATATATTTTTACTTATGTTCTTAATAAACTATCACAGTAGTAGTAAAATGATGTTTTTAATTTTTTCCAATAATATATTTCGAAAATTATTAAATACAGAGTGTGTTCCATTATAACTTCGAGCATGTGTATGTAGTTTGCTTATTAAAGACACATACATATAAATATCTTCTGCTACATACGATGCACAGTGAATAATATTGGGAAAAAAGGAAAATAAATCTTTATCATTGAAACTTGCGATGCGATTACTAAACAATGTATGTAAAAATCTTAAAGGAGGACCTGTCATTTAACCCTTTCCGTAAATTTAACGTATTTTGAAGAGACATTTATATTAGTGTCTTATTTTTTCTTACTGTTTGAAGCGTCTCAATATTGTTTGTTATCTCTTTTTTTAATAGTTTTTGTATGGTTTACTTTAGAATGTGTGGTTTACTCGTAAAAGAAAAGGTGAGCAAATTGGTTCCTGCTCATATGTGTAGTATGGGTTTTTTACTAAGAGCCTACACATATGAGTAGTGTGAGTAGCACAATTTTTCTGAAAAATGTTTATGAAAATCTTTTTTATTTTGACCAAGTGAAATCCCAAGACAAACATATGTATATCCTGCTTCTAAAGGACATGAAACTCTTCATGGGACATAACGAATACATTTTTATGCTTTGTTGGGACTCAAAATTTTGAAATTGCTTGGGACGGAAAGGGTTAAAAAACATTACATTTTAAGACCACCCTGTTGAAAACCCACGTTGAGCTACAGGATGTCAAACTTGACTTTTATAATATTTATTAGATTTTAATAAATTTAAACTTGTAAGTTTATTAAAAAATAAAGAAAAAACAGATTATTTCATGAAGCGATATTTAATATTTTCAATGATATTTGATTTTGAGATTAAAAATTTTGGGTTTTTTACTTGACTATGTTCTCTATTTCACCACCTACATTTTTCAAAATAATATTTTTATGATTTTTAGCATAATCCTTAATAACCTGCAAAGCATTTTTTTTTATTTCTTTACTTTTTATAAGAAATCATATCAAACATAAGAAATTCAAACGATATACGACAAAGAAACTCATTTTTTATGAATTTTTAATTTAAAAAAATGTGTGAAAAAAATGCGAATTTTCTAATATATTTAGGACATAAGGTTATGTATGAGTAATATGATGGTACCATCATATTACCTATACGCACTTACTCAAAAAATATAGCATATCATTATCATTTAATATATCGTTAAAATTATTTAAACATAAGCGGATTGCTATGTTTTTTTTAATAACCCAGCAAAAAATAAATGAATGCGTAAAATTAAAGAGTGTTTTCATGATTTCTTTAGTACTTGTTTCTTCGAATGCATTCTGAATGCCATCGTAAATCGTAAATAAAGCTATAGTTTTTGAACTCATTAAAAACGCATGCGTTTTTCACTAGGTAATATATTACATAATAAATCCGCCGAAAAAAGCATGCAAAAATGGAATTATATAATTACATTGACGCATTTTCATAAAAACAAATTTTAGCTCCAACAGAAAATAAGAAGACAGTAGCTCAGTAGTAGGGAGGCATATCTTTATATTCAGAAGAGCATGGGTTTGTATCCCAGCTGCGGTAATATTTTTTTTATTAACATTTTTTTATATTTACATGAAAAAAACGTCATCGAATCAGGGAACTTGCATGGGTTCAATTCATTAATTTGAATGGAGGTCATTTTATTTAAATTTTTACGTAAAACACATGATCTCCAATATTACGCTAATGTAAAAATTCATGTATGTTTCACCTAAATCGAAACCAGTTTCGTCATCACTTGAACCCATGATTATACACATGATTTTGTCATGTTATTTTTTGGTGGGAAATAGCAAAAAAATAAATAAAAATTAATAAAATAAAGTTTTCTAGAGTTTTCATGCATGTAAAATAAAATGCTTCTGAAAATAATAATTAAAAGCCATATTAATTATATTAAATCTGTGGTGGCCATTCCTGTCAATTTCCTATGCTCGCGAGGATAGGTACTGTTCCTGTACACTGTATGTGATGCTCACAGTCTATGTATTTAGCTGCAAAGCACATACACAATCATAGACTCAGATAGTGTTATGTTTGGCCACCACTGTTATTAAAATATATGTAGCATAATATGTAGAGAAATTTTAAAAACTCGATGGGCGTTTTATTAAAGAGATTCATTTAGAGTTTTCGTAGAAAAATTCACAATTTTCGTGCAATGTTGGATGTAACGTACATGCTTTGAAGTAAATTCTTTTTAAATACTGAAAATAAAAGTTTTTGCTTTGAAAAATGTTTGAATAAAACGTAGAAATTTACCAATTTTTTCATTCTCATTTCAAAGTCTTAAATTTGATTATTTTGCACGACTACATGAATGGAGATAACTAAAAAAAAACTCTTTGTGCATGCTATCAAGGATTGTGCTGAAAATCATTCTCTTTTAAATTTGGCTTTGCTATT